>JAJSOF020000037.1:10891976-11491976 GCA_025594305.2 Periplaneta americana | reverse complement strand
AGTTCCCACTAAGGAGGTTGATAGTATAGCTTTAAACCAAGCATCTCGAGTGAATATAAGTGAAGCAAGTGCATTAGGAAGTGAATCAGACATGAAAATAATCGTGAGTGGCAACACACACCCTTCAGCAGTAGTTGACCAGGATAAGTGTCAAGTTGTGGACGTTAAAACACCTTTACCTCGTGTTGATGTTCCTGCATCTTCAAAGCCAACAGTTGGACACCATGTAGATAGTGTATCCCCATTTCCTGGTAATGGCCAACAACCTGTAAATACTCCAACTGCTGTGCAGCATCAGCCAAGTGGACAAAATGTTACGGTACTGCCTACACCTAGTCATTCAGTGGAGGTGCCAAGCACTCCGGTGGCTGCTGCGCCTAGTACCCAAAAGTCATGGGCTAGCCTGTTTCGGACTGATTCTATGTCGAGTTCTCCCATGGATTCAGGAATGATGATGGCAACTGGCGCCCAGGCCAGTGGTGCTTCATCTAACAAGCCCCTAGCATGTGTGAAGCCATTCCAGAATGCTGTTACTGTTGCATCTGACACTTCCCGCAGAGTTTCAGACGGATCGTCTGCAACCCAAAATGTGTCGCCTGTTTCAAGTCCTGGAGACAGCAGTACAACAGGGGACAGAGACAACTTTCCTCAGTTAGCATCACCTTCAACTGATGATCCACATCTTTACAGACTTGGAGGTAAAATTCAATCTTTCTTTTGCCTATGTTACAGTAGCAAATTTATTGACATAAGTACGAGACAAATTGTGGAAGTTCCAAAATAATATATATTTTTTTCAGGAAGTAGAAAACTGGGACATGCAAATCACAGAAACCTGCAGAAAAGTATATTCTATTATCCATGTGCTAAAAAGGATAAATGTTCATCTCCCCTCTTGCTTAAAAAAATCCCTTGTGCAGACGCTTGTATTTCCCTATTTTGACTATGCTGACATTTTACTGACTGACCTCTCCAGCGAGCAAGAAAACGAAACTTCAACGTGCTCATAATTTGTGTGTACGTTTTGTAAGCAATGTTCGTAAGTATGATCATATTACCCCGTCCCTGGAAACAATAGGTTGGCTTAAACTAGATAAGAAAAGAAATTTACATTCACTTCTCTTTCTCTTTGAAATCTTGAACTCTTCTATTCCTTCGTACCTGTCGTCTCGCTTCACTTACCTTTCTTCCCACCACAATCTGAACACACGCTCTCGCCATGAAACAATACTAACGATACCATCCCATCGCACCTCCTCATACTCATCCTCTTTCATAATAGCCCTGCAAAGACTCTGGAATTCGCTACCTGCTAGCATCAGGGACTGTGGAAATTGAATTCAAACGCAAACTAACTAGGCACTTGGTCAGTAATTGATTTCTTGTAAATAGTTTCCTTATCTATCACAAAATATTTCAATATCCGATAATTTCATCACTATACAATTCTGTTATTCTAGGTTTAATTTGTAATTCAGTAAATATAAAATATTCTTTGTTTTTCTATGATAAATTATCTAGCTTTCATTAGTCAGGTAATCTTTTCGTACTTTGATTTTTATTGTAATTGTAAATTTAATATTGTAATTTTATTTGAAGAGTCCACTGCAAGAATGATGGATGTCACTTTTTTGTCGAAAATGAACCAAGACCGTCATTGCATAGCTTAAGACATATAGAATGTACATAGAGAGTTACATGGCATTAACACTGATAGTCATTGTCCAGTAATGATCGGAAAATCACAGTTAAGCTTTGAGCGATAAGCATTTCAAACTTTCAATCGCTTCTCCTGTAAAATGTATTCCAAATGACATCCATCATTCTTGCAGTGGACTCTTCATTTGTAATTGTAACTGTAAATCTAATACTAATTGTAAATTTATTCTTCATATTATAGTTGGAATCTCCTGGTAGAAGGGCAGAGAAGGCGTGACGGCCTTATCTCTACCAGGTTAAATAAATAAATTCTAATACTAATACTAGAAAAAACTGTAAGAAGCTTTCACTTTACCCCAAAGTGAACGATAATTTTATGTCATGCATGTTACGTCCGTTCTAAAGGTGTCAATAATAACGATTTTATTTATTTTCTGTGCATTTTACAGACAATCTTTTGGAAATGTCTGGTTTTGTTTGGAAATATGAGGGAAATGTTCACTTTGTTCGAAAAAAAAAAAAGCTATTTGATATTTATAACAGTAAAACATACTAGCATATTGTGAGCTCTTTTACACCCTAATGGGAAAATATGTTCCCAGAACCTCTATTGTGGGATGATGGCAACCTCCCTGTGCCTACTACATAATCAACTGTACCGTAACACTTTTACAATATTTTCAATTAAAATACATTTAGCTCAACTATGTGAATGCACAAGTCTCGCGCCGTGGCGTCGCGGTCTAAGGCATCCTGCGTAGGACTCGCGTTACGGAATGCGCGCTGGTTTGAGTCCTCATGGGGGAAGAAATTTTCGAAATTTTCTCATGAAATTTCGACCATTGTATGGGACCGGTGTCCACCCAGCATCGTGATGCACTTGGGGAGCTACGATAGGTAGCGAAAATCCGGTTCAGCAAACCAGCTATAACGGCTGGGGAGGATCATCGTGCTAACGACACGATACTTCCATTCTGGTTGGATGATCGTCCACCTCTGCTTCGGCATGTGGGCGTGAGGCCAGCAGGCGGCTGGTCGGACTTGGCCCTTCAGGGCTGTAGCGCCACAGATTTACTTATGTGAATGCACATTATATGAAAATAGAAATATGGATTGAAAGCTTATCTCCCTAGATATCTTTCACTTTCATTCTACTGTATCATGAAAAAATGAGTATATTATAATCAGAGACCGGATTGTAAAGGGAAAATTTTTCATCAAAAAAGACATAACCGGAAAAAAAGGACTATATTACTCCCAGAAAAGGATGCTATTTTAATTGAAAACATACTTCAGCACATTCATGGATGCTCATAGTACAGACAAGCATTTATTTATCGCTTCACAACATAAGGAAAGTGTTGTATTTGATCACATTCAACATTTCAATATGTTTCATCATGATTATGCCTCTTTGAATGCAGAATGTCTTTATAAACAGAAAATGACTGCTCAACATCAACTGAACCAGAGGTGAAAATTTTCTTTTTATCCTGAACTCTAAATCGGCACATTTTATTAGTTTTTCAATGTCTGGAATCAGAAGAGCGATATTTATTTTCGCTTTCTCAGGAAGTTATAGGCCTATCGGACAAAATATAGGAAAATTATCTAAATGTTTGCGATATTCTGTCAAAAAGGACCAAAATAAGAGATATTTAAAGGGGGGAATATGGACTAAAAGGGGGAAAGGAAATCAAAACTATATAATTTGGCCGATGGAAGATAGTTTTGAACATGGTAATTAATTATTTCATGTTTTTGTGTTGAAATAAAAAAAAGGGATTCCCTTTAAAGTCCGGTCTCTAATTATAACACTTTTACAATAATTTCAATTAGCAATAAGATGTCATCACTCTTGTACATAGAAGTGGAAATGACCGATTTTGGATGGATTGGTAACTGCAACACACAGAATTATTAATTGTTATAACTGGTTTTTGATGCAACATCCAGCTTGTAGAGTTCATGCATAGTGGTGACTTCAAGAAGAAAAACAGATGATGCAACATCTCTAAACGCCAATCCAATCTGGAGTTCACCTGTTATATATCAGAAATGAAATTTATACTCTCAAACTAAATGTTGGATGTACTGTAGGTATCTGTATGAAGAATTATATATGATCTCCATTTTCCACTACCATGTGTTTCCTCTTGTAGAATTGTATTGTATTGTATTTATTAACATTCCATGATATTCATACATTGCTTCACAGCTAGAATATGGAACAAGCCAAAAACTTAATACTATTATATAGTCCTAATTTATAGTCACAGTCTAGATGAAATATATACAGACGAGATTTACAATATAGTCTACTAGTACAACACAAAGTTTTAGTATCAATTTTGTGAAGCGTTATTGAATGTCATGAATTCACCTACAGAATAGAAGGTGTGAGAAATTAGGTACTTATTTAATTTGGCCCTAAATAATCTTATGTTTTGAGTTTCATTTTTTATATCGTTAGGGAGGCTATTAAAAATTTTTACTGCCATATAACAGACTCCTTTTTGATAGCATGATAGACTTGCCGATGGAGTATGAAAGTCATTTTTTTGACGTGTATTTATGCTATGAACTGTTGAATTAGTTACAAAGTTTTCACGATTACATAAGAGGAAGATTATTAATGAAAAGATATACTGACAAGCCATGGGCATTATTTGTAGTTTTTTGAAAATAGTCCTACACGATTCCCTAGATTTGGCACCTACTATTATTCTAATTACTCTTTTTTGTAATAGGAATATACTGTTACTATCTATAGAATTTCCCCAGAATATTATTCCAGAACTCATTACCAAGTGAAAGTATGCAAAGTATATTGTTTTTAAGGTATTGATATTTACTATCTTTTGCATAGATCTAATAGCAAAACATGCTGAATTTAGTTTGGGAGTAATTTCTTTAATATGATTTTTCCAATTTAACACATTATCGATTTTTAAGCCAAGAAATTTGGTTGTTGTTGTTTCTAATAGGGATATATTATTAATTATTGCGCTAGAAATTTGCGAGGTTGAATTTGGACAGGATTTAAATTGAATTATGCTAGTTTTGTTACAATTTAATACTAATTTATTGAAGAGAATTTCCTCTGTTGAAAATTGGAATGTATTGGAGTTATTGGCTGTAATTACTATACTTGTGTCATCTGCAAATAATATGGGATGACCTACATCTTTTATTAGGGGGGCAAGATCATTTATGAACACTAGAAAAAGTAGGGGATCTAATATTGATCGTTGAGGAATTCCATTATTAATAGTTCCCCATGCTGAGGCAGATTTCATAGTTGTATTTATTTCGACTTTCTGTTTCCTGTCTATGAGATATGAGTAAAACCATTGGTATACAACACCTTTAATTCCATAATAATCTAATTTATCTAGCAGCATTTTATGATTTATACAGTCAAAAGCTTTGGACAAACCACAGAAAATCCCTCCAACTTGTAATTTTTTATTAACTGCCTCCAGAATTTTGTCAGTTAAACTAAATGATTTTCTTCAGCCTACTTCACTTGTTAAAGATGCAATGAAAGATCTTACGGAATGATATTAATACATTTTACTAGGGAACAGGATTGGTTCTGCCGGTGACATGTTGCTGTGCTGTAACTAGTTGGGCAGCCTTCGCACACAATCATGTATTCCTTAATAAATTCTGGCTCATGAGAAAGAAGAATGTGTGTGTAGGGGAGTAGTGGGTACAGTGAGACACAAAATATTAAGACATATATATGCAAGTGATAATTCAAGTATTTTTAAAATAAAATGCAATAGAGAGAGACTTTAAAACATGGAGTATAATAATACAAAAATGTTAATAGATAAAGGACATAATATACAATACGTGTTTGTAAAAAAAAATGCAAATGTCTCACTGTTCCCATTCAGGAGGGTACAATGAGACATCACAGTGTCTATTAACGGACATTGAAATGATTTACATTTATTTCAAAAGAAAGGAAAGCTTTCTGTCTCTTTATCTTGCCATGTTCTGTAGGCTTATTTAGAATCATTTTGATGTCTGACTTCGAAACCATTGAAACATCTGGAACATTTGGAAAAGTGAATTTTCCATGACATTTCAAATTTTTGCGAAAAAATTAAATGAATTTTTGGTGACAACAAAGCTTATAATTATAAGAATCTAATGTAATTCTTTATTGTTTTTTAACATTTCTTAAATTTTGTGAATAATTTTTTATTTATGAAACCATAAAAACGTAATGTATCCATTATTTTAAGCTACAGTTCCTAAATTGGTTACTAGTATGTTCATTTTTAGTGTTAGTTTCTGGTAAATGTAATATAATTACAGTTTGTTTTTGCAAATCATTAGTACATGGGAACAGTGAGACGTCTCAGTGTACCCTTCAATGGCATGTCTCACTGTTCCCTTCACGCATAGTTCATTTAAAAATGACGCCATCACTTCAAAATTAAAACAAGAAAGACGACATTTTGCCAAACCTAATCTCAAATGCCATAGTATTAGGTAACAAAACATTCATATTTATATCTCATTTGTATATCCAATATAACCTTCATTAAACACAAGCCAAAATTTTATTTCTAGAATGAAAAATTACGAATTATTTTTTCATCACTCACCTTTATAACTAGAATCAAAATAAACAATAAAAGTGGTGAGGTGTTCATTAGAAAGAAGGGAAAATTTTAAGGGGAGAGGTTAGAAAGCAAATTGAGAGTATGTATTATAGTAATAGAGGTAACAAAGGTAAAACAAGATGACTGCACACGTCAATGAAAGTTTATTGTAATTAGAAGGTAATGGGGAGCACGAATACAGAGATGTGGTGGCGACTCGTTACCAGATAAGAGTTGTAGAAATAAATATATCAATATCAATATCAACTAGAATCAAATCGAGAATGAAAATACTGTTATTTTACTCATGCAACATACAACTCCACTGTTACCAACATCTCAACATAAAAATTTACCATCTAATAAAATATGTCTCACTTTTCTCCCTGTCTTACTGTACCCACTTCTCCCCTACGCTGTGAATTTCATCCCCTAGTAGTGTGTGTAAAGATAATGTTTCTAATGTCTTGTAGAGTGAAATAGTACTCCAGGAATTGTTTTTTGTATCTCTTGAACTAGAATTTCTGTCGAAGTACCAACTTGATCACAAGGCTCTAAGCCTCCAGCCTCGAGGTCTGACAAACAGAAGCAATTGGTGCTACATCAACTCGACATTACAGGCTTTACTGGCTTGCCCACCATTCTACAATCTAATGAAGGCTTTGTCATTACCACCGAAGCGCTCTGGCAAGTCTACTACTCCTGTTATTGACAGCATGTAAGTATTAACCGCTACTACTATTATTATTATTACTTTCGTTATTACCATTACAGAGCAATGAACTTACAAAAGAATATGTTGTTGTTTTGTAATGCCAGGTGTTTGACAAAGTCATTTGACCTCTTGCACTCCAATATTTTTCAAAGATATTATTATGATCAGCCACTGAAGCACAGATTTTGAGGTGTTCCGAATCCATTTCTTGGTTTGAGTTGCACAATGGGCAGTTAGGGGACTGATATATTCCAATTCTATGCAGGTGTTTGGCCAAACAGTCATGGCCTGTTGCCAATCTAAATGCAGCTACAGACGATTTTCGTGGTAAATTGGGAATTAATTGTGGATTATGATGCAGAGAGTTCCATTTTTTCCCTTGAGACTGTGTTATCAAATTTTGTTTGTTGAAGTCTAAGTATGTAGATTTAATAAATCTTTTCACAGAGTAATACGTAGATACGGAGTGGTTAAATGGCAAGTTGTAGCCGATTTAAGTGAACACCATATTTTAACGTTTTGGTGGCTACTTCATCCACACACAACCCCCAGAATGTCTGGAGGACCACACCTGCTGTTGGTGAACGGGTCCATTGGACCTAGCTGGGAGATCTTGTTGATCACCAGCTTTCCCTCATGGAGGACGATTTTAGTGCCATAGCAGGTCAGCACTAGGAACAGAAAAGTAGAAAGAGGAGGAAGGAAAGTGAAATGAACCCCTAGGCCTCGAATGCTCTAATGCCGTTGGGGTCGAAGAAAGTAAGAGTTCAGTCTGAGGACTAGATAGGAAAGGGTAAAGAGGGAATTAGGTATTGGATAGAGGAAAATTATACCAAATTCAGTCATTAACTCATCAAGCTGACCAGTGCTAATTGATGAGTAGTCCCTCCCTTTAGTTCAGCTTGTAAAATTATTCTTACTAACAGCTGCACCATGGGAAGGTAGGGATGGGACATTGGGTATTTGTCCAGGTTGGTTCTTTAAAGCCTTCAATGGGAAGGATTAATGGCTCTCCCCCCTGTATCTGACAGATACTCTTTTGCAGCCACAAATAATATATGTCAGTACTACGAACCTCCTGGCTAACCCATACAGTCTGCAGTTAATATTAACCGCCAATACAGAAAGGATTAATGTTCCTGTACATACGGAATTTGGAGCATTATTTGTTATTAGTACTTCAATATTGTGAGGTAAAATCTTTACTCATTAGCTTGTCTTTGTTAGTCTTGTTTCTATGGCTCCTTTTTCTTCATCTCTTCTGACTTCGTGTCATTTAATAATGATGAAAATACTTTGGCAAGTTCTGTTTTCTTATCCTGACTAAAACCTCTAGAATTCCATTGTAGTAACTTCACGTTTTCATCATTCTTCCCTCCCAAGGCAGTCCCCACCCGGAGATCCGACCGGGGGACTATTACTCCAGAATATTTTACTTTGGGATGCAACATTTTAATGAGCTGATTTGAACCATTTTCTTGAAGGACACCATGTTTTTAAGAGTTGGTGGTTGTACTGTCCTTTCTCAACCCCCTATATGAAAGGAGGACCACACCTGTCTTTGGTCAGCGGGTCCTTCGGACCTAGCCGGGAGGGCTTACTTGAGTCCACCGACTGTTCCCACCTCTGCCTCCTGTGGGACGCATCTCTATGCCATGACAGGCTAGCATAGATAATTACCTGTTGGTCCGCGGGAGATATTTCATTTCTCTCCTACCACTCATTTCTGAGAGGCATTCCCCGATCCGCCACCTGGGGACGCGCCCTCTAGGGGTTACAGGTTCCCCCGAACAGGCAAAACATCAAAATTCAAAATGGAAAGAATCATTCAAAGATCCAAAACTAATTCCTGATCTACCTCGAAAATCTGCCGTGGCCATGTTTAGATTGATTACTGGTCATGATTGCCTCAGTAAACACCTCCATCGTATTGGAGTACTGAATTCACCTAAATGCTTACTGTGCACCAGAGAAGAGGACATGGAGATGGAGCACCTGGCTAATTGTGACACTCTTAGGACATTTGTGGACGCAAGAAGGATGATGACTTCATTGTTAAATCCAGAGCATTAGATACACACATAATGATGAAAATTTAATATTTTAACAAATATAGACATGCAGTTATAAAATATAGGCGTGAGTTGGATTAAAAGTTGTACATGTTAATGATACTTGCCTTGTATTTCTTGTGCACAATTTCTGTTTTCGAATTGGTTATATTTCTCTTGACTTCAGGGTCCAGTTTGTTAACGAGTTTTTGCCACTATCTGCGGCAAATCGCCTCAGGGATCGAAAGGAGAAAGCCTTGCGTAAGGATGACGGTAGTATTGATGTCCAGTGTGGAACACCATTTGAGCCCAGTTACATCTACAAGATGCTGAATTCCATTCGAAGTGACACCTTCAAGGTAGAAGGAAGACAAGAAGATGCTGAGGAGTTTCTTGGATGCCTTCTCAATGCACTTAATGATGAAATGCTTGAGGTAATGTACCGTATATTTACAATTTAATATTATACAATGTGTTAATGAAGTATGGGATATTGCTAATAACTAAACTGCGGGAGTGCGGGCCCTTTACCGTCAAGTTAAGTATGACTGGAGCGTTCCGTGGTGAGTGTAATGAACTCTCAGGTAAGAAACTCACTGTGCGTGCTTCAGACGTACAGTCTTGAGTATATGAATTGCATACTTACAATAATCATACATTTCGTACTTATCTAATTGATGTGATGTCGACGGAATCTTTTTCTTTACAATAAGGAATTACAATATACTCCTACAGCTGTACATACGTAGATTGTCAAAGGAGAAATTTCTGCGTTTATCAGTTAGAATATGTTTGTACTGCGAAAATCTTCTTCCGACATCACATGAGGTTAATGGAAAGTACGTGAAAAGATTTACATTGTCATTTAAGTTTTTGTCCTGTTTTTTCACCAAACTGTTCAACACTGTATAGCCATTATTTTTATTACACTATGTAATTTGTTGTTTACGTTATCAGGATACAGTCCTTGGTGTACCTTGTTAATTGTTTCCGATACTTTCTCAATTAATTTAATATTTTGGCAATCGTATTCTGGTACGAAATTGGTAAATATTCTTTATGTATTGTTGCTTCTCCTGGAATATGTTGATTTGTGTATTTTTCCAGAAATGATATAAAGTGGGGGTTGTCCAAAATTCTGAATGGAATGTTTGTGTGTACCAACATGTCACATAAATCTATATTGAATTGTGACCGACTGTTTGAATGAACTCGATTGGTTCTTGTTTGAATTGCGTTCAACATTTCCCTTGTGTGCTTTACTATTACAGTGTCTTTCAAAATAGTACTTCTTAGTTCGTAATAATCTGAAATTATACACGACACATACAACATTTTCTCCTTAGGTTAAATATATCACTTCCGAATTGTTCCACCAAATTATTTAGTATTGCATTTCGTGAGGAGTTGTTTTAGGCATTGTAATGTTGATGGCTGAGAACCAGACTGTTCTAAGTCCAACTTTTTATAAGAAAGAAATCTGTGTTTCATTGTGTTCCAGTTCTTGTCTGCATATATGAATCGAACAAAATTGTAAATATTCCTCTCCATAAGGTTGCTATGAAGCTATTCCAAAAGTGTGTTATGAAGCTTTGAATGTCAGGAGCTTAAAATATCTCTTCTGAAAAAAAAAAAAATAGTAAAATGGACTTGGAACAGTCTGGTTCTGAGCTATCAATATGTATCATTTCATACACGCAATTCTTCAGTATGACAGCTAAGCACACTCCGAATGTTTCGGATTCGATGCATGGAACAGTATGACGAAAGGCAAGAGAGACTTACGTCATACTCTATACCCGTCTGCATAGTCATATTAGGGCCCACACTCCCGCGGTCTACTAATAACTCATTCATTTTAATGAAAAAATACCAAAAACAAAAGTTGTTGGAGATATCTAACTAAAACTTATGGCTGTGGATTCACAGATGTGGCAAAGAAATAACACTTTTTTTTTTAAATGGCACTCTATATTAAATTTTACATATTTGAAATCTCCATTCAATTTTACATACAAATAGAAGTTTGACTTAGCATAAATGATGCTCTCTTGTAAATGTTATGGTTCTTTCAAATGCTTTGATAATGTAACACAAAATAAATGTGTGTATTCATATGTAGTAGGCCATGAAACGAACAAAACAATAACATAACTGTTTCAGAGAAGGCATCGCTCATGAGGCAACTAAGTCAGGAAGTAATTGGGTAGGATGGCCAGTTCTTTTCCCCCCCTCCATTGCATACATCCCTGAATACATACATATTACACTAATCAGACTTCAGGTGCATACAAACGATTGTTCTTCCTCTTACACACACACAGTCAAGTGAGATGTACTGCCTGATAATAGATGTACATATCAGCCAGAGGCCTGTTAATAGTATTTATGTTTATTTATAATTTGGTAAATTCCTGAAGGCAACTTCTTGATCACATGATCTGTTGGCATATTACTTACATCACTAAGGCCCAATTGTATAAAACTCCCTGACTGAAGCTCAAATTTGATCGAAGATCGAAAAGTGAACTGAGTTCAGACACTTCTTCTATTGTATAAAACTTTTCTGCGATCAAATTACCTTGGTTCAAATGCAATCTAAGTTCACGTGAAAAGGATTTGGCAACATCGCATAAACAGGTGAAATACGTGATGCGCGGACCATGTTATAGAGGTTTGTTCAGTGTAGCCAATCTAGCGACTTCAACTCTTTTTCAACAACAATTTCTTTTAACTTTTATATTGCTTAAATAGGGATTTAGTGACCTTTTAGCACTCCATAATGACAAAATTTAATCTTTCTTTGTTGATAATGAGAAATCTAGCGACTTTACAACTACTTTTTGGCGACTTTCCGTACACTCTGTTGGAGACACTGTTTTTTTTTTTTTTTTTTTTTTGTAAATAATGGCGGACAATAAGAAGAAGGTTGACTGTTTTCCAAGTTGTTATCATGTTATGGTGTTTGATACTGCTAAACATAATAAAGCTTTATAAAACGACAATTTTCGTTTAATAATACAGTTAATTGAACATTTATGAATGTACCTATCATATCCATTAATAATTAATGGTTGTTATAAACATAATATAATTATAGGTTATGTTATTTGATACTGCCGAACACGATAAAGCCTTATAAAATATAAGAATGTGTGTGTATTAAGACAAGAAATTGAAAAAAAAATATATAAATGTACCTAACATATCTCTTAATATTAATAATAATGGATATTTTATTTGCACAATCTGTCACTCGTATATTTCAAACAGAAAAGAAATAACTGAACTTGGATCATCTAACTTAAATGGGAGAAATTTCTTCAGTCAAAGTTGACTTTAGTTTGAGACAAATTAATCTCAGATTAGACTTTATACAACACAAAATTCCAAGTTCAGCTGAAACAAGGATCAATTTAACCTCTGATCTAAGATTAAATGGTTTATACAATCGGGCCTAAGCATTATAAATTCTTCAAATTTTGATACTTGATATTGAATGAGTTTTAACAATTTTGGATGGTCATAGACAAGCTGATTATAGAATAATTCCTTTCGGGTTCTCAGCCAGGTGAGTTGGAGATTTGCTTCCAAGTTTCGACGGCTAGCTCTGCCATCTTCTTCAGGGAGTGAAGTGATGTGGGACCATGATGCTGATTATAAGTAATATCAACTCCTTAAGATGGAATAACTCATGTGGCCTAAATATACGTAGAGAAATAAGGTCTTAAATTTGTACATTAAATAACACATACCTTAATTAAGAGAATAAAATAAGAATGGCTGTTTGGATGATTGTCTGCTCATCTGCTTGTAATAACTAGAAATGATGATGATTAAGGCTTTCATGACTCATACTTTGTAAATTTTCAATCTGGCATTTGCCTTTGTGACTGAGGGATAACATGAAAAACCTCAGTAATATTGACTGGCCACGTGGTTTGAACCCTGGACCTCCTGAATGCAAGATTAATGCATTATCACTGAGCCACTTATTAAGTGAATTCGATTTTGTGTATTAGTAGTGATTGTAAAATTATGTTCCATAGTGTTTCAGTGCAGTGTTTCTCAAACTTTTTTGAAGTGGGGATCACTTTTTTAAGTCAGAACAGTTCCGCGGACCACCTTACTCTTGTTCCCTTCGAAAATAAATGTATCATTTTTGTAGCATATTATAATACTAGTATATTTATATTTTAAAATAGAATTAATTAATTAATTAATTATAATACTTCGGTAATTATATTTTTGTAGCCAATCACAAGTAACTTATAACAAATTCTGTGCATTGTTAATTCATCGCTTGCATGTTAGCAGTTAGTTGTTTGAAATCCTTCTTATGTGGTACACGCTAGTAGCTGTCCATGTCTCTGTTAAATAGTGCTCATTATAAATAATGCAAAACTGGCTTCGATCCGGATCTTTGAAAAGAAAGAAACATGATGATACTCTTCATTTAGGCAGTGCTAATAGTTCAGAAGCTGTGTGTGAAGAAATATATTACTTATAGTGCCATTAAAGAAATATCTAGTCCTACTAGTAACTATTCAAAGAAAAAATACTTTCGTAAATATAATAAGAGTTATTTGGAACTTGGATTTGCTTGGTGTGGCAATGAGAGTGAACCAAAACCTCGGTGCGTTGTTTGTTACGAAGTGCTTTCAAACAAGTGTATGAAACCCGCGAAATTGAAACGGCACTTCGAGACAAAACACGCAAGTGTAAAAAGTAAACCTGTCTGATTTTGAAATAGCCGGAGTCTAAAATTTTTTATATCGTCATCTGGAAAAACAAATAAAAAATTAATGCAGAAACATGCCCGATTTTCAACAAGTAAAGGTGCAATTTGGCATGTTCTATTATTGGTGTACGACGTACAGTACGTGCCCATTTCATGGGTGTCGGCAAAACTATTAAGAAAGTCATAAATACATGAAAAGGTTCGGTACTTTGGTCCTCTGTTATGAATTCGGGTGGTCCCTGGCTGGGTTACAGCCTCGGCACCAGATACGCAGGGAAAAGATGGCGAGAAACGCCATGTTCATAGTGCTTTAAATCCCTTGTTGAGAGTAGAGTGGGAAGTGGGTAGACTGGTAGCGTAAGAAATTTCATAACATATAAGTAGAAAAAGTGAAACGCGATTGCCATGTGTAATTTCCAAAGTCTGAGATTTTCAGCTATAGTGTGATACACAATTCGTTTGAACTTTATTTTTTCTGTATTTTGAAGGACCGCAAGGACAGAACTCGAGGACCATAGTTTCAGAAACGCTGTTTCAGTGTACTACTATAATTTTACATTCTCGCCCAACTTGCTTGTGTTTACAGCTCATCAAACTTGTTGAAGAACCAGCAACAAAATCAACTCTTAGTAACGGTGATATTACTGCCAATGGTGAAACATCTGCACAGAGTCAGGACGAGGATGAGGAGTGGAAGGTAAGATGGATCTCGGTGATTATTCTGACCCCACCCAAATAAGCCGGCCGTGATCAACGTCCAGTGTTGCCATGGTGTGCTCGTGGTGGGAACAGCAAGCCTGAACATGTGTATGGCTATTGTGTCAATACACGTTAGCCAAAGGAAATTCAGGAACAATTCATTAGTAAATTTTGTCATTTTAAAGGCCCACTCCAATGGAAAATGATGTCTGTTCTCTCCCCTCCCCCAAAGGATGGGTACTTCACTGTTAATCATTTACCCGTATGAAGTCAGTTGTGTAGACCAATTTACCAGGGTGCGCCATCAGAGGCTGGTCTATGCCACAACAATAGTGAGATGAAACGATGATGGAGATTTATTGGGATATTACAGGGGAACAGGAGCTCTCGAAGAAAACCTCTATGTTACCTGGACCACTCTTGCTTGCCCAACACAAGTCGTAACTCAGGAATACATCAGGGATCGAACCTGGATCCATGGAATTATGAATCCAGCGCTTTAGCCACTTGACTGCCATAGCAACATATTCAGAACATCGTTTATTCTAATAGCCTCCAGTTTCCTATGACTGATGGTCAAAACCGCAGATCACTGCGATAATTAGAGACGAAGTTCCATCTCTGTTGGCAGCATATTATGTCTTTGAAACACGTAACAGTAAGCTTGCCAGGTTAAATTTAAAAGTCATATTGAGTTCAGATAAGTTTGTGAAATATCATATAAATCAGTTTTTTATTTTTAGTCAATCACTTATCTTATTAAGATGGCAGAAATGGATTATGTTACATCAGGATACAATATTAATATACGTCACGAATATTTTCGACTTACTTTCAAGTCATCTTCAGGTGATAGTTTACTAACAAACAAACATTTGAACATGGTGAAAAATATTTAAACACATCTATAAAACACTAATAAATAGTCTAACCATGCATACTTTTTCTTAAAATGGTTAAATGGCGTACATAGTATTAAATTAACATTCAAATAGAAAACCTTCCAGTGGATATAATTATAATTTATACAATATATTAAAAAGGCAGGCAATTTGCCTGAGTTGTAAAATTAAAAACGTTTAAAATTATTATTATGTAAAACTGAAGACTAGGCTTGTTCAATATATGGGAAGACTGTATGAAGTGGATGTAAAAGAAAATCTCGGTCTATTCGCCGTGGTGAGAGGCATAATATCTGAAAAAATTAATCAAAAAGATGTCTTAAGAATTTTGAAGAGAAAATAAGTGATTAAAGCCTGAAAGGGGCTTTAATCACTAGAGCTAGACCGCACAGAGTATTCGGATTTTTTCCTCGTTCCTTAATTTGATACACTCTTTCTTTTACACTCCCCATTAAAATATGCTGGTGAGGGCCTTTAAATAAACATTTAAAATTATGGGTATGGAAACTTTTTTTGGACTTGTGCATTCAATTCCATGCCTATTGCGTAGAGTTTATTGTAATTTGTTCTTGCTGTTTTGCAAAAGTTTTTACTGACCAAAATTTCAAGTTTAGTTGGAATAGGTAAGGAATTTCAGAATGTACAGTAGAACACTGCTTATCTGAAACAATGGGGGACAACTGATTTCAGATTAGCATTTTTTCGAATAAATCATACATTCCAGAAATCCCACTTCTCTGTGAAGGGGGACAAAATATTGTTAAAAAATCTGTTGTTATCCTGGTACTCTAAAATTGTATTAATTACACTATACAGTAACAAGAGCTACTTAAAGTAATAACAATAAGATATTTTCGCAGTTTCTTTGCTGGTGATGACAAAACATAAAGCAATCTGTATCGAAGGATTTCACCATTTTTTATTCTCCTCACAGCCTTTAGTTTTTCTTCAATTGTAATCGGTATATATTTGTTTCCACGACATTTCAATAAAATATGTACTGTACACTGCAATATTCGCGCACACTACTGGAATATACTGTATCTAATGCTTCCAACTGCAGGTTAAGAATTCACACTGTTATTTTATTGATTTATGTTTGCTGTGAGGCTACTAATTCTACACAATTGAAGCAAGTGCAAGCATTTCATGGGTGACAATATCACCTCTGGGGCATTGTCAGATGTTAGTCACCTAATGAGCAACCCTCTTTAAGGGGAGAGGATGGTATTTTTTGGTGAAAAATGAATAAATTAAAAAAAGAATTCTTCAAAGTACTCTGTGATATGTGTGAAATACATAGCATTTTGTGCACTTGTCGAGTGTTGAGACGCCATTTTTAAACTTCCTGCGTTATGGATTTTTAAATCACTCTCCCCCTTTTTTTGTTGTTTCAGGTAAATTAAATTTTCAAAAAATTATTTTGTTTTAAAATACTCTTTGATATGTGTGGAATGCATTGCATAACATTTTGTGGGTATTTGTGCCTCTACCAGTTGTTGAGACTCGATTTTTAAACTTCTTGCGCTATGAATTTTTAAATCATCTGTCCTCTTTCATCGGTTTCCGGTAACTTCATTTTTTTGCTACATTGCCAAACAAAAATGGATATAATTTCTGAACTATTAAAGATACATGCATGAAATTTAGAACACACATTCTTTAGACTATCAGAGAACTTTTCTCTCTGACAGAATTTTGTTACTTGATTTCATTTTTAAAATACGTCCGTTTGTTTGCAAGAAAGGAAATAAAAAATATGTTATAATATTTTAATTGTTTATTTTACAAACGTAGGGACTAATATCAAAATTCTGTTACAGACAGTTTGTAGAGCATGCTTTTGCAAATACATTGCAAAAAACTGTTTGAATCTATCTTTAAAAATGGTTAAGATATATCGGTTTTAGTAAAATCCTGCATTGGTTTTTTTTTTTCCCCCAAATATGGGCCCCCAAATAATTTTTTTCAAAATATTTATATTTGGTTGAGTTGCTACAGCTATGAGCTCTCTACATACAAACAATTAATATTTTAAACCAAATAGGAAAGAAGTTTTAAAAAATACCATCCTCTCCCCTTAAGGGAGAGCGAGGAGGAAAAGTGTTTCTTAGTCCTGACAGTTACTGGCAACCACAGATTGAATTGAACAAGTAAAGGAATCAATCTGTAATAAAGTATAGATATTATAGTCTCCTCAAACCTTTCGAAATTAAAGAATGAGTACATTGTGTATCATGTGACAAAAAATAAATGTTTCAGTTGACCTGTGTTTCAGGGGCTCTACTGTAGTTACAATTCAGAGTTTTCATTATTGTCTATTGATGAATTTAGGTAATGGGACCAAAGAATAAAGGATCAATCACACGTCGTGCAGATTTTGGTCGAACACCTATTTCTGACATATTCAGAGGACAGTTGCGATCAAGAGTTCAGCGAGCGGGTGACCAGTCCACAGACAATGTTCAGCCATTCTTTACTCTGCAACTTGACATTGAGGTTAGTGGCATCTCTTTGTAGTTCTTGGACATTACATTTTTGTGAGTGAATACTGTAATAATTGTGTACACTTGTATGTTCTATTTATTTAAAAACAAATTCATTTAACAATACAGACTCTTAATTAGAGTCATGTCCTAAAAGCTCCTTTAATATGCATGCAAGATGCCATTAAATGTGCAAAGTATGTCCAAAAATACTAATTAAAATTCGTAAAATATGCATTGGATCTATGTATTTGTTTTTGTTTTTTTTTTTTTTCCTCGCGTTTCCATTTTTAATTTGTAATTAATTACACTTGTATCTGTTTTACCTCTTTTTTTCGTGTTATATGCAATTCTATGTTTTTTTTTTTTTTTATCTGTAGGGCCTACTGTCTATTGTAAATGGGTTTTGCCCTGTTATGGACATAAATAAATTACATTTTCAGATGTGGACAAATTATTAGAAAATTTATTAGCAGATCAGCTGAGCAGCAAAGAGCAAAATAGCATTTGAAGACTTTACGGGAAGTAGTAGTAAAGCCAATTAATTAGTAGAATTTTTATAACAGAAATTTAGAACTTAATAGTTAAGCCATCTTTGAGCTTAATGATCATGTATTAGAATCATTCACATTCTTTGTTTTTTTTTTTTTTTTCATCTGAGGATATGTAGAAAGCATTGTTTATGTGAAGAAAATATGTTACCTGTATCACCTGAAAAACAAAAGATCATAAAAGTCGCGCATATTAACTTATTTTGTTAATTATTTGGGTATGAAATTCTGAACATTTTAATCGTATGCGATGGTCATGTAGCTTCAAACATTTTCACTGGAAATTCTTCATGTTATTGTTCTGATGAAGTGTCACATCTGTGTTTTCTTTTTCCTAACTAAAGTATTGGAATTTGGAATAATTAATCATTGTATTGTTTATCTGTATGTATTTGTTTATAGAACATGACATATTTTCCTTAATAATGTGAACCATTTAGAAAAGATTATTTGTATATCACTGCCAGGTGTGACTTAAAAAATTCTGTGTAACTTTTTTAATTGACTGTATTTGATACGGGCTATTCCATATGAAATCGATCAGTAAAAAACCTCGCATTTTTTTATACTCTAATTTTTTCCCTACTTATACAAGGTGTGAGGGGAGTGCATTTTCAAAAATATACTATCGAAAGCCAAATGGTTTTCGTATTGTTGAGTGAAAAATTTAGCGTATTTTAGAAAAACAAGTCTCTTTCAGTGCTCAGAACTCTGGAACCATTTACTGCAGAACATTGAACGAGAGCTTATTTTGAAGCTGACATTTGGTAGGTTATGTTAAGAAGTAATCCTTATTTTTATTGTACACAGAGAGACAGATAATCTGATTTTACTTGATTTTAGGCTTTTTGGCCATTTGTAAAAATGTAAAAAAATATTGAGAAAAAACCTTGCATTATTAAGAGGGATTCGGCATTGTTTGCTTAGTGGTACGGCAATAAGTTTCGAGGGTATTAAATAGATTATTTTCACACACCTAGACTTGAGAGCTGAAGATAAGCGAGCGTTGGGTGTCATTGTACTCCTGTGTTTATGAAAACCTGTGATTAAAGCTAGCACAGCCATGACTGCTAGACGACACATCACATGTTTTTCTCCTGGCCTTCCTTGTCTCGGCTAAGCTCCCGTCTCACAGTCAGCTGGTTAGTTCACGCACGTACTATTTATTTTCTTTATTTGACATTTTCAATACTTTCTTATCAACGTACCATCAGTAAAAAATATGTGTTTATTTGTACTTTCAATGCGGAATCAAACTATATATTTTTAAAATATTTTTTCCTAGCCAAAGGCATCTTAATGAGGAAAAATCTAAATTTCTCTATTTCCATAAAAGTAAGAAAATCTGTTTATATGTCAATATAAACTTTAATTTCTCAGCATCAAAGTAAACCATGATTTTGATCATTGGGTGAAAGAGTTTCGGAGCTACAACAGTTTAATGTTGCAAATTTTTTGAAAATACGATAAATTTAAATATTTTTAATTTAAACACTATGAAGTTCTGATGCCTCAAACTTTGCACAAAGTATTGTATCACAGTTCTCTACATACAAAAAAAGTTTCATTGTATTTAGAAATTGTAAGGTCAATTTTCCCTGTATTTCGGTCGGTTTGAGATGGAATAGCTCATATACATTACACCCCACCCAAATAAGCCGGCCGTGGCCAACGTCCAGTGTTGCCATGGTGTGCTCGTGGTGGGAACAGCAAGCCTGAACATGTGTATGGCTATTGTGTCGCTACACTTTAGCCAAAGGAAATTCAGAGACAGTTTATTGTAAGCAAATTTCATGCTCATTTTGCGAGCATTTAGCAAACCACATGATTGAAAGTTTGTAATCCAGCATAAGTATTGCTTATCAACAGGGAAAGGATTTATATGTAAATACATATTTACTTATAAAGCTAATATAATTTATATTTTGCATTATCTTTATGTTTCACAATGTGTAGGGTTGAAAAATCCTACTTTTATTTTCCATATTTTTCCATATTTTAGAGTTTAGTACATATTTTCGTTAATTTCCATATATTTTCCATATTTCATATAAAACAGTCCATATTATATTAGGTTTAACAATAAAACAAAACAAAATTCCATTAACTTTTAAAAATACATTTCAACAATAGAGATTTAAACACATGTTCAGTAATCCCTTTAACATCAGAGTTATTTGAAAATTAGCAGTCCTATCAACAATGGGAAAGTAAGTTACAAAACTGTATTAATTTAATTTAAAATTTATAACAGACTTCAGTTGTGCAGCTCAACAGTTAAATGCCAGTCAGAGTACACATAGGTTCAGTTTTGTAAATCATACTATAAAGACGGTAAATATGCCAAAAGTACGTCATTCAGTCAATTTAAAATCAAAACTAACAAGTTACATTTCAGAATTTAAAGAAGATGGTTTATCAACTGACAATAAAATATTATTTTGTAATTTGTGTCAGTGTGCAGTATCATCTACACAAAAGTTCCTGGTGCAACAACACATTACAACTAGTAAACATCAGGCCAACAAACAACTAAATTCCAAGCAGAGACAATTGTTTTTAACACAACCAACAACATCGAATGTAAGATCTGAGTTTAACATCGACCTGTGCCGTTCTCTCATCTCTGCTGATATTCCTCTCTACAAACTAAAGAATAAGGTCTTCAGGGAATTCCTTGAAAAATATACTCAACATACAATCCCGGATGAGTCAACACTTAGGAAGACGTATGCTCCATCCATCTACGATGAGACAATACAGAAGATAAGAGATGAAATTAAAGATAGTTCAATTTGGGTTTCCATTGATGAGACTCCCGACAAAGAAGGTAGACTTGTTGGTAATGTAGTTATCGGTTTGTTAAGTGAACAATATTCTGAACGAATTCTTTTACATTGTGATGTTCTAGAAAAGTGCAATAACAAAACTATAGTTAAACTGTTCAACGAAGCTATGGGTATCCTGTGGCCAAAGGGTATTATGTACGATAATGTGTTATTCTTTATTAGCGATGCTGCCCCTTATATGGTCAAAGCTGGACAAGCATTATCTGTTGTATATCCTAAATTGACTCATTTTACTTGTGTGGCGCATGCATTTCATCGTGTGGCAGAAGTGGTCAGAGACAATTTCCCTAAAGTAGATTTGTTGATTTCATCAGTGAAAAAGTATTTCTCAAAGCTCCCAGTAGAGTTAACGTGTTGAAAGAAATGTACCCTGAAATTCCATTGCCACCAAAGCCAATTTTAACTAGATGGGGTACATGGCTAGAAGCAGTTGAATATTATGCCGAACATATAGACTCTATTAACAATGTTCTCCTTGCATTGGACTCTGAAGATGCAGTCTCAATTGATACTGCGAAAACAGTTACCTGTGACATAAGTGTGAAGAATGACTTAGCTCACATTCAGCATACATTTTCATGCATCATAAAAACGCTCAAAAGTCTCCAAAATAGGCACCTTTCACTATCTGAAAGTTTTGAAATTATAAATAGTACTGTGGAACAACTGAATCGTGGTAGAGGTAAAGTTGCAGATGCAGTAAGAGCTAAGGTGGACACTGTACTTTCAAAAAACCCTGGATATGAAGAACTACAAAAGGTTGTTGCTGTGATGAGTGGTGAATCAACAGTGAAGATTAACTTGGACTTATCCCCAGCAGACATTGTGAAATTGAATTATGTACCAGTTACTTCTTGTGACGTCGAACGCTCTTTTAGTCAGTATAAATCTATCCTCAGAGACAATAGAAGAAGATTCACTTTTCAGCACTTGAAAGAAATGTTTGTAACCTATTGTTATGGTAACAGACAATAAAAATTGTGTTTTGTTGAAACTACATTGGAAGATAAGGTACGTCCATTATATTTTTTGTTTAGTTTGATTAAAATGTACCAATATTTAACGTACATAGTCATTTTTTTATAATTTTAAGTCCATATTTAATTCCATATTTTGGTAAAAATCCATATTTAATTCCATATTTTGGTAAAAATAACTACATATATATTTACATATTTCATATATTTTTAGTCCATATAAATCCGTTCCCTGCTTATCAATAAGATCCAAAATCTAGTGCACTATTAATGACATCTTTCTTTGATGTACAGGGTGTTCTAAGAGAAATTAAATGAAAAATACATGAGAATAGTAAGAAAGGCTTCGATTGAGACACTTTCAGGCCATTTAAAGTTTCATAGAAATGCATTAAAAGTCTCTCAGGCTAGTGGAGATGAGGTCTTTCGTATATATTTCATATTTTTATTACATTTTATTTGTGTTGGTTTTATAATAACTATCAATTTAAGTTTAACATTTTATTTCACTTAAATTTAAGTATTGTTATTTCTACTTATTGAACTTCACATGAAGAGTGGAAATGCCAAACTTTCTAAGTGGCATTTTTTTTTTATTTTCAGTTTTTGGTCTAGAATTGTTCTATGTACCAAGGTCCATCGACCTAAAATGTTTCAAGTGTCAAAGCATAACAATAGTGTTTTCAATGATCACAGAGAAATGGCAGATAGTTTATGTCCAGATGCAATAAACCTTAGAATCGTTCTATGTGAAATGCTTGCTTTTGTGTATTAAACATGTTATAATATTGTCATAGTTAAAACAATGTTAATGTTAGTAATAAATATGGGGCAGATGTTGATGAAAAGTAATCTTCTGATTTTTCAAATTAGGACAATGCCTATTAATATAGAGATTCTTTCTATGTTAATATCAATGTAAAAAAAATTCTTATATTGGATTTTTTTACGTTTTTGAACTAATAGGTCATTTTTATATTTGTTTCGGCATTTCTTGGTCATTTTTAATACTTTCAAGAACTTTTAGATCATTTGAAATTTTTTAGTTTTTTATTTACTGATAGGCCGTTAAATCATTTTCTAAGCAAATAGGTCAATAGTAATTACCTACTGAATAAGTGAATAACAGTGAAGGGGTTTATAGTTCGGAACAAACTCTAAAGTCCATCCCTCATTCCACTGAAGGCTTCACCTCACACAACGGAAGTAATATAAAATGCTTGACAGCAGCTTAGTTTTAAGTGAAGGCTTTGACCGCTGCTGTTCTTTTGTCAGTACCAAGATGTTTTTAGAATTTATGTTTGGAAGGCGAGAAACTTTCACATTGTTCTGGACAGAATGTTGTGTCTTCAGCATGGTTCGGAAGGGATGTCTACTGTAGTAGTCAGTATTTTTAACACAAAGATTGCAAGAATGCACGCTGCACCCACAATTTGTTTTGTCATTCACACTCCCTCCATCTCGAAGATCTGATAACAAAGTGAAGCGTGGAAGGAGGAGGAGGAGACAGAGAATGAAGACACTGACATGGACCACCCCTGATTGAAACACATTGTAAACCCTCATTAAAATCTATAGTTTTCCCTTAAAACCTTCATTTTGTTGCATGTTCTTTTCCTTTATCTTAGCCAAATTCCAGGAAGTTGCCTCCTCTGTCCGAAGTTTGCAGGTCAGTCATTGAAAGAAGTTTTGGTGCGAGTATGGTGAATAATATTAAATGTCATTTTCTTTTAATTTAAAGTCATTTTTTTCCATTAGTTTAAGGGCATTTTAATGATAGTTTTAAGTAGATCATCAACATCCGCCCCCTAGTAATAAAGAAGTTTCTAAATTAAGTGGTGTGGTGTGTGATAGAAAAACCAACATTTAGCAAGAATTCAAAGTGAAGAATATGTTTGGAGGAAAAGTAAACCTGTTGCAGATTAATTTTACATTATTTGTAATTACAGTTTTCTTCAACCTTTTTATTAAAGTAACATTAAGTTTAGATTGAGGTTCACAATAATTACCATCGGATGCAAATGTCAGCATTAATCACATGACTGGGTCTTAAACCTTTTACTGATCTCTGCTGTGGTAAAGTTTCATAGGTTTTTGTTTAATTGTTCAGTTGTATTTCAGTTTTGTTCTGTATTTCCTGCATTGTTCTGAAAATGACAAAAAGAGAAAAGAATGTCCATATACAAAAAATTTGAAGCTATGTGATGTAGCAACAGGTTTGATAGTACAAAAGAAAATGTCTGTAAATTGTTGTTTCCAATTTGATTCACACTAGTATTCAGTGACAATCAGTGATAACACAAGTTTCTGCTTAGTCTTATTACTTAGATCGTTACTGTATTTAAATAGTTTCATAAAGGTAACATGAATCTATAGAATTGTGGGAATGGATTCTGGTTGATCACCCTAAACTAAGGTATGTGTAATAAAAGTTACATTCTTATTGGTCAAATATTTCCTAAGATAAACAGTTTTTAGTCCCTCCTGTAAAAACATATTTTTGTCACTTAGAACATTTGAAATTTCCACTCTTCACATAACCAAGTAGTGTGATATGTGCATTGGTTATTTATTTGATATCTTCTATCGATTTCATACTTGAATATTTGAGTTACATTTTTCCAACAGAAAGCCCAGTCAGTGAAGGATGCACTGGAGATCCTTGTTGGACGAGATCAACTGGAAGGTGTAACCTGCTCACGCACTAATCAGGAAGTAGAAGCATGGCAGCAGGTGACACTCGAAGAGCTACCTCTGGTACTTCTGCTTCACTTGAAATGGTTTGACTACAAGTTAGATGGAGCTTCCAAGATTGTTAAGTGTGTGGAGTTTCCAATTGACCTTAAAGTGGATCCTAGTAAGTGTGTAATAATTGTAAATTCAATAGAAATTAGATTTTAGGAGAGAGATAAAGTTTTACCTTAATTTTAATGATTGGAAGATCTCAAAGTTGACATAATTGTTACAGAGATTGCTTTATTTTGTGTGTTTAATAATACGATAGAAGTTTCTTGAATTAACTTAAACTGCTTGAGCTAATTCTTAAACTAGTAAGAGTACGAACATCAGCTGCTTGTCTATGCGGATGACGTGAATATGTTAGGAGAAAATCCACAAACGATTAGGGAAAACACGGGAATTTTACTGGAAGCAAGTAAAGAGATAGGTTTGGAAGTAAATCCCGAAAAGACTAAGTATATGATTATGTCTCGTGACGAGAATATTGTACGAAATGGAAATATAAAAATTGGAATTTATCTTTTGAAGAGGTGGAGAAGTTCAAATATCTTGGAGCAACAGTAACAAATATAAATGATACTCGGGAGGAAATTAAACACAGAATAAATATGGGAAATGCTTGTTATAATTCGGTTGAGAAGCTTTTATCATCTAGTCTGCTGTCAAAAAATCTGAAAGTTAGAATTTATAAAACAGTTATATTACCGGTTGTTCTGTATGGTTGTGAAACTTGGACTCTCACTTTGAGAGAGGAACATAGGTTAAGGGTGTTTGAGAATAAGGTGCTTAGGAAAATATTTGGGGCTAAGAGGGATGAAGTTACAGGAGAATGGAGAAAGTTACACAACACAGAACTGCATGCATTGTATTCTTCACCTGACATAATTAGGAACATTAAATCCAGACGTTTGAGATGGGCAGGGCATGTAGCACGTTTGGGCGAATCCAGAAATGCATATAGAGTGTTAGTTGGGAGGCCGGAGGGAATAAGACCTTTAGGGAGGCCGAGAGTAGATGGGAAGATAATATTAAAATGGATTTGAGGGAGGTGGGATATGATGATAGAGACTGGATTAATGTTGCTTAGGATGGGACCAATGGCGGGCTTATGTGAGGGCGGCAATGAACCTCCGGGTTCCTTAAAAGCCAGTAAGTAAGTAAGAGTACGAAACTGTCAAAGGCCTCTTGGGAATTTCTGTCCAAAATATGAATAAGAATTGATTTGGTTATGGATATAAAGTATGGAAGATTTCCAATGGCAGCAAATGTTGAAATTGGAAGCTTTATACGAGACATAGAATTCAAATGTTGAGAACCCATATGAAATATTCCCATCCCATCTAATTGAAATATTTAACTACACATTTCTCCTGACGGAGCAAAGGCTAATTTGGATTTCCCAGTCTCAGATTGGGTCAAAAACCCTGATAGAACAGATATTTAACTCTTGCGATGAATTTTGGTGAAGTCCGGAGGGCCCAGTTAGTCAAATCCACTATTCTCACCTCCACGCTGGGGCCTCCTGGGATCTTGTAAGATGCGAAAGAGAGAGTGGTGTGCAGAAAGCAATGGAAAGCTACCACATTTATCCTTCCCAAGAAAAACTGCAAACAATGCAGAGTCTAAGAGGAAAGCAGAAAATAGGAAAGATTGGATAATGCTGGGTTTGCAGTGAAAGACCTGCCCATGGGCAGAACACGTATTTATGTGCGTACATTTTTCCCTTTTGCATGGAATAAAAACTCTTTAGAAAATTCAGGCTAGTGTGTTTGTATAATTATTTCATACATAATTTATTTATAGTTTATTGAAGACATACATGAACAAGCTGAATGATGTAATGATAACAGAGCAATAATAGTGTTTATATGCAATTGTTTTTGTGTATCTCTATTTCTATTGCTTCCTAAATAAAGTCCTCGGAACATGATAATATTTCAAATCGATAGTGACTTTGACTAGGCATTTCTTTTGGAGTCTAGTGTACTACTCCATTTTTGAAGATATCTCAGAGATTTATGTACATCAGAGAGCAGAAGTAAAGTATTCAAATGAACTGTTTTATTAATGCAACATGTTTACTTTTGTTGTAAATGATAAGTTTGGTACTAGCGATTAAATTAGATCATTTTGGAAGGCAAAGCAGAGAATGGTTAAGTGATTCCAAATGTGAGTCATTGGAAACAAACCAGTCAACTTTCTATCATTTATATTAATGTAAATTGTAGAAAATAATATTTTGTACAGTTTTGCAATAGTGAGGAAGCATATGATAATAATTTATTAATGTATTGTATGTAAAAAAAAATGTGTTTTATATCCACATGGAGTCAGCAGATACATTTATGTTGAGTGTATCAGCGTTACACCTGTGGTAGAGCAATTTCCAAAGAGGTCACTTCTTTCCTTTCAGCCGTTTTGGTTGTTAAGGTCAGAAGCCCCTTTGGATTGTTTCAGAGAGTAGACCTCGTACCTATGTCTTGGTCTTAGTGACGAAACAGACATTTATTGAAAATTACAGTAAAACCCCTTTTTAACAAATGTCTTTGGAAGGAAGAATTTTATTTTTCTCTCACCCTTTAAATGCAAATTTTTCTTAACGATGAACTTTGTTTTGTCATTTTTGGTAAAAAAAAATTGATTGTTTTTTTATCTTTAAAAAATTGTTTATGATCTAAAGATGCCCTCTGCCAATTTTCATGGCCATACGACTTGTCTATCAGCTGTTTAGGGCCACTTTTCTAAAACGTTGTGCGCTCTAACTGGTAATTTAAATGCCTCGTCCATGCCCTCCACTCTGAATTCTGCGACCATTTTGGAAATTACGCTGTAATTCATACATTATTTATTATATTACATTTCCGATTGAGCCAGTGTAGCTTCTCGAGTTCTCGAAATAGTTCTTCATAGAATCCAACAGATGTCACCTTTAAGGCTGCTTTCCTTTGTAAGATATTCAGTTACAAAGGAGAGCACAACTTTTGTCTAAAGGAAAATTCCACTTGCTTGCTAGTAGCCATAACAACGTGTTTTCCATGCTTGGTTTTTGTTTTGTGATACAAGAAATATTTGCAAGTTTCTAATAGTTTTATTTTAATGTTATAGTCTATAATGATTTGTGAATAATAGTTACCTAGCATAGTGTTTTCATAAGTTTACATAATTTTTTTTTCAGTCATCTTTATTTACTAGTGTAGGTTAGATGTGCACTGTGTGGTAGTGTATATAAGGATAAGCTCTGCATATAGTAAGCTAGGCCTACATATTTCAAAATGCCTAGAAAAAAAAATAGAGATCTGGTTTATTTTGCCACGTCCGTTCTTTGTTTTCTGCATTTAAACTTCCTAATATGCTCAGTCCTGCCTAAGTATGATGGTGTTACTAATCTAGTATTGATGTCAGTCTATGCTTTGTGTCCCAATTGTGCCTTAATGCGGTCAGTCTAGTTTTTCATCACCTTGATTTGAGAAATTCCCACCCTAAATCTTCACCATGTCCCTTTCCTATTTTTACTTATTTTGCTGCCCCACATTGGACCTTTTCTATTGAATCGATTTGGTTTTGTCTGTACAGATTCCAACTTACTGCTCCATATTCCATAATTGGGTGAACAAGGGTTTTGTATGCTAATTATTTTGTCCTTCGATTAGATATCTTAAGAATATGCATAGAGAAATGTAATGCTTTACAGGCTTTCCTTGTGGTATTAGTGACTTGTTCTTCCCAACCCAATTTGTTACTTAAATATACACCTAGGTATTTACAAGTGTTCACTTACGGCACCGATGTACCATTCAGCTGATATTTGAGACTAATTTCTTTATGCTTTCTACAGAAGGATACTGACTTACTTTTACTCACATTAATTCTCATTTTATTTTCTGTCTACAGAAGGATACTGACTTACTTTTACTCACATTAATTCTGATTTTATTTTCTGTCGTCTACAGAAGGATACTGACTTACTTTTACTCACATTAATTCTGATTTTATTTTCTGTCGTCTACAGAAGGATACTGACTTACTTTTACTCACATTAATTCTCATTTTATTTTCTGTCTACAGAAGGATACGACTTACTTTTACTCACATTAATTCTCATTTTATTTTCTGTCATCTACAGAAGGATACTGACTTACTTTTACTCACATTAATTCTCATTTTATTTTCTGTCTACAGAAGGATAAAGAAAGATACTGACTTACTTTTACTCACATTAATTCTCATTTTATTTTCTGTCGTCTAGAGAAGGATACTGACTTACTTTTACTCACATTAATTCTCTCATTTTATTTTCTGTCGTCTACAGAAGGATACTGACTTACTTTTACTCACATTAATTCTCATTTTATTTTCTGTCTACAGAAGGATACTGACTTACTTTTACTCACATTAATTCTCATTTTATTTTCTGTCTACAGAAGGATACTGACTTACTTTTACTCACATTAATTCTCATTTTATTTTCTGTCGTCTACAGAAGGATACTGACTTACTTTTACTCACATTAATTCTCTCATTTTATTTTCTGTCTACAGAAGGATACTGACTTACTTTTACTCACATTAATTCTCATTTTATTTTCTGTCGTCTACAGAAGGATACTGACTTACTTTTACTCACATTAATTCTCATTTTATTTTCTGTCGTCTACAGAAGGATACTGACTTACTTTTACTCACATTAATTCTCATTTTATTTTCTGTCTATAGAAGGATACTGACTTACTTTTACTCACATTAATTCTCATTTTATTTTCTGTCGTCTACAGAAGGATACTGACTTACTTTTATTCACATTAATTCTCTCATCTAGCTTTAATTATTCAGGTAATCTTTTCGTACTTTGATTTTATTGTAATTGTAAATTTAATATTAACTGTAATATTATTTGTAATTGTAATTGTAAATTTAATACTAATTGTAATTTTATTGTTGATATTGTAGTTGGAATCTCCTGGTAGAGGGGCAGAGAAGGCCTGACGGCCTTATCTCTACCAGCTTAAATAAATAAATACTAAATACTAAATACTCATTTTATTTTCTGTCTACAGAAGGATACTGACTTACTTTTACTCACATGAATTCTCATTTTATTTTCTGTCTACAGAAGGATACTGACTTACTTTTACTCACATTAATTCTCATTTTATTTTCTGTCTACAGAAGGATACTGACTTACTTTTACTCACATTAATTCTCATTTTATTTTCTGTCGTCTACAGAAGGATACTGACTTACTTTTACTCACATTAATTCTCATTTTATTTTCTGTCGTCTACAGAAGGATACTGACTTACTTTTACTCACATTAATTCTCTCATTTTATTTTCTGTCTACAGAAGGATACTGACTTACTTTTACTCATATTAATTCTCATTTTATTTTCTGTCTACAGAAGGATTCTGACTTACTTTTACTCACATTAATTCTCATTTTATTTTCTGTCATCTACAGAAGGATACTGACTTACTTTTACTCACATGAATTCTCATTTTATTTTCTGTCTACAGAAGGATACTGACTTACTTTTACTCACATTAATTCTCATTTTATTTTCTGTCTACAGAAGGATACTGACTTACTTTTACTCACATTAATTCTCATTTTATTTTCTGTCTACAGAAGGATACTGACTTACTTTTACTCACATTAATTCTCATTTTATTTTCTGTCGTCCAGGTTTCAATAATGTTAAGATCGTTTTGTAAGGCGGCAATATCACAGTCGTCATTAATTTGTCTATCTATTACACAGTCCGCGAATAACCTTACCTGAGAAGTAGTAATGAAGTAGTTGGCTAACTGTGCTTTTTTGCCATTTGTGATAGTGATTCAAGGATTCTGTCCTATAGTTAATTTCTTCCATTTAATCACCATTGTAACAATGTATAAACATAAATTAACAAAAAGAAAAAACTTGGATACAGGATCCACACATCTCAAGAGAACAAAACAAGCAAAGCAACTGCCCTGTGGAAACAACGCAAAGTTAGACTATGAAAAATGATAAATAATAATGCCTTTGCTTGACGCCACAATACTATCAATTGAGATGCGATATTGAATATGCCAGTACTATAGATTATTGAAAATGGAGTCGACATTTCGAGCTACATTATTAGGGAGCGGATTTTTATGTGCTAAAAATTTAAATATATTTATATTTTATGTGCTAAAAAGTACGAAAATATTTGCTGAAAATAAAAAATATTTTTTTAAATATGACAAAAATACCTTGCTTAGCTTGAAAAAAATGTTATTAGTACTCACCAATCACATTTGAGTATCAGTTGCTAGTAGTTGTCTGGGAATTGCAGTGAACAACAAAGGTCATTTCCAAATTCTCCATCACAAATGCATGCCGATTATCTCTGAACAACGACTTATACTTTGAAAATGATCTTTCCACATCACAGGACGTCAGACGTGCATATTTAACACCTACACCGTCAATTTCACCTACAGGCACACCCTCCAATACTTGAGCAACTTTACACATTTTTTATATCCACTGTTTTGCCATGAATGCACACGTGAAGCAGCGGCAATGTGCTTGTTTCCAGACAAATGTAGGGTTACCTGAGAGCTCTGATCTGCACTTACTGATTTACCACATGGTTGGCAATATAACACTTTTCCGTCGGTAGTAAAAATGTTTTTAAATTCATCTACATATTGCTGTAGATGCGATCTTAAACTCGATTTGATTTTAGGCATCTTAAGAGGCTAATATACACACGTCTTAATGTAAAAAAATGTTTCTAGCTACTGACTGACAATGTCTGAGAAAAGCTTCCTATAGCGACTCCACCACGTCTACACTGCGCAGCTTATGCTTATGGTCCGATAACGGGGAATCACAACAAGATGTATTTCCTCACTTCATATGCATGAACGTGAGGCGAGAGATTTGTTTAAATTAAGTAATGTTTATATCCGAGCTCTTATCCGTTGTGTTTCACAAAGCGCAGAATGAAATCATCTTCAGCAACAATAAACATTTCTAATTATGTGTTGCAAGATCTCTCCTTCTTGTCCATGTTAATTTATTCTCTAATAATAACACTGATATGCTGCCTAGCAGTTCTCAGAACTTGAGGCAAAACTATTACAAAAATGGATTACGGATACACCACACAGCCCATAGAAACACGAAGCAACCAAGAATTCTTAAAAAGATAATGTATTTCTGAGTGATGTAATTGATTTAGTTTTAAAATATTTAAAAGTTGTTGTAAAAAAATTATTTAAGTAAAAAAACTGAAAGATTTATGTGTTTATAATAGATTTCCTGAAAATATGTATTTACATAAATTTTTGTGGAAATATATGTTTTTATGTGAAATAAAATTCTGGTTTTAAACTTGAAACTTGACATTCGGAATTTTTAACTTTTTTAATTGTGTTTTATCACACGCAAGAAAAATATTTAATTACATAGGAATCTACTCCTTATTCATTATCACAAAATCACTTGATAAATATTACTTAAAAGCAGGATTTTCTTGAAACAAGGTTTCCTTAGAAGTGGAAATTAATTACATTATTTTTTATGGCAATTTTACTGGGGACTTAACTGATTATCTCTTAAAAACGGGAATGTTAAAAATCCCTTTAAAATGGGGTTTTACTGTAATCTTCTCCATCTTGTACAGTAATTTATTCCAAAGTGTCTTAAGATGTTACAAACTACAGATCATGATATGCTTTTGTTTTTTATTTACAGAACTCATGTCATCATCAAGTAGGAAATATGGACCAAAACAAAAGCAATACAAATTATTTGCTGGTAAGTTTTTCTTTAATTGAACATGAAGAGGTGGAGAGAGGAGAGGGAGGCGAGAGACTGAGTGTTCACGTGTATAGGATAAATCATAAAACAGCGAACGCCAGTAGGGAAGTTATCCCCAACCTCGCTGCTCGGAACCTGCTCTCTCTCTCTCTACTATCTGCCCCGCTTCGGTGGATCACTGCCTACCGCCTCGCATGTATTTGACATTTTACAACACAACATAATACAACTAAATTAATGTCCATTAGACAACAACCATGGGCAATCCACAACCACATGTAATGTGCATTCGACACATGTTTTTTTCCTCGAACTAACTCATACTTTGAATAAAACAACACTAGTGGATCACTGCCTACCACCTAGCACGTATTTCGTATTTTACAACAAGACATATCCAATGACACACATTGCATTTCTGCAATACGTTATGGCAGTTCCCTTGAACATAAGTAGATTCATTTTCCCTTCTACCACCAACTCGTCTTGGTAGCTGAGAGGTCTAAAGCGTGTGTTTCGTTAGGAAGATCGACGGATCATATACTAGCCTCCACAAAGTCATAATAAAAAAAAAAAAAGAGAGACTAGAGAGAGAGTCAGAGGTAAACAGGACGAAGTTCCTCTTTTGCTTCATAGATGCCGCATTCAATCTTTTTGTTCCACTTTCCTCCACTAGATGTCACCACACCCTAAACCCCTATTTCCACTCTTTTCTGCTAGAGTGTGTGGTGAGCTTGTAGAGGAAAAGTGGAAAGGGGTCGTGGGCAGAGCTTAGCGTTCTCTGTTTTACGATTTGCCCCATGTATATTACGTAATTGCTATGGTGTCTTCATTTTCGATGTGCATGATAGTGTTAGTCTAAATTTATCATGTATTCTCAGTCATTGCGTCCATTTGGTCTCTTGTATTCAAACATTTCGATGCAGATTGTATCAGAATACAACACAATACAGTACGAGATTCTTAGGCATGCAATGACTATGACAAAGTTCACAAAGTCAAAGTATGTACAGGAGATAGTATAGAAAGTGGGAACTTCCATTTTAAGTTTTTTATGTATCAAACTGATAATCTGAACAGTTCAAATGCTATAACAGATTTTATATTTGGCGTACAGGGAAAGACTGTGCTAGAGTCAAACTCTAAATTGTTTTCCTGAAAAATTTTGCTAAAGTCAGTGATGTCAATCAGAGCGTATATGCGCTATGAGAACGCTTGCGCTACTGGAGCATGCAGAGCGCGCCAACTACGAATACGAGCTTCAGTGAGGGTTGTACAATGTACAGTTGGCATTAATCATGCACCCAGCGCAGAGATCGTATAACAAGTCCCAGTTCGAATGAGCACTGCAGTTCCTATGCAAGGAACAGGAAGGAGATAATACAGTGCTTAATATGTGGAAAACATACGATTAGTAAGAAAAGCAGCATACAGCGACATTATTCAACATAGCATGAACAAACATACAGAGATATCGAGGGGGAAGAACGATTAAAATTATTACATACATTACAGACTACCGTAAGTGCAAATATCTAGATTATTTACTGTGTATAAATTAATTTATTATTTTATTGAGGGTCCTTACAGGGAGTTATCCCCAATTACAAGCACACCAACATAAAGAAATACAAACAACAAATTAAAAACAATGATTCATAAACATGTGCTGTAAACACAAAGTTTACAAAAGTTCAGTGTATATACTAATGTGATAAACTTCTAATTTACAAATACGTAAACTGAATTGACAGATGTATAGGGCTACATAACAAAAAAATCAAGTACAGTTATTAAAGAGGTATTCAATTGAAGACAGTCCTGTAGGCCTAAATAGTGTTCAAATTTAATGTATGGGCTATTCCATCTCAAATCGACCGAAATATAGAGAAAATTGACCTTGCATTTTTAAATACAATGCAACTTTTTCTGTCCCTTGACAACTGTGATACAATGCTTTGTGCGAAGTTTGAGGCATCAGAACTTAATAGTGTTTAAATTTAAAATATTTTAATTTATCGTATTTTCACAAAATTAGCAACTTTAAACTGTTGTGGCTCGAAACCCTTTCACCCAATGATCAAAATCATGGTTTATTTTGATGCTGAGAAATTAAAATTTTTATTGACATATAAACAGTTTTTCTTACTTTTTATGGAAATGGAGGAATTTAGATTTTTCTTCATTAAGACGCCTTTGCCCACGAAAAAAATATTTTTAAATTATATGGTTAGATTCCGCATTGAAAGTACAAATAAACATATTTTTACTGGTGCACCGTTGAAAAGAAAGTATTGAAAATATCAAATAAAGAAAATAAATAGTACGCGCGTGAACTAACCAGCTGACTGTGAGACGGGACCTAGCAGAGACAAGCAAGGCCAGGAGACAAAACATGTGATATTTCATCTAATAGCGCATAGCTGGGCTAGCTTTATCACAAGTGTTCATAAACACAGGAGTAAAGTGACGCCCAACGCTCGCTTATCTCCAGTGCGTGCGGTATATACTGCTCCGTTCAAGTCTAGGCATGTGAAAATAATTCACTTTGTCCGCCCCTGTGTCTTGCTCTTATCTGTGTTTACGGCATCCCACTCCAGCACTTGAGCACGGGAAGGAATCGAACGTCCGTTATGCGCTCTTTCTTTGACATCACTGGCTAAAGTGGTACATAGCACGTCCTTTTCATTTGCTCTTACTATGCATTTATGGCAAAACTTCAGTATTCAAAATAAACCTGACAGTATTTGAGCCTGTAAGACATGATCAGGAAAGAAATACGAAGTTTTTAGGTAATATGTACAGTCAATAAAAATACATATTTGTGTGAAGTTCTGCTGTCGACTGTTTACAGGGTTGTGAGTACAATAAGTATAATTGCTAAATCAAAATACATCCATTACTCTGTCTGCTGTATATGTTTAATATAAATTGCTATGTTTTTTTCTTGCCAACAATATTAGTTTATTGTAGATAACTGTTATCGTAAGGAATGCCCTGTCCCTGTGAAACAGCATGTGTAGATGTTTTATTTTGTAATTCTTCGAGATCAAGAAGCTAAGGGGAGTCTGTACATCGAATTTTGGCAAAAAAAAAAAATGAAATTTTGGTTTTTATTGTTTTTCGGTAGTTTAATATATGTAAAAGATATGATTTTATTTCTTCTAATTGTCAGCTTTTAGCCCTATTTTCAGCAAAAAATAAATAATAATAATTTGTAGTAATTCTTAATGCAAAAAATGTTATCAATGGAAAAAAATTTTTTTGCTAATCGCTCAGTGGAATTTTAAATTTATTTAGTCGGCTGTATACATAAAAGTATGTTACATATGCCCTATTTTGTCTACATTTGTATCTTTTATAACTTCTGCACCCAAAATTTAGGAATTTAACATTGTAAGATATGGAAACTTTGACACATTTTTTCTGTACTTATTTTGTGTGACATTTGTGCACTTTTCTCAGAAAGTATTGTACCCAGAAGGCTGAAATTCATATACAATATCAATATGATGGCATTTTACACATTAGGCTAAAAATATTAAGATTATTTTCATCTCAAGCAAAAATAAAAAAGTGTTACATTAATTCTTAATGCAAAAATGTTTTCAATGAAAAAAATTTTGTCAACCGTTCAGTGAAATTTTAAATTTATTTAACTGCTTGTATACATAACAATATGTTACATTATATGCCCTATTTTTTTCCATATTTGTACCTTTTATAACTTCTGAGAAAAGTGCACCCAAATTTAACATTGTAAGATATGGAAGTACAGACTCCCCAAATTTTTAATGCCTCGTTATCGAAGCTTGTAACTGGCTGGTATTGACCAATGATTTATTTCATTTTGAGTCAGTTTGAAGAGTGTAGACGTAAATTATTCATGAAATTGGTTTCATTGTATTATTTTTAAAAATCTCGAATGTTAGTTGAAGGGATGTGGGAAGCAGAGTAAGGTTTTTGTTTCTAAAGCAGGAGTAAATTCCAGTAAATTAAGTTGAGAATTAGTGCTTGAACATAATTTTATATCTTCGCCTTTCTTGCCACTCATTTTCAGTCGTATTAAAAACACTGTGAATCTAAATATTTACCCTTTGTTTGTCAGGTGTTCATTAAATTTCTTTCGACAATTGATTGTAGTGGGGAAATTTATTCGTTATCCACATGGAGTCAGCAGGTACATTTTGTGTTTAATGTATCAGCGTTACACCTGTGGTAGAGCATTTGCCAAAGAAATCTCTTCTGTACTCTCTATCGTTTTGATGGTTGAGATGGGGAGACTCTTTGACATGTTCCAAGTTTCTGAACCTAACATCTGTATGTTGGGCTTTACGGCGGAACAGACAAGGAAAAATAAGTGTATAACCTGTGTGGGTGTGCATGTGCGATTCTGTGTGTGCACACTTTTTTCTCAGAAGAGCAATTCTTTTGTGAAACTTTTCTTTCTCTCTTGACCCTTGAAAGCTCTGAGATAATGAGGCAGTGCATTGAAGATTTATAACAGCTGAGATTAAGAGAGTAGATAGAGAACTGATTTGTGTCTTAGATATATTAAAATTATGAATATTTTGATTAGTACTAAACATCCTGGTTTTTAATATAATCATCATCAGGAAAAGAATGTACTCACAAGGTAATGTCTGTATTTCTAATTGCGTGAAATAGCAAAATGTTATGACCATAGCATCTGTAAGCAATAGGAACTACAGAATCATCAGCGACTTTTATTGCAACCCCTCCCCCCATACCTGCATCACAAATAGTAATATGCAGGTTTTCCAGGATCAAGTAGCCTCTATTCATGAAAGTCACTCTATTATCACCAGTTTTATCGATGCTAAATATTGTCGGACCAACGGAACTGTGCCCCTTCAGCGCTGTCGTCGTTCTTGGAAAAGTTAACGCCTGTACCCCATTCCACCCGCTTTCCTCCCACCACGTTAAACAGCAGGCCCGAACCTTGCCGAATAGGGATGTTGCCAAACTTCCGTCAAATGGTGTCATAAATAACTGGTCCTCGATGCTACAATATCATTTCTTTCAATCAAAATACATCTTTTATTTCTACATTTTTAAAATCTAAATCCCATTGACTACACCCCAACTCTGGCTACTAGCAACAGGCATCTATAATGAACACCGATCAAAATACCCCTCATTTCTCGTGCAAAAGGACAACTGAATAGACTACAGTGGACTATAGTGAACTTTATGTTGTCAGCAAACAGCTGGATACATTAAGAAGATTGATTGATTTAAACCTAAATCCCATGTCTCGAATCACTTTCCGTAGCGTTTCTCTCCAACCTTGGAAATTATTGCTTCTCTCGCAACCTTCAGTAATTTCTTCAATGTTGGAACTTCTTTCTGCATGGTATAAAATTCTTGTATCTTTCTTCTTAAAATACATCAGTTCATATCATCTACAAGAATTAAAGGTTCCCTTGGTCTGTTCTTCCCTGGTGATTCTAGCTTTACATCTCCTGCACAGACTTTCTCTCTCTCCTGATTTTCTCTATTAGGACCTCTGACCTGCCTATATAAATTACATAAAAATGTTGTAATATATCAGTATTAGTTAAATAAGTAATTTTAATATGTAATTAATTGAAATAAAATAAGCCTCACCTGTGATAGCAGCTGCTCCTTTCGTTGCCTGATTTATAGGAAACAGATATTGACTTGTTTGTTTCTCTTCATTGCAATAGTAATATGCGTTACAAGAGCGGTATGTTGAAGTTTTCATGATCGAGGAAAAGTTTGAAAAAGCGAAACGTAGTTGAGCTTTTTTAATTTCCGAGAATTGAAAGAAAACATACCGTTCGTGTATGGTACATTATTTTCTGCGAAGATCGTTTATTACATACCTGAAAGAGGAATTTCTAATTAGTTGCAATGAAATCTCCATCTTGGTTTCTGTTCAATGATGGCAAATTTGCAAAACAAAAATATCTATCTTCAACATTGTTGCTTTAAAATGTTTTCTGTGTTTACTATACTCCAGCAGGCCGTGATATATGTCTGTTTTGATGAGTCTGGAATCTTGTTGATTTTTTCACGGCTTCCTTAAGGTTACTTGCATCATGAATGCAGTAACTTTAGTGGAGTTGTAGTGTTTACTTAATTTTTGCAAATATTTAAAAGCAATAATTAACAGTGCAATTTAGTTGAAATTGCAGTGGTAAGTTTCCAATTTATAATTATTACTATATTGAACGTCTCTAAAAATAATATGTTAAAAGCCTAAAGCAGTAAGAAGAGGGAAATTGTTATGTGTGTTAGGTTGGGAATACTGAATGTGGAATTTTAGACTTTCCGCGGATTGGTTTTGTGCAGAAACCAAGCAAATACACACGATCTCGCACAAAATGCTATTACGTACTTGCTTAATAATATTTGTTTCACCACTCCGTGCTACAGTATTCATGTTGAGCTGACAACACTGGACTGCAAGTGCAAATAAACTGTCCTGCAAGAAGACCAAAATTGTAATGGATGAAAGAAAGGGAGAGAGATAGGAATGCAGGGAGAGAAATGAATTACCGAGGCTGAGAAGGAATTAAGGTACGGTCACACGTCGCTACTTTTGCAGCGCTGCAGTACAAAAAACTGCGCAACTCTCGTACTGCGACGTGTGAACAACGGTGCAACCCGAAAAGTAGCGCTGCCGAACCTGCTGCCCGCTACTTTTTCATGCTGCACGCAGCTTAAAAGTAGCGACGTGTGAACAGGGTTCTCAGGGTTGCAGCCGCAGCATTTTTGATATCGGTTTTGTTGAAACTTTTGCTGCGATTGCAACCAGTGTTACCACCCAAATGTGCCAATGATACTTTTATTGTTTGGATATGTTTTAATGTTAAATGTGCTGAAAATAAATTATTTGTAACAGTTATTAAATATACAACACAGTCTGAGCATAATTGCTGACGATATAATTCATTTCTTAATTTTCTGTAGCATAGTTCCAAACAGGAGGGTTGCCAACATTGATTACGTGAATTTACTGTTGGCTATCATTTAGAAGCTTTATAGTAAAAATGTCAATTTCTGAATACTAGATACTACAGAAAAGCAAATAATAGATAAGTAAGCTTTCACATGAGTTTCTTAATAATGCGAACATAACCACAAAATGTATATTGAAAAGTCAACACTGAGATGGAAACCTGGGGCATGACTGCGGCTGCAAAAGTAGCGCCTTGTGTGTGAACAGACTCGCTACCTCCAGTTGCAACTTTTGCAGCACTCGGGTTGCGCAGCACGAAAAGTAGTGTGCAGCGCGCTACTTTTGGTTTACGTGTGAACACGGCACGCAACTTTTGCAGCTGCAGTACAAAGTTGCGCAGCAAAAGTAGCGACGTGTGACCGTACCTTTAGGGTTCAGTTCGCATATCTTAGAGGGGCACAGATCCAATGGTCCGACAATAACTGAGTAAAAATATTCATGCCCAATCACTCAAGTGCTTTGTATCAAGCTTTGAGATTGCACTGATTACAAGCATTGTCAGAATGTAATTAATAACACTATTTTCTTATACTTACAGTTGTGTATCATGATGGGAAAGAAGCAACGAAGGGCCATTACATCACAGATGTGTTTCACGTTGGATACGGAGGCTGGGTGCGGTATGACGACAGCGTAGTGAAGGCAGTGCAAGAAAGCAATGTTCTTCGTCCTCGAGGGCCGCGTGTCCCGTACTTACTTTATTACCGACGTTTTGACACGATTGGAAATACACAGACCACCCCCACCTCTGATAAAACAAGATAAGTTCTGTCATTACACTGTGTTAAGCAAGGCCAATCGTGCCGAGTGGCAGACGTAACCTCATTGCGTTCAAGTCCTGGTTCACATTGAACATCTGAAACTTGAGCCAGAACAGTTTGCAACATTTTTTTTAACGTTTATTTTTTTGCTTTATTAACGTGTATACTCCACTAACATTGAAAGACAACAGTGAGTTAAGCCAAAGGGCTTAAGATTTCATTATTAATAATTAAAAATTTAACCTCTTGTAGATATATAATGTACAGTAGCATTTATAATAATAATTATGTTTTCATTGTAAACGGACGAAACTGACTGAGAGGTAAATAAGTAATATATCCATCACATTGAGGCTTTTAAAGGTTAAGGCTTTGTGGATGTGTCATTTATTTTGATGAATGTTTGAAAGGGTAGTTATAGTATTTTCAGTTTTGTTGTCGACAGAAAGAATTTGTTTGATGTGAACCGTACTTGCAGTTCCAGTGGCTATTGGAAAGCTTTGTGGAAGACTTAGACGTTCAGCTAGTTCATTTGCAAAGACTGAGTTTTTGTCCTTTGTTAATCATTGTTAGTACAATGCTTTGTGCCTTAGATGAGGAGTAATAGCATTGCACTCAACCACGTAGGTGTCAGCAGCAACAGTCACTGACATCACCCAGTCTAGTGCTCCTGCGTTTGTGTAAGGAATCGTGGTTTATTATTTCGTTCTTTTAAGTGAAATCCATTTTTAGACCTGTAAAGTGTGGCCACTGAACTGTGTGTGAATTAAACAGTAGTAATAATTATAATAATATGAAGGAGGAGATGTAAGTGAGGTGGTTGGTTCCTTAACAATCAATACTTGGTCACATTGAAATAACTATGTATTAAAAAACTTACATTTAACTGAAGAGTTGACTTACTCTCATTGATATTTCAGGTATGGAATTAGAGAGGAATTGAGACAGCAAAGTAAGGATTTTCAGAGAGGATCAAATTTATGATAATGTGTACAGTAATAATATAGTTTATTTAAGTAGATCACTGATTCTGTTGTGTGTGTATCTATTTGCTAAAGCAAATGGTGTCTGTCAATGAAAATACACGTAACAAGAATAGAATACATTTGGTTCATAGGAATTCAACAGCAAAACCATACATGGTCTGTTGTCAGTGTAATATGTGAAGTTTTACTTTCTAAGAACTGCTTCTGTACTGTGAAAATATTATTTTAGTTTTGTAAACTTGTTGAGCATAATTATTGCTTTTGACAAATGCTCAAGGTACTTGTATTAACGTGTACTTACATGACATCAGAATTCGTTCCTGCTACATATAATGTAGGGACGTAGGGTATATTTAACGGTTTGCTTATGTTTCTAGAAATTACTGTATTCACGACATAAAGCTATCTTACTCATGCTGCTTTCAACCTCTTTAATTGTCTTGTAGATAAAGTGCGAGCTAGCAGGGTTTCTTGAATCATTGTGAATATCTTCGATGTTGTATATTAGTTGTGTATAGTTCCCTTCGTGACGGTGGTGCAGGCAACTGAGAAGTGTTCAGGTGATGCGTGGTACTTGTTCAATATCTACTTGGCCTTATATACTAATGAGAAAGTGGAAGCAGATACTAAATTCCTTCTGCGTGTGAATGGAAGTTAGTGTGGTGGTCATTGTGTATCATAGACCCGCAATCCAGGTGAACAGAAAACAAGTGTTGAGTTTTCCAGCCTTCCTCTGCAGTCTTCTAATTTTTACTACTACTACTATTACTGAATGGAGAACCATTCAGTGCAGTTGTACATCGGCAGCGTAGGAACAATTGTAGCATAACTGTGTAGAAGTATATTATTGTGTTAATACGAACAATAGCAGGAGAAAAAAAAAAAAGAGCATTGTGCGTTATCCGTTATCTAATTGTTCAAAAGGAACACCGGATTTTCGAGTCTGTTTGCCAAGGATGTAAAAGGGAAAAAGTGCACTTAAAATAGATTCCTAACTTAAAAGTTGTAATATGGACATTGTATTTAAAACATTCGTTAAAATGATAACAGATTTGCCATAGGTGTGCTTGTTCAAGTCTCTTAATATATTTCCTATTGATCCACAATCCAAACATCTTTGTTGGTATAATTGGAGAAAACGAAATTATGTCCTATTATTATGGCAGTTACTATTTTAAAATAATAAAAAAATGCTGCCAGTTTTATTTAACTACTGAGGTAATATAAAGTGATATTTCATTATACAAGATGCTTCAAAAGTAATATAATATACCCTTCTAAGGCCCGGTTTCTTCAACCTTTGTTAAATTATAACAGTGTTATTCCATTTTAACTGTAAACTTAACAGTTGAAGCATTTCTTCAAACCTATGTTAATTTAACTGCCCAATTTCATGTAGTTAAATCATTTAACTCTCTGTTAGCATAGAAGTATCCAATATGGCTGGTGCGTTAGATGCTGAACTTATATATCTGGATTATTTAGAAAATGATATCCATGAATACATAAACAGAGCGGATGATTTCTGTGATTTGACAGACCAGAAGTTCATACAAAGGTATAGGCTATTTTCTGCCAAGTCTCACTTTTCGCTTTCAACTCAGATATGTTTGTTTGTTTATTCTCATTAATTGGTTTATACTGCGAAATAATTTCCAGCAGAAGGTTTATTTCTAACGGAGAGAAATTAGTCCCAAGATTTCTTTTTGTTCCAGTGTTTTCCATTTCATAACAGCAATACCAATACGCCGCTCCATGCTATTGTGATACAGACGAGGAAAGAAGCAGAAATCAAACCTGAGAGAATAGAAAGACTTCTATCCTCTCTGAATCAAACAACGGAAACAAGCGAGAATCGCAATTGAAGGGTACACGGGAATAACGATCAAGGTCCATTTTAGAAAGTTTCGAGAAAAACGAATTTTAAAGTTTAAGCACTTAATACTTTGTTATGTGTGTATTTAATAGAAATTGACGTAGTGGAATGTCAAGAACGATTATTTCTTATTACTAGCTAGACCACATGATAGTACTTCCTTTCCACTATAAGATAGCATTATTAACTCAGTTTCGATTTTTGGTGGACCGTGATCGGTTTTCCGTGTACCCATCAATTGTCAGAGTTCAGAAAACAGAAGTGAGCCTATACTTTGTTATAGGTTATGGTTAAACTCTAGAACCTCTGGTCCTAACGGAGAGTTAATAAACAGAATGTTAAAATGTGAAATGTAAAGTTGAAGAAACGCAATATTTTTAACAGCAATTCATACTTTTAACTTACAGTTAATTAACGCTATGTTAGATGCATTTTAACAAAGGTTGAAGAAACCAGGCCTTAGATTTTAAAAATAAATTCCAGTATTGCTAGAGATATTAGACAGTCTTTGATTAAAATTATTGTGGAAATGTTCTGTCAATTTGAATTTTTTTTTAGTTTCACAAATAACCGAGGATGTGTCGTTTTAATTTTTGTAATGAAGTGGGGTTAGAATATGGATTAGGAAATTGCAAGATAGCGGCCTTTTTGTCATTCCGACTGGATATGGAGGATGGAATGCCTTTTTGTCTGGTATGTATGATCCTCCTAAATATAGGGTATGCTGTTTTATTTACGTTTCCACATTCTTCCCGATTACTTGAATCTTGAATATTTAGCTTCAGGAATATTAAAAAGGTCAATGATAGTACTATTCTTGTTTATTTTACTGTAATATAATTGTAACAGAGTGATCGGATCATAGAGAATTCGGTAACTCGCTGTTAGCTGTTGAGGAAAGTGGCTGATTTATTCTGCGTCTGTGATAATTGTGGGACAAACGAGAATTTGCTCCAGTGAGGAAAGATGTTGTATGTTCTCCTGGCAAGAGACTGGTGGTTCCCCAACTGCTTTCCACTAATAATTAATTTTAATGCTGTATAATATTAGCCTGTTGCCCATTGTGTTATGTTAAATTGTACTTACAGGTTTGTAATTTTAGGCAGTTTCATATTTATATTATTTGTTAATATACCAGTCTACATTGACAAGCGTGTAATACTTCCCCTTTGTGAGAGTTTTGTTATTGTGATTTTTTTTAAGTGGAACAGTGTGTATGTTTTGAAATTAAGTTGTGATGTATTCTTCCCTTAAACTGAAAACTTAGGAAATGTAGTATGGAGCACAGAAAAATATATATAACACCAGTGCCAAAGTGTAATATTACCCTTATTTGTGTTTATTTTGCTTAGACTTTGAGTGATTTTTAAGTTTACAATCTATCCCTTCAAAATATTAAATTAACAAATAGGGAGCGGATTTTTATGTGCTAAAAAATTTAAATATATTTATTTTTTATGTGCTAAAAAGTATGAAAATATTTGCTAAAAATAAAAAAATATTTTTAATGACAAAAATACCTTACTTAGCTTGAAAAAAAAAATGTTACTAGGTACTTATCTTAGGAAAATATTTGGGGCTAAGAGGGATGAAGTTACAGGAGAATGGAGAAAGTTACACAACGCAGAGCTGCACGCATTGTATACTTCACCTGACATAATTAGGAACATAAAATCCAGACATTTGAGATGGGCAGGACATGTAGCACGTATGAGCGAATCCAGAAATGCATATAGAGTGTTAGTTGGGAGGCCGGAGGGAAAAAGACCTTTGGGGAGGCCGAGATGTAGATGGGAAGATGATATTAAAATGGATTTGAGGGAGGTAGGATATGATGGTAGGGACTGGGTTAATCTTGCTCAGGATAGGGACCAATGGCGGGCTTATATGAGGGCGGCAATGAACCTACGGGTTCCTTAAAAGCCAGTAAGTAAGTAAGGTACTCATCAACCACACTTGAGTGCTAGTAGTTGGCCGAGAATTGCAGTGAACAACAAAGATCATCTCCAAATTCTCCATCATAAATTCATGCCGATTATCTCTGAACAATGACTTATACTGTGAAAACGATCTTTCCACATCACAGGACGTCAGACGTGCCTATTTAAAGAGAGGAATGTCACAAACACACCGTCAATTTCACCTACAGGCACACCCTCCAATACTTGATCAACTTTACACATTTTTTTATATCTACTGTTTTGCTCAAAAACATTCTGGAATTTGTCCCTTAGTAATTGTGCTTCTGAACCTGGTAGCGAGTCTAGTTTAATTTCCACGGCACGCACCTCCCTGTTTCAGATAACAGGTTTTTGGATGTTTCGAGTTTTTTTTTTATGGTGTCACACAAAAAGCTTAAATTTGCTAATAGGAAAGCCAAATCGTTTTTTAAACAACCATCTTTCAGTATATCTTTAAGGATATCGTTTGACGAAGCCCGATAACAGGGAATCACAACAAGATATGTTGCCTTACTTGATAGACATGAGCGAGAGGCGAGAGATTTGTTTAAATCAAATAATGTTCATACCTGATCTCTTATCTGTTGTGTTTCACAAACAAAGAATGAAATGAAATCATCTTCAGCAACAATAAACATTGCTAATTATGTATTGCAAGACCTCTCCTCCTCGTCGATGTTAATTTATTCTCAAATAATAACACTGATATGCTGTCTAGCACTTCTCAGAACTTGAGGCGATACTATTACGAAAATGGATCACGGATACACAACACAGTGCTTAGAAACACGAAGCAACCAAGAATTCTTAAAAAAGATAACGTACTTCTGAGTGATATAATTGATTTAGTTTTAAAATATTTAAAAGTTCTTGTAAAAAACAATTATTTAAGTAAAAAAAAAACTCCAAGATTTATGTGTTTATAACAGATTTCCTGAAAATATGTATTTACATTTTTTTTTTTTTGTGAAAATATGTGTTTTTATGTGAAATAAAATTCGGGTTTTAAACTTGAAACTTCATGTTCGGAATTTTTTAACTTTGTTAACTGTGTTTTATTTCACGCAGAAAGAATATTTAATTACATAGAAATCCGCTCCTTATTAAATGACCCTAAAAATTTAATATATGTACAAAACCCCAGTATTTTCTGCTGCTTTTGATGAAGACAGGTATGAGTGATTACCAATGCTGCAGTTCTATTTTGTAAATGACTGAAAGTATTGTGTCAATATTGTGTTGTAGGTGTCTTTCCCTCCAGCAGAAATGTATATCTCTGACGAAAATGCTTTATTGTATGTAATCAAGAACAATCCATTACAACTGTTAGATGACATTAAAGAGAGATGTCTTCCAGTCCATGCTTCTTCATCTTCTGCACGTACTGTAACTTTTTTTTTTCCAAGTTGTATGCAAACGTAAGATACTAGTACCATTTTTAATAAAATCTGGAGAATCTTTCCTGTCAACAGAAATATTTTTGAATAACAACATACAATTGTTTAATCATTTCTGTTTTTCCTGTTCTGTAAAGGCGAAGTGGTTTTTAAAACATTTTTACTTAAATTTATTTTCAGCATGCATTGTCTTGTAAGAAAGCTAGCACGGCACAGCCATCAAATGTTTTATGTGGTCTTATCATTTTTAAATATTATTTTATTTAATAAAGTAAGTTTTCTTTCGTAGGTCTGACTGTAATAATGGTCCATGTTGAAGCTTTCGTACACTACTTTTAACACTTGAATATAAATAATTGTTTAAATGGCGATCTTACTTGTGTTAATTGTGTAAGTATGTGCACTTACAGCTGTTTCGGTGCTTCTTCACACCATCCTCAGAGTCTACTACTCTCTTTCCAGCTAAAGATTGAAGTAAATGTAAATAAATGCACGTGGGATAATTGTTCCTGATTGGCTATTGGACGCACGTCTCCAAACTCATTCTCATCATCTTCCTCACATTAATATAGTTCCTTCTAAAACAATAAAATGTATAATATACATGGAATACGAGTGAATTAAACATGCTTATAAGAACACTTTCTTACGATTTAAACAACATGTTTATATTAGTAGTTTCAGACATTGCGTGTTAAATCATTGTAACATGTATTATGGCAACGCGCATGCGTAATAGGCATTAAATCCCTCTCAAGGTGACTTGCAGCTTCACAGGACACATCAGCACAGCTGGTATAACACAGTGGGGGATTCAGTGTTGCCAACCTTAAATAAATTTCTGTAGAATTAAAGAAATTCTCCACTCTTCAAAGAATAACATTCAGTCACGAATCTACAGAAAAGGAAAATCCAGTAGAGAAATTTTTTTATTATTATTTTTTTTAATCCAATGCCACCAGGTTGTCTTTTCGACATTTCTGGTCTTCTCTCCTGGCCGTGGCTTAGTTGTAACCCACTTCTGATGTTGGGGCGCCTGGAAGGCGGAGTTACATTACCCCGATGATGTGATAGGATGATTATGATAATGTGGTGCCAGGAGAGGTCTTAAATCTAAACTTTACCTAAATTCCAGACCGTGGACGAACCCAGGCATAATCCCCTTTAAGGAAAAATTCCTATGCTCTAACCGGGAATCGAACCCGGGACCTCATGAACTATAGCCAGAAGCTCTGACCACTAGGCAATGTTAATCGAAGCTTCACTATTACTCGTAAATTATATTCTTCCTTAATACTCGTACTTACAAAAAAAATGTCTTCAGAATCAGATCGTTATTAATTTTATAAATTAAGTAACATACTTACATAACCTCCATATTCAGTTATATATGGTTATATTCTGTTTCCTTTATTTTGAATTCGCAAAGAAATCATTTTTCGTTTTGAATTACAGTTGCAAACAATATTTTGAACCTACAACTGAACTTACTTTTTTTTTTAACTAATTTGTTAATGTTTCCATAACCTTTGAAACTATAAAATTGCATTTTATATCAAACATTAAAACTCTGTATTTTTTTTTTCGACAAAATTTCGTTGCATTAAGTTTCCATAAGATCTTCAATTTGTGGTAAACCAGACACAATAGGTTTATAACTGAAGTACCGGTACAATACATATACTTGATAGTGGTACCTCCGTTCACTGTATACACTGTTTTGTCAGGCCTGTAATCTTTCTTCGTTTTGAATTAGTTATAATATTGCAAACAATATTTAAAAAGACTAAAATACCGCCAAATTCTTTAAGTTTCAAGACCATAACTAATACTATTTAAGTTAAAAATAATTTATATCTAAAATAATAGGGTATCTAATCCTAGTTTAAAACAAAAGATTTTATAGCCTCAAATACAGCAAAGTCATAATAAATATTAAGATTTCACCCAAAAACAAAATAACCTCTAATAAAACTCTTAAATAGCTGTGTTACAGTTTGAACTTATGTAACGGTTTCTTCTTCTTCTTTGCTTTAGGTACTGTAATTTGTTAATGTCTTCATAACTTTTGAAATTGTTGATACCGTGTGTTGAACCCCGCATTTCTAGTCTCCATGGTAGTAGATGTTGAATGTGTGGTCTGCAATGCCTGTCTTCTATAACGGATCTTTGTTGTATTTTTTGTTGTATATCTTAAAGATTTACCCTATGGCTGTCGCATAAGATGTTTTCACATCAAAAACTGGTGACCTCAAGGTGAAAAAACTTAACAATACAGCCTTCTCTGACAGCTACAACACATCACTCCCAGTTTATTAATTTGAAAGACTGAAAATAAGCATACATCAGCTTTGGCAATTTTATAGTATTTCAATTGCTGATAATAAAATGATTATTGATATACAATCCATATGAGTTAAAATAAAGATCTTACCTGGAAGAAATGCAATTCCCAGATCATCAATGAAACACACGCACAAGTTGCGCAAAAACAGCTTTTTGAAACACATTTTGGTGATAAAGAAATTTGCCAAGGATAGAGTGGAAGCTGAAGTGCCATCAGTCATCAAGGCATTCAAAGCGATCGCAGTCTCAGCACTTCTCTGGCTGAACATGGCCATTCTAACCATGTAATTCAATCATATTTCATTAGCATCAGTTTGGCTTGTGAAGACTTCATATATTGACATCAGAACAGAAAGATCTGCTGTATGTTTGTTTACAAGACAGTGCCTATTTTTAGTTCGAATGTAACTCAACTTTCATGACTCAATAAAATAAAATTATACACTTCAAACATAAATGGTCGAAATTATGTATATTTTTTCTAAAAAAAAAAATTATAATAATAATAATAAGAGAAATAATAAATATTAACCCTCTGTGAGCATTTTACAGGTTAGTTCAATGAATGTGTTGAAATGTTGTCTGCAACATATCAGACGGTGGCTGCCCTGTGTGCTCACGTGCTGAAAATAATGCACACTGGTGGCTGCTTTGGTAGCTAGCTTGTGATTGCAGAGTAATACATTTCGGTTTTGTTTACGTCTACTTCAATCTTTAGTTGGAAGTACTGTAGATCTTGGTGTCATCTCGAACTTCTCGACACAACAGGCAGCGAAGTTCGAGATGACGCCGAGATCTAGTAGGCTCTGAGGATGGTGTGAAGAAGCACCGAAACAGCTGTAAGCCGCACATGGTTACACAATTAACACGAGTAAGATCGCCATTTAATCAATTATTTATAATAATGGAGTTTGGCCTTTGAATTAATGATACATTGACAAAAGAACTTATTCAAAGTGATTGACTTCTTGCATGTCAGTTCTTTTTCCAGAATACTGAAAGATTATACCATATGTATTTCTATACTTGACATTTTTTTAAGGCTCGGTACCAAGGGAGAAATCCATAAAATGTTGTGGTATTGCTCAATAAATTTGTATACATTCACTTTTTCATTTCTTAAATTAATACAGTCTCTGTGGATATATGATTTTCTTGTCTTCCCGAAAGATAATAATCTTATAGGTACACAGCATATACTACTAGGTTCAAAAAGTTCCCGGAATTTTACTACCATTTTTCGTATTAATATATAACAAGGGATATTATACATTTGTTTTGTTGGTAACATTCATGATGTCATTTCCTTAAAGTTTGTTGATAATGGCAATTATTGGTTTTGAGTTGTAGGCAATTGTTTATCATAGTGTTTCGTTTGTTCGTCGCATTTTGTAATTATGTCCACAGAGCAAAGTACAAACATCAAGTTCTGTGTTTTGCTGGGGACATGATCAGTATGGCTGATGAAGATGGTGATTTCTTAAACAAAATGAAACTGGTGCTACTTGTACGACCCAGTCCCTAAACGACAGTCATCTGAGTGGAAATCGAAAACATCTCCTCGGAAGCAAAAATTTTCTAGGGACACTTCCAAAGACAAAGTTATTTTAAATGTTATGTTTTATTTAACGACGCTCGCAACTGCAGAGGTTATATCAGCATCGCCGGATGTGCCGGAATTTTGTCCCGCAGGAGTTCTTTTTCATGCCAGTAAATCTACTAACATGAGCCTGTCGCATTTAAGCTCACTTAAAGCAAAGTTATGTTGGAAGTTTTCTTCGACTCTCAGGGTCTCATGCACCATGAGTTCATTCCAGAAGGTCGTACTGTAACGAAAGAATTGTACGTAGAAACCCTCCGTCGCCTCTGGGACGCAGTGAGAAGGAAACGTCCAGAAAAGTGGGTAGAAAACAACTGGTTCCTTATGCATGACAATGCACCTGCTCATCGCGCAATTATTGTAAAGAATTTTCTTGCCAGGCACAACATAACTGCTTTGGATCACCCACCATACTCTCCTGATCTCTCACCACCTGATTACTTTCTGTTTCCCGTCTGAAAAGTCATCTGAAAGGACGGAGATTCAATGCTGAAGAGGTTATCGCAAACGCGACGAGAGCACTAAGACGGGTTTCACAAAATGACTTCCAGGCCTGCTTCCAGGAACTCTACACGCGTTGGCAAAGTGTGTTGTTGCGGAAGGCAACTATTTTGAAGGAAATGCTGTAGAATAGTGTTTAAGGTACGTTGTTTCTATGATACTAGCAAATTCCGGGAACTTTTTGAACCTAGTATGTATAACTGATATGATACAGCTTTGTAGAAAGATTTTTTTTAAGTATACCATTCGTAAGTGGCTTTATGCACTGTATAGATTTATTGTTTTCCCAATTAACACCGATTTTTACACACTTAAAATATTGTGCTCAATTTGAACTTAATAAAATGATGTAACAAACTTCGTAATGCCTATATTACACTATCAAATTTCTGTATCACAGAATATGTTAAAATTTTTGATCAAATATATATGATCAAATGTAAGATTTTGATTGTATTACACTATGTCAAATCTTTTATCATATTTTTCATCACAGTTCTAATAATGGATCCACAACAGTTCTATCTTGTTGTAACTGTAAAATATGCAGTAATGGTTATTGCATTAATACTAAAGAAGAAATCAAAGAAAAAATGTATTTCGTTGGCTTAGAGTGTAAATCTGCTAACCAACAAAATGAATATTTTACAGGGGAAACAAAAAACTGAGTATAAATTATGTCTGAAACTTTAGGATCAAATATAAAGTATAGGTGGGGAAGTTTCAGAGTTAATATACACTCAGTTCTTTGTTTCCCCTGTAAAATTTATTTTTTGTTAGCAGGTTTACAAGTCTTTAAGCCGACGATTTAGGTTAGAGATCAGAGTAGGGAGAAAAAATACAAAAGGAATCCATCAAACTCTACTGAGAGAACTTCAGTGTGAAGATGTGAAATTATATATATATACTAAGGCCGGTTGCAGGAACACCGATCAAAATATGATTGGCAATCAAGGAGGGTTTGATTGGCCATCAGTTCTATTTCTGTTGCAGAAAGAACAATCAGTGTTTGATCGGAGATCAGTCTTCCATCAGATTTGATCAACAGATATTTGCTGGTTAAGTCACTGATCATCGATCAAGTAGGCTATTTATGTTGTTCTGTTTATAATGCAGTTACTGTAATGTATATAGTAAATAGTTATAGAGTAACAATATTGTTTTCGACATAATGGATTTTTCTGATGAAGAAATTTTAGAATGAAAAAAATATTATTAAGAAGAAAGCGTTTCTGTGATAGACATGAATTATTTTTATGTATAATGACAGAAAATTTGAGCAAAGATTTAGGTTAAGTAAGGATTCGTGTGTTTTGTTACTTTCAAAAATGGCAACAAATATATGCCGACAGACAAATCGAAACCTTCCACTTTCTCCTATGAACCAAGTTCTAATAATGCTGACATTTTATGCTGTTGGAATTTTTCAGGCGGTCTTGGGTTATCTTGTTAGGGTCCACAAATCAACTATTTGCCGAGTAGTTAGGAATGTTACGTATGAAATTGCTTTGTTATGGCAGGGTCTCATAAATCCCCAAACTTCAAACAGGGAACGATTTGAAATCCAGAGAGAATTTTCAGCCATGTCAGGATTTCCAAGAGTAGCCTAATATTGGTTGTATATACTGCTCACATCCCCATCCAATCACGTGGTTGAAATGATGCCGAACTTTATCGAAATAGAAAAGGTTTCTTTTCTGTGAATATACAGGCAATATGTAGTCTACACCATCATTGAAATTCTGGAATGTTGTAGTCCGTTGGCAAGGTTCTACACATGACAACACAATATTTTTAATGAGTAGGTTACGAGCTCCATTTGTAAACAGAGAGATGGGAAATGGAATTATTTTGGGTTATGGAGGTTATGCATATTCCAATTTCTTGTCTACTCCCCTAGCAAATTCCACAACAGAAGCCCCTCACGTTTTTTTTTTTTTTTTTTTGCTTCATTTTTGTTTCACTATATTGTAGTCTATATACAAATAGAATCCGCCTGTTTACTTTCTACAAAAAGCAACAAAACAGCAAAACATTCACTTGAACATTCACTTGTTTTCCTAGTCACCGCACACTTGATGCATTCGTTTCGCGACTTTTAAAGAGCATCAAATTGGCTATGGTTGCTAAATAGCGCTGTTGTCAAATGTATTTCTTTCTCAAATCAGCAATTAGTAAATTGAGACAAATTGATTGGAGATTCACGTTTGTGCAACGCAGTGAACAATCAAATAAATCAGACATCAACTGATTGGCGGTCAGGCACTGATTTGATTTGCGTTTCTGCACCGGGCCTAAGTATTTAATAATGGATGATATTAAAAGTTTTGTGGTTTTCACGGACTATGTGTACTTAATGGCCGCCATTTTCTTTCTTCTCAGTCACAGATTTTATCAAAGGTATGATGATGATCATCATAACTTTTATCACAGAACTTTGTCACAGCTAGATGTGATCATATATGCTATATTACACTGTAAAAGATTTTATCATATACTGGGTGTTCAGTTCAAAGTGTGTCATGGCTCGCTGTATGCCGTCATGTAGCTACCCGATGAGCCTAGAGAATTCAATCTTCCTACACTTCAGCAAAAGCGAATTACCTATGAGGCAGAGAAGTTGCCTAGCAAGTACGGCGTTCATTCTGAAGAGTATGTACCGATACGTACGGTAACGCCTGTAGTGGCAGGAATGTGAACTGTTTAGAAACACGTAGTCTACTGAAGTGAGTTTTTTTCTTACTGTCTGGATATGGGGAGAGAGTCAAGACGATTACTTATGTATTCAATGACATTAATTTCGACTGTCAACATGGACACGGAGCATTTGATTTGTGTTGTGGAATGTTGCTGTACACAACCGATGATAACAAATAGCCTGCGTACGACTTGCCCGCGCAAAACACAGTTCGAAAGAGGTTATGGTAGCACACAGACCGTACAGACCGCAATCTGTTGCTACGATGTTGAAGTTATACCGTAGACGTTCTGAAGTTCAGATTGAACGCCTTGAATATAGGCAACTTCTCTGACATAAAAGCTGAAACTCGCTTCAAATCGCTGACTCACAACAGTGACGTCATGACACACTTTGAAATGAACACCCAGTATATTTTATCAAATTTCTGTGACACAAATTTGATAGTGTAATATAGGCCTAAGAAAATTGGAATGGTAACTTCTCAACTTCCCCTCCCCCCCCAGCAGGTACATGAATGCATTATTTTGTTTTCAGTTTCGTCTTAAAAGATTGCATTAAAAATAATTCGTGATGTGAGAATGAAAAGGTTATATTGCATTTTCTATAATTTTTTAGCAGAGAGGCTTGAAGTTCGAAATAAAAAAATTGCCATTTTTAATTCAATTCTTCTGAAATTTTGTGGTGTGCTTTCATTAAGGAAGGACGGTCAGTGATAAGATTTTCATAGTCAGAGTCTCCTGTAGTCCCCCTTTTGAAATAATCAGTTTTCAACTTTTTATGCTAAAAAATCTTTTTCAATGAGGAGTTGTCAGATAGAACCTATGACAGTTGTAACTTGAGAACACGAAAACAAGAGTGAACGTTAACATCAATTATGATATTATTATTAACAATATTTGAGGTGAATTAAAAATTAATACTTTAAAGTAAATGTTGGTATTATGACACCAGATGAATTGAAGTAGGTTGTAAAAATGCTGTGACAAATTTGTGAAAAGATTTCAATGTAAAAAGCACCAGCTTCTATTTAATTATGGATTTATTAATTTGTCCTACAGAATAATCTCTGTAATGTTTACAATTCTCACAGCTAGCAGTGCATCATAACTGCGGAATCCCGGCCAAATAAGTCACTCAACTGAGTGCGCTCCTAGTATAATGGCAGTTGACACTAGACATATACGTCAACATATATGCCTAACTTGGAGTCAGGCCACAAAGGGAAACACTGAAGGAGGAAGATTCGATCCGGTGCTGTGGGTTGAATTCGGCGTAGCTCAGTGGTCAGAGCGCTTGGTACGTAGAACCAAGGACCTGGGTTTGATCCCTGGCGCCGGAGCGAATTTTTCTCCTCAAATATTAATTCTTCTATTTAGTTTTTCATTGTTTTTGTACACCATTAAAAAATTCTACTTACAATGTTCTCACAGGACCAGCTCTATGGTCTAGTGGTCAGAGCTTCTGGCTATAGTTCATGAGGCCCCGGGTTCGATTCCCAGTTAGAGCATAGGAATTTTTCCTAAAAAGAGGATTATTCCTGTGTTCGTTCATGGTCTGGAATGTAGGTTAAGTTTAGATTTAAGACTTCTCCTGGCACCACATAATTATAATCATCCTGTCATATCATTGCGGTGATGTAACTATACCTTCCAGGCGTCCCAACCTCAGAAGTGGGTTACAACTAAGCCAATGCCAGGAGAGAAGACCAGAAATGTCGAAAAGACAACCTGGTGGCATTGGTTAAAAAAATGTTCTTATGGTCCACTTCAGCTATCAACAATCATTCAGAACTGAAATTACAAAAATAAATAGAAACTAAGTACATGTATTATCACATAGGAAGTCTTAATTACTAACAATACTTCAAAAATAAATTTCCATATTAGCAGGCTTCGTAACAAAGACTCTATAACTCAAAAATCCCCATAAAAAGTAATCAAATGGAGAGAGGTCTGGTGATCTTGCAGGCCACTCTATAAATCTCCAATCCATCTGTTTGGAAAAACATCTTCCAGATATTCTCGAACATGGACAGCATAATGAGGGGGAGCACCATCTTGTTGATACCAGATAGAATCATTAGGAACGGCTGTTCCCATAGCAACCAAATGTTTTGTATGAAACTAAATAAAATACTAACCTCTCAGAAAAAATAAATAAATAAAAAATATGTTGTCAATGATGTCACACTCTGTACAATAATAACTGAAAATGTTGTTTCCTTTTTGTAAAATTTTCCTTTCGAATATTAAATTTGACGTATGCGAGCATTTTAAAGAAAATGAGTTAATTTTAGTTTTATTTGCATTATTCCTTATGAAAAACCTGTATAAGCTATCAATGGAACTTCCTGCTGTGGGCCAATCAGGAGCTAGTTTTTTTTTTTTTTTATGGAAAGATGGGACATGACAGGAGCGTTGCGATCGGAAAAACAACTGAATGTCACATAGCGTGGTAGGCCTGTTGCTATGGTAACAACGGTTGAGTTGCCAGGCTTACCGTTCCCACGTGGCGAGTGCTTAATAGCTCTCTTGGCGACATTTATTATGCACACAATGTTAGCATTGGTACGTTTCTTCTTTGATTCTCTGTCGATTTTTGTATTGTTTTCTTACCTTTGCGTCAATTGTCAATGAATTTTTTACGTCAGCCTTCTTCTTAACATCAGTTGCTAGCTTCCATCAGCTGGCAGCGTGGTAGTCCATATTGGCAACATTGCAAGCTTGGCCGCTTAACTATCATGTCCCATCTTTAAAAAAATAGGTATAGCCCTACATTTAAGAATAAATCGGAAAAAAAAAACTGATTATTTTTTTTTAATCTATACAGAATCAGGAATTTAACTTCAGGAAACTATATAAATTTAAACAACTTCAGCAATATTCTGCCTTAAAAAAAAAAAAAAAAAAAAAAAGGTAAAGGTATCCCCATAACATGCCATAAAGGCACTTGGGGGGCATGGAGGTAGAGCCCCATGCTTTCAATGACCTCGGCACTAGAATGATGTGGTGTGGTCGGCACCATGCTCTGACCGCCTTTTACCCCCCCTCCAGAAAGACCCGGTACTCAATTTTATAGGAGGCTGAGTGAACCTCGGGGCCATTCTGAAAGTTTGGCAACGAGAAAAATCCTGTCACCACCTGGGATTGAACCCCGGACCTTCCAGTCCGTAGCCAGCTGCTCTACCAACTGAGCTACCCGGCTGCCCAATATTCTGCCTATCTATATCGAAAAGGAAAAATGCCAGTGCTGAATATATTTTGAAACAAAAATGGTGGTCCATTTCAGAATAGTTAATTCCCCTTTCCTCTCCCAAAAAAAAAAAAATAATAATAATAATAATTTTGGGCCAAATAAACAGGTAAGGCTCGAATAAAAAAAAGTCACCAAACTAGCTCTTGCTATTATCGAAATGTTGATGTTAAATTTGCTCATGATCAAGTTTGTAGGGAATTATTGTTTGTTGTCAGCTCTGAAGACACAAGTGATACCAACATGGCACCACTTACAAGTAACTAGGCCAGGAGATAATGGGGTAGGGTGGCCAGTTCTTTTCCCCCTCCATTGCATACATCGGTGATTAGCTACATATTACTCTAATTACACTTCAGATGCATACAAATAATTGTTTTTCCTCTGACATCACCAAGTGAGATGTAGTTCCTGACAATAGATATAAATATCAACCAAAATCTCAATCAGAGGTTGAATAATTATGATTGTAACATTACAATTTCTTCAGACATTTCAGTGTATCTTGTTTCGTTTCTTTGGTCCAAATAAAGTTCTGTAGTAAGTGACAATTGTATTATTTCATTATAGACTTTACATTGGAATGTGTTTTTTTTTTAAGTTGGTTATTTAACGACGTATCAACTACGAGGTTATTTAGCATCTATGAGATTGGTGATAACAAGATGGTATCTAGCGAGATGAGGCCGAGGATTCGCCATAGATTACCTGGCATTCACCTTACGGTTGGGGAAACCTCGGAAAAAAACCTAACCAAATAATCAGCCCAAGAGGGGATTGAACCTATGTCCGAGCGCAACTTCAGACTGGCAGGCAAGCGCCTTAACCAACTGAGCCACGCCAGTGGTTGGATGAGTGGAATGGAGAAAAATCTCTCTGGCACCAGGTTTTCAGCTCTATGTGCGGATGCTCTATTCACTAAGCCACACCGGATTCCCATCCCGATGTCGGATTGAATCCTCTCAGTTTAAGTTCCACCTCTTGGGTTCCCTCTAGTGGCCTAACCTCATGCACTGCGTCATAGATGTATGACAGTGGCACAATGTCCACACATGTGCAGAGGTGTACTCTTTATGAGTGACTAAGTGGCTGGGATCCGACAGAATAAGCGCAGTCTTAAATCACGAAGTGATTATTTTTCGCATATCATATATTATTACAGTGTACCGAAGTACATATGATATTTCCATGCAGAAATTGTGCGTCGTCATATGATGAAGGATGAATGGAACAGATAGTGGATAGAGTGTCAGCGCGTAGAGCTGAAAACCTGGGTTCAAATCCCGGTGCTGGAGAGAATTTTTCTCTGTTTCACTCATTCTTCATCATATGAATTATGTTAGTTTTGTTACAATTTAATACTAAATTATTGACTTAGAACCAGTCACATATTTTAAAGAGAATTTCCTCTGTTGAAGATTGGAATGTGTTGGAGTTATTAGCTGTAATTACTATATTTGTGTCATCTGCAAATAATACGGGATGACACTATATATTTTATTAGGTGTGCAAGATCATTTATGAACACTAGAAAAAGTAGGGGACCTAATATTGATCCTTGAGGAATTCCATTATTAATAGTTCCCCATGTTGAGGTAGATTTCATAGTTGTATTGATTTCGACTTTCTGTTTCCTATCTATGAGATATGAGTGAAACCATTGGTGGGCAATGCTTTTAATTCCATAATAATCTAATTTTTTAGCAGCATTTTATGATTTATACAGTCAAATGCTTTGGATAAATCACAGAAAATGCCTCCAACTTGGAATTTTGTATTAACTGCCTCCAGAATTTTGTCAGTTAAACTAAATGTTGCATTTTCCATGTCTTTATGTCAGTTTACCCAGCATTATTCAGAATATATCCATCAAAAACTCTTTCTCAGGCACCCAAAGATCTTAATAGTGAACATACTCAACCTTACCTTTCTGCCTGTCCAGTCATGTCTCAGCAGGCCATGGCTGGATGGGCTTTTCAGTACTATTGGTGTGAGACATGGGACTGGCTTGAGTACACTACATAGGTGGAGAGAGAACCATTTCTTTGGGGGAGGGGGGGCAAAGCAAAACCATAGAATCCCGATAGAACGAGATTATGGGGGACATTGTTTATCTCCTCCCCCATTATAGCTTGACCTTGGTACAGTATATTGTAATATGATCATTCATTAAAGGTATTGTAAATAAAGTAAAATTGTAACAAAATATACAGACCATTTTATTATTTTTTTTCCTATATAGAGAAGAGACTCTAAGGCATACATGGGCACAATTTTCGGTTACGTGAGGCACTCGATTTGAAATAGTTTGTTTACTAGGAGAGGAGACTGCAGAGTAGGATGGGAAATATAAACTGCTGTGACCTGCATCACCTTATCGTAATCGCTAAGGCGGTCAGTGGCGAATTATTAGGAAAGCGCTTGGTTAACGTGAGACTCTCGAAAACTTTTATTCAATTTGGCAAATTAATTCGGCAGCTTTAATCATAAACCTCTTTACTGTTTCTCCGTCGCTGAATTGATTTAAATTCACAGGAAAGAAATTGCGTAACTAGCCAATAATATTCCATCACGTTATCTATGTTTAGTTTCTTCAATATTCTGGCGTTTATCAAGATTTGCATGTTCTCAACCTAAAATAATTTCAGAAAATCATATTTCATTTTCTACGCACATATATATATATATATATATATATATATTTATTTATTTATTTATTATAAATTTCTTTTAGAAATAATACGTACAAACAACATTTAATTCCTCGTACCTTTTATGCAGCGTGTTTAAGGTATATGTCATATTTAGTATACTATGCAAATGTTAAGATCGTAAATTTTCTTCGGAATAGTACGAAATAGTAATATATGTTACAAGAGCGGTATGTTGACGTTTTCATGGTCGAGGAAAAGATTGAAAAAGCGAAACGTAGTTGAGCTTTTTTAATTTCCGAGAACATGAAAACAAACATACCGCTCGTGTATCATACATTATTTTGTGCGAAGATCGTTTATTACATACCTGAAAGACGAATTTCTAATTAGTTGCAATGAAATCTCCATCTTGGTTTCTGTTTAATGACGGCAACTTCGGAAAACCAAAATATCTTTCTTCAACATTGTTGCTATAAAATGTTTTCTGTGTTTACTATACTCCAGCAGGCCGTGATATACGTCTGTCTTTTTCCCCCAGTCTATAAATGCGAACTTAAAACAAACGGTAAGGTTATGTAATGATTTATTTTTCATTTTAATATTTTAACAATATTATTTATATAACATATTGCAGTAATAACATAGGCATCTGGAATCTTGTTTATTTTTTCACGGCTTCCTTAATGTTACTTGTATCAGGAATGCAATAAGTTTCGTGGAGTAGTAGACTTTACTTAATTTTTGCAAATAAAAAACAATAATTAACATTGCGATTTAGGTGAAATTGCAGTGGTAAGTTTCAATTTATAATTATTAGTATGTTAAATGTCTCTAAAAAATAATATGTTAAAAGCCTAAAGCAGTAAAATGAATGTCGCGCTTAAGCGGTAAGAAGAGGGAAATTGTTATGTGTGTTAGGTTGGGAATACTGAATGTGGTATTTCACACTTACCGCATATTGGTTCTGTGCGGAAAACAAGCAAATACGCACGATCTCGCACAAAATAACATTTAATTTGTCCTACCTTCTAATTCATCATGTTCTTTATGACATAAGGAGTAATGTCGTTGTATATTAAATTTATTAATGTCTAATAGGATTTTCGAGCATAACATACATCGTATGTTCTCCCCTTCTAAACAGCAAAAAAACTCTTCCTCCCATTTCTCATGAAATAATCGTTTTCTAACGCGTACACACTGCTTTGATAATGCCATTATGCTACCACTTATATTACTTATGAAACTGATTTAGAACCCTTTGAGCTACATTATGGAGGAACGGGAACTGTGAAGATGATGTCACTCAGAGCGATAAGCTCTGTGAAGGTCAGTGAGGCACAATGCCCAAATATGCTCTAATGCTTACACTGCAGCCTGAGGCTTATTGTGCTTACCACTACTGTTCTGTGAATGACTGGGAAGCCGAACGACTGCGCTCTTGTACAAGTACAGCATGCCGCTCCACGGACTTAACACGGGCTATGGTATGGAGGATGATAACATGTGAATTAATGATGGCAAAATGAATCCGAGGTCCTGCACAAAAAATTACCCAGAAATTCTGCTTCAAATGGTTGAGGAAAAACCTCAACCAAGTAACTTGTTCCAACCAGGGTTTGAACCTAGACCCGCTCGTTTCATGGCCAGACGTGCTAAGCATTATTCCACAGTGGTGGACTAATTTTACGTTTACTTTATCTGTTTATTTAAAAAGCAAGATGTCATACGAAATATAAATTCTAATTATTTTATTTAATCTCGTCTTTAAGTTTACACATTACACAGGGATCACTTTTCTTTTTCTCTGAATTGTTGTGCAGTATGTTATTCATATTTCTCCAAGTTGCAGCCTGAACACCTGCAGAGTTCTAACACATCAATGTAGGCTGTTACAAAAGGAACATTGCAGTGCTTCTATTCCTCAAATGAGGTACAGAAATTCTTATACATTCAGAAATTTAAAATAAATATTATAGTCCAGACACATGGTCTGAAGACATTAATTCGTCAATTTAAGCACAGAAACTTAATCATAAACATAAGCAATAAAAATCTTTTGAATTCAATATTTTCTAACATTAATAGAAAAAAAAAAAAAAAAAGAGTTCTGCCAACTTTGGGGGGGCCTCCGCCTATGGTACTCTATTATAAATAATGCTGCATATTACTTTGCATGTACAAAATTCCCTCTGGACATACTCGCTTAGCATTTATCAAAACAAGAGTTTAGGAATTGGAAGCTTGCAGCAGAGAAAGGAAAAGGATTGTCCAAACATGCAATGTCAGAAGCCCATAAAGCTGTAAGTAAACTTCCAGAGCAAGTGAAGAGAGAAAACAGGAGAAACTATTTAAAAGCAGATGTTTGATAACTAGGGACCGGATTTTTATGTAATATCAAGGTGTGAAATTTGTACATATTTATGTAAGAAAAATAAGCTGAATATGTACCAAAATATGTAAAATCATGAAAATATTTAACATCAATATCTGGTAGATATAGGATACGTAAGACTCCCCAGTTGTGATTTCATAGAGCACCCGACTTTTTACCGCACACTTGACACATTATTATTTTTCCATCTGCAGTGAAAGCTTCGTCCATTGCAATCCATGATTTTATTTTTGTCGTTAGGGTTGAAGATATAGGGGCCATTTTAGATAGTTAAAAGCAGTAGATAAACTCACTTGCACTTTATATTGTAATTACTAAAACTAGAGAACTGAGTGAAATGAATGACACAACAGTACTGCAAGCACTGTTTCGCTTTACTGGATTAGGAGAAAATAAAAGGAGATGTGGGACACATGCATTTTAACTGCTCCCTACTAAAACCTCAAACTATAGGCATTTACAAACTGTTGTTTGAAAAGTGACATTCCTGTCTCATTCAGAAGGATAGGATTATTCCAGCCGAGAACCATACTTAATAATTGTTCGAAAAATCCCATTTCCATATAGGACTATTAAATTTAAAGTAAAGAGGTCACGCAGTAACCTGAAAAGCTATTTATTTTAATCTTTCAACATCTTTCCAGTTTGTTCCTTTACTCCAGCTTCTTTTCAAAAGTCGGCTAATTTATTGTGGCTCATGTCAGACTTGACACGGGTTTTCCCTGGAAGGATTAGGAAGAGGATGGGTAAGGTTGCAAATTGCATGGGAACGGCTTGTTAAGACGTGTGCAGAACAATTATAGTTCGAAACAAATCATGTTGTCCTCGTCCCACTCCACCGCATGAAGGCAACGCTACTTTTTGAGTGATTTTTACAATACAAGGTAGTTGTATGAGAAAGGTTGCCTTTTGTTCACTCATATTTACAAGGGTGGTATAGGGTGAGTGCGTCTATTACTTTCTGGAACTAAGGATGTTATGTTTCGTCCCGAAATACGTCCTTTCTTGCGTAGGTAAAAAGGCTTTTTAAATCTGTGTATTTCTAATTGTAAACTTCCCCAGCAGAAGTTTTTTTTTCCTTTTAGAGAAGTAAAAATGAATAAAACCACTGAATGTGTAGATTTATGTAATACCAAGCCATAATATGTTAATGTGGGGCAAATATGTAGTATCAAATTTTAATATATTAACGGTAATTACAAGATTCGCAAAGATTTGCTATTTATATACGGTTAGGTGGAAAGGAATATAATATGTAATTACATAAAAATCTGATCCCTATCGATAACACTGTAGAGAAGAACAGATTATATTCCTTCTATTGCTGTAGTCGTTCAGTTTCTGGTGTTTAAACTGCTGTCATTAAGAGGTGATAAAGGATATGAAATGTTAGGCAACGATTCTAGCAGCCTCTTTTTATATTTTTCGGAATTTTTTTGTAGTAGGTTATTTTACGACGTATCAAAATCTCAGATTATTTAGTGTTTGGATGAAATGAAGGTGATAATGCCGGTGAAATGAATCCAGAGTCCAGCACTATAAGTTACCTAGCATTTGCTTATATTGGGTTGAGGGAAAACCCCGGAAAAAACCTCAACAAGGTAACTTGCTCCGATCAGGTTTCGAACCCGGGCCACCTGGTTTCATGGCCAGACGTACTAACCGTTACTCCACAGGTGTGGACTCTGAATTTTCAATGAAAAAAGATAAACTTTCTGAAATAGCAACAAATATATCTCAAAATGCCAAATATATTAGCCCAGACATTCAGAATGAAATAATTCTTATAAAGGCTGACACAGCTGTTGAAATAAAAATGGACGAAATTAAAAATAGTGTCTTTGTTCTGTTACTGGCTGATGAAACGAGAGACAAAATGTTGACGATCTGGCAGTTGCTCTTCGATATAATTATGTATAACATGAAGCCTGCAGAAAGGTGTCTTGCTGTTTTAGGGTCTCAAATCTCAAGATGAAGAGATATGTAATATGTAATTTTGTAATATGTTAGTATTCTGTCCTTTAACTTTTTGTTAAATTTTAAGTGCTTGTATACTTTGTGACCTGGTAGAGTGTAAGAGAAGGCCCTATGGCCTTAACTCTGCCAGTATAAATAAAGATTATTATTATTATTATTATTATTATTATTATTATTATTATTATTAATACAGTTGCAAATATTTTGGAGACATTAAATGAAATAGGATTGAGTTTGTATAAAATAATTGCACATTCGAATGATGTTGCATCAGTGTTGAAAAGTAGGTCTGGGGGTGTGCAGATTTTAATTTCAAGAGATCTGTATCACCACATCCTATTTCTTCAGTCACGAGTTTCATTTAATTTTATTGTTCATACATTGGAGCAATTCCTGAAGTATAACTCTTCTATATACATCTTGATTACACAACTTTTAACACTATATCACTTCTGAAAACATATTATAGAACAAATGCTCAAAAACTAAGAACAGATTAAAGAAATCGTCCACATCACAGATATTATCACAAAACAAAACTACTTCACATACAATAACAAATATTACACTGAAACCGAAGGCCTACCCATGGGATCACCCATTTCCAGCATACTAGCAGAAATATTCTTACACCACATAGAACAGACATACATACTAAACAAAGACAACATCATATATTGGCACAGATACGTAGATGACATACTAATACTATACAAAGGAAACAAAAGACAGATCAAAAACCTGCATCAACACATAAACAAAATACACCCAAAGCTACACTACACATTAGAAATTGAAAACAACAAATCCATACATTTTCTAGACATCACAATCACAAAAGTCGACGACAAACATACATTCAAAATCTACAGAAAACCCACAACAAAAACAACACACATACACAACACATCCAACCACCCAACACAACACAAACAAGCTGCATTCCGAACAATGGTACACAGATTATTCAACATACCAATGAACCAACAGGATTACAAAGAAGAGCTAAACACAATCAAATACATATCACAAGAAAACGGATACAACCCCAACATAATACAAAAGACAAAACATAATCACAAAAAAATACATCACACTAACATACGAAAACAAAAAAACACATAAGATTGCAACCTCATTCAAGAAATTAAATTACAACATCGCATACAGAACAAATAATACTCTACAAAAACATCTCAACACACAAACAAACAAATACAACCACACAGGTGTATACAAACTCAAATGTAACTTCTACATAGGACAGACTGGCAGATCATTTCAAACACGTTACAAAGAACACATCACAGCCATAACAAAACTACAAAACACTTCCACATATGCAGAACAGATCACAAATGCTAACCACGCCTACAGAGACATCAACACAGACATGGAAATACTACATATCCAATCAAAAAGCCAGAAACTAAACACACTAGAACAATACGAAATATACAGACACACAAAAACACATCCAAATGAAATTCTCAACACACAACTCAATTTCAGAACACACACACTCTTTGACTCCACATTACACTACACAAACACACCCCCGCAGGAAACAAAACAAAAGGCGCCAAGACCAGCAACAACCAGTTCTGAAGAAGGCCAATAGCAGGCCGAAACATGTTAACAAGATAATAAAATTTAATACGTGAAAGACACATAATACGTTTTCCGAATATAGCCTAACTCTTCATTGATATTATTTTGTGAGTAACTGCGTTCAAGAAAAACCTTTCTCAAATTTAGGAACGCCAATATTTTAAAAGGTTAATGGCACAATGATAGGTCATCTCCAATCAATTCGAGTTATGAACTCTGAGAAATACTTTTTCTCTACCCTTCTCAGTTTCTTATTCACCAGCATGGTGTGATTTGGGATTCAGAAAATAGAAGCACTTGGATTGCTTAATGAGAGCTGTAGTCTCAGCTTTTTTTTTTTCACTGAAGCCATGCCATGTGTAAAGTGCTGGGATATTTCCAGCCTGTACTTTTGACTGCAAGGAAAAAACACTTACTTGGCATAACCACACATCAGCTATTGTTAAAAGAATTAGACATTAGACACAGAATCTACCTGCTAAAACACATTATTCAAGACAAATCTCCATTGCCTCTACACTACAAGAGACTTATCTATATTTCAATCGTGAGCCCTGTGTGGCAATATGGATGTTCAATTTGGGGATCTGCTTTTGCATCACAAATAAGAAGAATACAGGTCATGCAAAATCGCTATTTGAGGCTGATGTCTGGTGCACCTTGGTATATTAGCAACAAGAACCTGCACGATGATCTCTGTATTCCTGAGGTGACGGAGGTCCTAAGACAGAGCTACATCAGACTGTACAACTCCTTCCTAAACCACATGAATCTGCTACTTCAAGTAATTGTCACTAATCCACCACAAGATCCAGCCCATAATAATAATAATCCGTGGCGCTACAGCCCGTGAAGGGCCTAGACCGACCAGCCGGCAGCTGGCCTCACGCCCACATGCCGAAGCAGAGGTGGACGATCATCCAACCAGAACGGAGGTATCGTGTGGTTAGCACGATGATCCCCCCAGCCGTTATAGCTGGTATTCGCAACCGGATTTCGCTACCTATCGTAGCTCCCCAAGTGCATCACGATGCTGGGTTGGCACCGGTCCCATACACTGGCCGAAATTTCTTGAGAAAATTTCTTCCCCCATGAAGACTCGAACCAGCGCGCATTCCGTAACGCGAGTCCTAGGCGGGATGCCTTAGACCGCGACGCCACGGCGCGGGACAGATCCAGCCCATAGAAGATTAAAAAGAAAACGTCATAGTGATACGAGGCTATAGGGTACTTTTAGGATTGCCAGTGGGCAGTACCCATAAACAAGTGTCAAGTTATTTTATTTTTTTCTTTTGTTTTCTTTTCTCTGTTTGTTATTCCCAACTATACTGTATTTATTTATGTACAATAAAGTTTACTTCAATTTAAAAAAAAAAAAAAAAAAAAAAGGAAAAAAAATTTTTTTTGAACACGTCTCAGACTAGTTAGGCAGTTACAGGAAATAAGAAATTACTTCATTTCACGAACTTGTTATAGGCTCTCTGTCCCCAAAAAATTCTTAAAAATGAAACTAGCCATACTACAATCAAGGAAACATACGCAGCTCCAAAAATATATGATATTAAGTTATACCCCTCTGAGGTTCTGGCTGATGTGTACTGTACATCTATTATCAGGCAGTGCATCTCACTTGGTAAGTGCCAGAGGAGGAACAATTGTTTGTATGCATCTGAAGCATAGGCGGAGAGAGAGAGAACTGTTTCCTTGGAGGCAAAGCAAAACCATAGAATCTCCATATAACGGAGTTATGGGGGACATCATTTACTCATTTACCTCTTCCCCCCGCCCCCATTATAGCTTGACCGTGGTACAGTATATCGAAATATGCAGTGTTACATCTAGGGCTGGACAGTATTTGAAATACGTATTTAAAATACATTTGTATTTTGTAATTTGTAAGGATTTTAGAAAGTATTTTGTATTTAAATACATAAAATTGATGTATTTTGTATTTCAAATACCGTACTCAAAATACTTTCTTCTTCTTCGTGTCCTTCAAGTTTTGGATTTGGATTTGAAGAATGAACTTTGTTTTATTTGCCTACCCATTTCAGATGTGCTAGCCATAGGTACACTTAGCTTTCTTGCCACAACTGATTTCCTTAATGCCATAAAGAAATCTCCAACACCAGCCACACCAGGGAAGTGGTTAAGGGACACTATATTTATATTTAGATTTTTATATGTTGTTATAAAAAGTTTGATGTAAGCCACACAAATCTTACATAATTAACACGAGTAAGTGCACCAGTTAATCAATTAATTATAATTAATTTTAAAATATTAATGGCTGGTAATGAGAACTTAAGTCATTCCTTCACTGCCAATTGAATCTTGCTTCTGTGGAAATCACGCACCAAGCAACAGGAATTTACAGGAAACGACTAGTAATTTACTAAAATACAGACGTGGACAAATTATTAGCAAAATTGAAGATTTTTATTATATATTTTTACAAAATATGATTCTTCAATTTAGACTACAGTTGACATTTTTCTGTATTTCCAAATTATTAGTAAAATTGAAAATTTGTATTGTATACTTTTCAAAATTTAACTCCTCAATTTGGGCTACATTTGATATTTTTGCATATTTACGAATTATTAGCAAACCTGAAGGTTTTTATTGTATATTTTTACAAAATTCGATTCTTCAATTTGGACTAGTTGACATTTTGGATATTTCCAAATTATTAGCAAAACTGAAGATTTTTGTTTTATATTTTTACAAAATTTGACTCTTCAATGCAGTTGACATATTTGCTAATTTACAAATTATTAGCAAAATTGAAGATTTTATTATATATTTTTACAAAATATGATTCTTCAATTTAGACTACAGTTGACATTTTTCTGTATTTCCAAATTATTAGTAAAATTGAAAATTTGTATTGTATACTTTTCAAAATTTAACTCCTCAATTTGGGCTACATTTGATATTTTTGCATATTTACGAATTATTAGCAAACCTGAAGGTTTTTATTGTATATTTTTACAAAATTCGATTCTTCAATTTGGACTAGTTGACATTTTGGATATTTCCAAATTATTAGCAAAACTGAAGATTTTTGTTTTATATTTTTACAAAATTTGACTCTTCAATGCAGTTGACATATTTGCTAATTTACAAATTATTAGCAAAATTGAAGATTTTTATTATATATTTTTACAAAACTTGACTCTTCAATTTAAACCACAGTTGACATTTTTGCATATTTCTGTCTACTGTAATGATGGAAATATCCAAAATTGTCAACTGTAGTCTAAATTGAAAAGTGAAATTTTGTAAACAGAATTATCATAAAAATCGTCAATTTTGTTAATAATTTGTCCACGTCTGTAATGGCGGGATTTTATAATCAGTGACTAAGATTCTTTTATGAAAAGGTTTTTTCGCTCTCCACCTGGCTAGAGATGTCAAAATCTAGTTCAATTTCACAACAAAGGTATAAATAATTATGTGCACTATTTTCTATCGAAAGGAAACAGATGACTGCACATATATTCTTCGCACTCCACTTGCATTTTCTTATCTTGAGAAGGTCCTTGCACCTTGCACCTTGCACCTTGCACCTTGCACAATGCACCACATGACCAGGAAATCCGCTAGATGTAAATATCTAGCAATGATTAATAATTCATTTGCAGTAACATACTAATGCTGCAAATATAATATTCAATAAAGGTTTATAGTAAAATAATACTTACTTACAAATTACTTTTAAGAAACCTGTAGATTCATTGCCGCCCTCACATAAGCTCGCCATCGGTCCCTATCCTGAGCAAGATTAATCCAGTCTCTACCATCGTATCCTACCTCCTTCAAATCCATTTTAATATTATCCTCCCATCTACGTCTCGGCCTCCCTAAAGGTCTTTTTCCGTCCGGCGTCCCAACTAACACTCTATATGCATGTCTCGATTTAATGTTCCTAATTACGTCAGGTGAAGAATACAATGCGTGCAGTTCTGCGTTGTGTAACTTTCTCCATTCTCCTGTAACTTCATCCCTCTTAGCCCCAAATATTTTCCTAACAACCTTATTCTCAAATACCCTTAATCTCTGTTCCTCTTTCAAAGTGAGAGTCCAAGTTTCGCAACTATACAGAACAACCGGTAATATAACTGTTTTATACATTCTAAATTTAGATTTTTTGACAGCAGGCTAGATGACAGAAACTTTTCAACCGAATAATAACACGCATTTCCCATATTTATTCTGCGTTTAATTTCCTCCCGAGTGTCATTTACATTTGTTACTGTTGCTTCAAGATATTTGAATTTTTCCACCTCTTCGAAGGATAAATTTCCAATTTTTATGTTTCCATTTCGTACAATATTCTGGTCACGAGACATAATCATATACTTCGTCTTTTCGGAGTTTACTTCCAAACCTATCGCCTTACTTGCTTCAAGTAAAATTTCCGTGTTTTCCTAATCGTTTGTTGATTTTCTCCTAACATAATCACGTCATCCGCATAGACAAGAAGCTGATGTAACCCGTTCAATTCCAAACCCTCTGTGTTATCCTGAACTTTCATAATAGCATATTCTAGAGCAAAGTTAAAAAGTAAAGGTGATAGTGCATCTCCCTGCTTTAGCTCGCAGTGAATTGGAAAAGCATCAGACATAAGCTGGCCTATACGGATTCTGCTGTAAGTTTCACTAAGACACATTTTAATTAATCGAACTAGTTTCTTGGGAATACCAAATTCAATAAGAATGTTATATAAAACTTCTCTCTGAACCGAGTCATATGCCTTTTTGAAATCTATGAATAACTGATGTACTGTACCCCTATAATAATAATAATAATAATAATAATAATAATAATAATAATAATAATAATAATAATACATCTTATTATTTAATACTTACATAAAAGGAATTCTGTAGTATTGGAAACAAAATGATCAAGGTGTGAAAGTACAGTATTAGTAGAATTCAATATCTGTTTAACCTTAATTTCGCATACAACCAGGTAATAATAATAATAATTGTACAAGGTCCTTTGGTTTAAAATTCATGGTAAAGAGATTGAAACACTTGTATGAATCATAGTGCCTCTCAGTTAATTTCCAAAATCATAATATTTGGCAATTGATAACATTAAGAAATTAAATCTTATTATTGGTGCAGGAAAAGTAAAGCTGGTTGAGAATTCTACATATATAGAAGCAGTGATAAGCAAAACTGTGTCTGGGGAAAACAAGAAGTGAAGAACAGAGTGAAAAAAGCAAACAAAATTACATTTTGCTTAATTTCAATTTGGTGGAACAAACATTTATAAAGAAAGACACAAAAATATTAATATTGAAAAATACTGTCGGAATCTGTTTCGGAATAAGAAAGTGAAATTTGAGTAATAAATGCAGATTTAAGAAGGAAAGTCATGGCAGTCCAAATGGACTACTTGCGAAGAAGTGGAAGAATATGTATATTGAAATAGGTCAAAAATGAAGATATTAGGGAAAAATTTAATGCCAAGGAAAATGTAGTAATTAATTGTTTAACTAGTGAACTTACTCGTGTTAATTATGTAAGATTTGTCCGGCCTACAGCTGTTTCAGAGCTTCACGCACCATCCTCAGAGCCTACTAGTGTGTGTACTGAAATTTGACACTATTTGATTCCACTCTTCAACACCTTTCAACAATCGAACACACCCACATAAGAGGCAGAGAAGTTCGAGATGACGCCGCGATCTAGTAGGCTCTGAGGATGGTGCGTGAAGCACTGAAACAGCTGTAAGCCGGACAAATCTTACATAATTAACACGAGTAAGTCCACTAGTTAAACAATTAAATATATTCAAGTGTTAAAAGTGTTGTACGCAAGATTCAAAATGGAAAATGTAGTAGATAAAATTGAAAGAAAACAGTTAAATTGGTTGGATTTTTTGAGAATATCGGAGCAGAGATGGCAAAATAATTATATTATGAATGGAAGTACCACAAAGGAAAAAGAAGATAAAAACAAACATGGAGGGAAGACATAGTAAACAATATGGAAACTGAGTGACTGAAAATTCAAGATGCACAAGACAGAAGGCTTTGGAAGATAGGAACGAAAAGACGGGAGTTTGCTGTTTAATCCGATTTACATGCTGGAAATAACCCTGCAGATTTTTAGAGCAAATAGCTCATCTTGTACATATATGCAAGAAAAAGTGTTATACCATATTGGTGGAAGGTTCACAGTTTTCTCAGAAAGAAAAACTAATTTTTTCAAATGTTTAACACCCTCTTATTCGGTAACTACTGCATGTAGGCTCGCGATTTTCGTCTATATCGATAGAAAACATAATAAAAAATAATTTACTCTCTAGCGTTTTCAATAGCGTGGACGGTTTTCGCGTAAATGTAACTATAATCCTACTTACGGGAAAGACAACAATGTGTTGTATCCGGGAATCGAAGCTCTTCCTGGCTTAACATAACATCAGGTATACCACAGGGTTCGGTACTCGGACCATTGTTGTTCACAATATATGTCAATGATATTACATCTCATGTAAGGCATTGTAACTATCACTTGTATGCTGACGACCTTCAATGCTACATCTCTTCCCGCTTAGATCGAATAAATGACGCTATAGATAAATTGAACGAAGACATTGACTCGATTGTGACATGGACAAAGAAATTCCATCTTAATATCAATCCTGGAAAGACACAAGCAATCATATTAGGACACAAACGGCAAACCGACGCTGTAAAGCACCTCGACATTTCCCCGTTAAAGTAAGTACAGTGCATATCCCTTTCAGTTCTTCAGTAAAAAATCTTGGCATTCACATGGATAATAATCTCAACTGGGACATGCAAATCACAGAAACCTGCAGAAAAGTATATTCTATTATCCATGTGCTAAAAAGGATAAATGTTCATCTTCCCTCTTGCTTAAAAAAGTCCCTTGTGCAGACCCTTGTATTTCCCTATTTTGACTATGCTGACATTTTACTGACTGACCTTTCCAGCGACAACAAAATGAAACTTCAACGTGCTCATAATTTGTGTGTACGTTTTGTAAGCAATGTTCGTAAATATGATCATATTACCCCATCCCTGGAAGCAATAGGTTGGCTTAAACTAGATAAGAAAAGAAATTTACATTCACTTCTCTTTCTCTTCGAAATCTTGAACTCTTCTATTCCTTCGTATCTGTCGTCTCGCTTCACTTACCTTTCTTCCCACCACAATCTGAACACACGCTCTCGTCATGAAACAATACTAACAATACCATCCCATCGCACCTCCTCATACTCATCCTCTTTCACAATAGCCCTGCCAAGACTCTGGAATTCGTTACCTGCTAGCATCAGGGACTGTCGAAATAAAATTCAATTCAAACGCAAACTTACTAGGCACTTGGTCAGTAATTGAGACTCGTTCAGACATGGTTTCTTGTAAATAGTTCTTTTAATCTACCACAAAATATCTCAATATCCGGTAATTTCATCACTATAGAATTTTGTTATTCTAGGTTTAATTTGTAATTTAGTAAATACAAAAATATTCTTTGTTCTTAACTTCTATGATAAAATGTCTAGCTTTCATTAATCAGGTATTCTTGTCGTACTTTAATTTTTATTGTAATTGTAATTGCAAATTTAATATTAATTATAATCTTATTGTTCATGTTATAGTTGTAATCCCCTGGTAGAGGGCAGAGAAGGCCTGACGGCCTTATCTCTACCAGGTTAAATAAATACATCTAAATCTAAATCTAAATCTATAAAACCGCTAATTTGAAGCCAATGACCGATGTGATGAGCTTGCAACGTTAGGTTTGTTTCCTGTAAGCAATTAAGAATACGTTACGAATTATAATAACGAACATCTTTCCACGCATGCGCTAGTGGAGTACTTTCTCAGAACTACTTCGAGATTTTACGATGTTGGAACGTTTCTTTATCTGTTCTTTCACGGCCTTCGGAGTTTCTTCTCATATTAAAATTGTATTCATGTTCAGATCTTAATTCGTCATATATTATATGACTACCACATTCAAATCACTCATGATGGACCCTTTTTTTCAATGAACTAAATTAAATCAGTTAAAGTACAATAGCTTTCATGTATCAATTTCCTAATGTCTATGTACAAAAGTGATATTTATATTTTAAAAGTAAATATTCCGTTGTGTTTACAACTTTTTCAATAAACTAAATTAAATCAGTTAAAGTACGGCAGCTTTCACGTACCAAATTGCACTACTGTTTATGCACAAAATGTATTATTTATATTTTAAAAGTAAATATTCCACTTTGATTACACATTTTTCAATAAACTAAATTAAATAAATCAGTTAAAGTACAGTAGCTTTTATGTAATCAAATTGCACTAATGTTTATGCACAAAAGTATTATTTACATTTTAAAAGTAAATATTGCGTTGTGTTTATAAATTTTGCAATAAACTAAATTATTATTTTTTAATCAAGTATTAACCTTTAACCTCTTCTCTTACTATATATTTTACCAGTTTTATGAAAAAAAGTGTCATATTTTTTTATTTTCGTAAAGAGGTCATTTAATATTACAGAATCACTGTACATCACTAATTTTCTTACATACTTAAAAATCACCGATGAGATTGGTGAAATAGACATACATTCATACCTGAATTATTATCCCGAGTTATCTCATGCACCTTGATTCCAGCTCTGGTAGTTGTCCCTCTTTGATTTTCTCCTGAACTATTTACCAACTTATGTTTTTTTATGAGGTACAATACCAGTGCTGTTATCAAGGCGTTAAATGTTGCTTGTCGTGTGATAGACTCGAAAGCAGGGTATTACGCACAGTGGCACATTGCATTCCGGACAGTAGTATCTGCTCTCCTATATGAGAGCGTTTTGGGAAGAATGGTGTAGCAGTCATTGAATATTTGTACCAGTACATCTGTTCTTCAGGCTTGTGAATAATGTTCTGCAGTATCACTATGCCCAAAAGTACACGTATTTCAGAGTCTGTAGTAGGCCGCCACGAATTATTTTCAGCATTCTGTGAACACTTATTAGCATGCCGAATCGTCTCCTCGAATATAATGTTGATGAGGTCATTATTAAAGAATAATTTAAAAAATTGAGAATTATCGTTATCAGAAACAATGTTAAAATTTCAGGGAATGGGGACCTCTGAGGTGCAGAAGAAATTGTGCCAGATGTCTTCTATTCAAACCACTGTCGAAAAGAAGCGACATCATCTGATCTGAATTTGTTTGTTGGTCTATAACTTCGTCTTCTGTTACAGATGTTTCATTTCCTAATCTTCTACAGGAATATATTCCTGATCAAAAGTTTCGGAATCACTAACTTGATCCATCTTTACACAAAACAGCACAAAAACACTAAACACAAACAGAAACCGCCAAAACTAACTAGCATCTACTCACTACTAGAGTTGGGTCGATTCGTGAACGAATCGTTCATTCGAACGACTAATAATAAAGAATCGTAAGAATCGATTCGTGGTATCAACGAATTGTCGTTCAAAAGAATCGTAACGAATCGTCGTTCAAAAGAATCGTAACGAATCGTCATTCAAAAGAATATTAAGGAATCGGCATGGTATCGTAACCCACGATTCCATTCGTTGTTTGATGTAACCTGTCAACGGAATTTCCGAACCGTGTCGAATGCTCCCGAGCGAGAGTGAAATCAAAATATGTACTGCATTTGTTAAGTATGGAAAATAATGAACACAAACCTGAAATTTGCATAGTTAAATAGAGATGTAATGCAAAAAATGTACTTCATAATAAGGTTCAGTTGATAAATTATAATTTAGAGACATTATCTTGGTTAATTTTGTAGACTAATGGAGGTCATACTGAATGGTTCCAGCCAATGAGAAAGAGACAATCCAATGTCTCGCCTCTTATGCCATCTATGAGAGAGATGTAGAACGTTTTTGTTCTACGCGTGGTTTGCAAAGGAAAGTGTCTTGCGACGATTCAAAAGAATAGTTGGAATCGCAGCCTGAGAAGACTCGTGAACGAATCGTTAGAATCGATTCGTAATGTGTGATTGAATCGTTGGAATCGACTTCTGAAAAAGAATCGTGTTGCCCAACTCTACTCACTATTGTGTGTGAATGCTATATGAGCATAGAATTCCACTCGCAAGGAAAAAGTACAAAAACACCACCAGATATAGCAATATCACTAACTTCTGTAGCCATCTAGTGAGGAAAAGGTTAATGAAAGAATGGAAACGTATATATTCGGGATATAATCCTTAGCAGTGAAAAAAGGGACTCAAACGAGTTAACTCGGGTTAATAAATTTTGACACAAGTTAGCAACCCGAGTTAACTCGGGTTAATCAGGGAAGTGGTTAAGGGACACTATATTTATATTTATATTTTTATATGTTGTTATAAAAAGAATGATGTTCTTCTGTCCATGGGCTAAGCATTTTTTTCTTTCTTCTTCATAATTTTTTTGCAGAATTTAACATCAGTTGAAACCCTGATAATGTGTGGTTGTGACATAGTTCAGGTAACCCACTCATTCACAATGAAAATTAAACATAACGTAAGCGTCAACTTAAGAATATAAACGTTACGGTAAAATCAAGAAGTCATACCATCATTCACGATGGGAACATAAACATAACCGCATACATAATTGGTAGCCATGGAAACATAACAACGACGCCATTTCCTCATATTCTGTAGTATACTTCAACGCTCCAGATTGTGTTCTGTTTGCAAATCACGTAAGCATAAGCATGAAAGTTTGGAGTTTGCAAACTTTCATGTTAAATGGCAAAAAACTGTGGTCCATTCAACCTGAAATAACGCCTAAACGTATCATCGTTCAAATCGAAACCAGTGTCCAAAACTCGCCCTTATTTTCGTAAGATACAATGTGATTTTCAGATATTTCTGGTTTTAATTTCAGGCCTACTTTTTCTTTTCATTAACAAAATATGTTCATGTAACTCCATTTCCTCATCATCTGAATACTCAGATTCAACATAGCGTTCGTACGTAATTTGTGAAGTATACTTACAGGTTACATATTTAAGTACGACAATACATAACCTAAAATATTTCCTCTAACGAGTGATTACTATAATCAGAAAAATGCTTTCTGCATGAAGGCAGTGCATAGATGATCATAGCGAGGTGTGATCTGTGATAGCGATTACTCGCCAAGTGTGTGGAGGAAGGCTCTTCGCCTCTTTCTCGTAACACATTTCTCGCTAGCGAAAACTCTTCAAGTGTGTTACGGGCCTTATCTGGGGTCTTTTCGACCCCAATAATATTTGTTGTTAATAATTAGGGCATTTTATAGCTTAATGCATTTTTGTTATACAGTATAAACTCATGAAAGTTTTTATTGCAGCTAGATTTACTCACTGTGTTTAAACAATAAATTAATTATTTTATTTTATTAGTTTAATGGCCGACTATTTATTCTGTGTTTTTATTTTTCAATTATCATAGAACACATTTACTTTCCTTGAAGTATAGCACAAGTAGGAAATTGTTACTACATCAAGTTTAATTATTATATTTAAACAATTAATTAATTTAATCTCGTCACCTACTTCAGTAGAAAAAACAAGAAGCTAATTTTACAAATACAAATAATTACTCTTGAATCCACAACATTTTATTCACAGCCATTTATTATTATGTACTAGCCGTGCCCGTGCGCTCCGCTGCACCTGTTAGAAATAAATATTAAATGTTATGTTTTATTTAACGACGCTCGCAACTGCAGAGGTTATATCAGGGTCGCCGGATGTGCCGGAATTTTGTCTCGCAGGAGTTCTTTTACATGCCAGTAAATCTACTGACATGAGCCTGTCGCATTTAAGCACACTTAAATGCCATCGACCTGGCCCGGGATCGAACCCGCAACCTTGGGCATAGAAGGCCAGCGCTATACCAACTCGCCAACCAGGTCGACTGTTAGAAATAAATATAAAGTAATTACATAATTAAAATAGAACGTTTGATCCAGGGAACAACTTTTACAATCAGCGCAAGATAATCTGCTTCGCTCATTACCCAATTTTTTTGCATTGCATTTATTGCATTTATATTTTATGTATTTTAACACGATTCAATTGAGCATAGTTAAAATTTGAATTATAAAATAATGGATTGCTAAGCTAACGTACTATTACTGCATACTAAATCAATACACTCTCGTTGTTCGTTAATTCTCTGAGATTAAAATGAGTGTACATAAATATTATTTTAAGAAATACAGAAAACTAATGTACAAAATAGCCTATCATATTTTCTGTGCATAAGAAGCTATTTTAATCTTACCTGTCCTTGATTTACTCAGACGTTACTGTAAAAATATTATAGCATTATGTCCATCTACAGAGACTACACTTTCCAATGGTGAAATAATAATTATACAAATCGGTTAATTTAGCTTCTGATATTACTTCATACAAACACAGAAACATTCGCTGTAGGCTATGTTTAATAGCTTTCGATTGTTGATGTCCAAGGCCCCTGTTTCGATTCTTGTTGTCCAAGGCCCCTTATAGACGAAGTCATTTGTTCTTAATTCATTGCACCATCTTACATGGCGTTATTTTAATTTTAAAACTCATTTATCTAATTAAATATCAGTCCTATAAAAATTTTGTAAAGAATAAAACTTATCGGAAATCATTTTTAAAGAAACTTTTGTTATGTAATATTTTTCACAAAAATCAATAATAAGCGAGATATTTCGAATTATTTAATTCAGGCCCCCTTATAACCCCACTTTTAAATAAAGTATTTTGAATGTCATATAGCCTATAATCTAAGTTACAACGAACTTAATTTATATTCCAATTTTCATATAAATCGGTTCAGCCATTATCGCGTGAAAAGGTAACAAACATACAGACAGACATACAAACAAACATTTCAAAATGCGATTTTCGGTTTCAGGGTGGTTATTTATATATGTTAGGACCAGTTATTTTTGGCAAATCGAAAATTGCCAGAAAAATTTCGGCTACAGATTTATTATTAGTATAGATTTGCTTCATTTTTTCACTTTTCAAAGTATATGTTCACTTTGCTTATAACAAAACGCCATCAATGCAAAATAATTCTAACAAGACGTGTTCTATAGCTGGGGATCACGAACCAAGCAATAAACGTGAAAAATATATGAATTTGTAATAATTATGAAATAATAATTTTAATTCTAAAGGAAGTTAAAATAACCAAGGAGAGCATATATATGCTACTGAAACGGTTCGGAGTATATGGATGTCGATATTAACAATAAAATATGGTGTGTGGTCAGAAAAGATATTTATCATTTTTTTTTCAGTGGTGGACACAAGATAACGCTGTGGCAGCTGTTTCACGAAAAACTACCGCTAGTTCCTCTTACATAGACGTAGTCAGTGTTTCTATACAATAGTTATATACGTTACAAGAGCGGTATGTTGAAGTTTTCATGTTCGAGGAAAAGTTTGAAAAAGCGAAACGTAGTTGAGCTTTTTTAATTTCCGAGAATTGAAAGAAAACATACAGCTCGTGTATCGTACATTATTTTGTGCGAAGATCGTTCATTACATACCTGAAAGAGGAATTTCTAATTAGTTGCAATGAAATCTCCATCTTGGTTTCTGTTCATGACGGCAAATTTGCAAAACAAAAATATCTATCTTCAACATTGTTGCTATAAAATGTTTTCTGTGTTTACTATACTCCAGAAGGCCGTGATATACGTCTGTCTTTTTTTCCCCCAGTCTATAAATGCGAACTTAAAACAAACGGTAAGGTTATGTAATGATTTATTTTTCATTTTAATATTTTAACAATATTATTTATATAACATATTGCAGTAATAACATCGGCATCTGGAATCTTGTTGATTTTTTCACGGCTTCCTTAATGTTACTTGCATCATGAATGCGTAACTTTAGTGGAGTTGCAGAGTTTACTTAATTTTTGCAAATATTTAAAAACAATAATTAACATTGCAATTTAGGTGAAATTGCAGTGGTAAGTTTCAATTTATAATTATTACTATATTGAACGTCTCTAAAAATAATATGTTAAAAGCCTAAAGCAGTAAAATCAATATGTCACTTAAGCGGTAAGAAGAGGGAAATTGTTATGTGTGTTAGGTTGGGAATACTGAATGTGGAATTTTAGACTTTCCGCGGATTGGTTTTGTGCGGAAACCAAGCAAATACGCACTATCTCGCACAAATATATATGTGTGTTTCCTGTAACTCCTATACAAAGTTTCATAAAAATCCGTTAGAATAGAGAGAAGTTGTTAATTTTGTCTAAAACTAGCCCCTATAAAGAGGTAGTTTCTCTTACACAAACGTAATCAGAGTTCGTGCTACCTGTAAGGTCTGTACAAAGTTCATAACAATCCGTTAAAATGCAGGAAAGTTATTGATTTTGTCCAGGTTTTGTGCTTCGTCTGTGTTAAGGAAGTGCAATCAAAATACGTTCATTATGCCGGCCTATCTGTCTGTCGTACACAGACATGTCAAGAATGCCACAGGACTGCACGTGTTACGTAGTATTTCCTCTGAAATCCACATTTTGCAGCTTCGAATTGCTCGGACTTTCTCTGTATACCATAAAAGGAGAAAGTATGTACTGGCTTATGGACTGCAAGGAGAGCATTGTTTATTATTTCATGCTGGTAACCATGGAGATTATTACTCGGCAACGGGATGTTACGCAGACGTCCAGTGTAATCGTGCATAAAGGGAATACAATATGAAAACCTATCGCTGATCGGCGGAGGTGTGTGTTGTACGGGTTGCGGAACTTCACGGCGGCCGATCAAGTCACGACGTTGGCATTGAGAAACAGGGAGGGACTGATGTCTGAATACTGACGGGGATTATGTAAAAGCAATGACTGGAGGACATGGTATACAAATAGACATATCACATGCTTTCTGCTACACGCGTTACCAAGGACTGCATCGCGTATTTACATGAGAAAGCTTGCGTAACCGAAACGAAGGGTGCTGGAATAACTCGGTTAACTGGTAAAGCGTTTTTTAAGATGAGTTGTCGGTCTATCATCTCGAAGACAGAAGTTTTAAGCAGGGTTTAAGCTAGAAAACAAATAATTGTCGCAAAAATGCACAAATGAAGAATTACATTTGTGCAAATTGTGAAAAGCTTATTCAATATTCTAAGTAATTGTACTTACTTATTTACTTACTCACTTACTTAATTACTTACTTACTTAATTACTTACTGGCTTTTAAGGAACCCGGAGGTTCATTACCGCCCTCACATAAACCCGCCATTGGTCCCTATCCTGAGCAAGATTAATCCATTCTCTATCATCATATCCCACCTCCCTCAAATCCATTTTAATATTATCTTCCCATCTACGTCATCAACATTTTATGTCTTGTCACCCATATGTATTCTCCAATTAGTATATTAACTGAATAATATATCTCAAGTAAATTAATCGTCCAATTTGTCTCGGACATTTTAGATCTTATAAATTGTGTGTTTGTGTGTGTGTGTCTGTGTGTGTATTCCCCTTATGTTACGTAACTGATTTTGATTATGTGTAATTTTCTACTTTATTTTATATATTATGTAACTGATCTTGACCATTTGTAATTTTATATTATGTAACTGATCTTGTCTATTGTAATTATCTACTATATTTTATGTAATTTCTAAGTTATTTTCTTTTGTGTTGTTTTGCAATCAAATTTTTATCTCATGTATTTGTATTATTGAAACCTGGTTGAGTGGAAGAGAAGGCCTCATGGCCTTAACTCTGCCAGGCAAAATAAACCTACTACTACTACTACTACTACTACTACTACTACTACTACTACTACTACTACTACTACTACTACTACTACTACTACTACTACTACGTCTCGGACTTCCCAAAGGTCTTTTTCCCTCCGGCCTCCCAACTAACTAATTTCTGGATTCGCCCATACGTGCTACATGCCCTGCCCATCTGGGTTTAATGTTCCTAATTATGTCAGGTGAAGAATACAATGCGTGCAGTTCTGTGTTGTGTAACTTTCTCCATTCTCCTGTAACTTCATCCCTCTTAGCCCCAAATATTTTCCTAAGCACCTTATTCTCAAATACCCTTAACCTATGTTCCTCTCTCAAAGTGAGAGTCCAAGTTTCACAACCATAAAAAACAATTGGTGTGGTCGTGCCAGAGAATCAGTCCAATTCCGAGGCTTATTTGAAGGTTTCGTAACAAGCTGTTTTTTTACGGTGATGGGTTGTTAGCCCTTCGCCCAACCCCCAACCTGGAGGACCAAAGTAATTGTATAGAAAGATAAAATTAATAAGGTATGCAGAAACAAAAAATTATGTAATTTGTTTCTTGAAGTTTTATTACTTTCAATCCATCTTACCACACTCTAGATATACTTATGTAAGTAAATCATTAGACGTAGGCATGTTTAAAATCAATTACTGCTGAATTTACATCACATTAAAATACGTTATATTATGGGCACTCTAAACATTGAAATTCTTTACTAGTAGACCCTTCAAGATTTATTGTTAGCAGAGTGCTAACTCTTTTTACTGAAAGGCGGTTTCTAATTCCAGTTTTTACAAGATTCATGCAACTAGATCCTCGCTTACAATTTACAGTATGCGATGGAATTATATAAATCAATTAGAAGAAATTATTCACTTAACTTACATGAATTGCACCAAGTCTTTGAAATCAATTCCTGAACATTTATTGCTCAATACCTTTTTGAACATTGCCCATGCCATTAGCATTTCATTTAAATTCAGATCAGTTCAAACACATTTCTGATTTCATTTTCTCCATTACCATCTTCGTTTCTGAAGTCAGATATGGTTGTCGCATTTTTGCACATTTACGTTCAAAGTTTGTTGCATTTTTGGAGTAGCAAAATGCGACGAATGATACTGTGGCTGAAACCCCGGTCTTAAGGCAACCTTCGTTGAGTCTGCAACAGTGTTTCATTTCTTAAAAGCATTCCAGCTTGCGACGTTACCCAGCAACGCGTTGTCGTTCTTCATTTCGATTTTGCAGAAAAGTTGAACTTCTTCGTATTTTCTCCTCATAGTCAAAACACGAAACTAATGTATTATTATAAATTACGAAATTACAGTCAAACCTTCCTGAAAGGTCACTTCCTATTAAGAAACCACCTCTCTTTTTTTACTTCGTTATTTAACGATGCTGTATCAACTACTGGGTCATTTACCATCATTGGAATTGGTGATAGCGAGATGGTATTTGACGAGAATTCGCCATAGACATTCCGGAAAACCTCGGAAAACACTCAATCAGGTAATCACCCTAAGCGGGAATCGAACCCGGATCGGCAAGCAAGCGCCTCAGCCGACTGAGCTACGCCGGTGGCCCACCCATCTTAGAAACCTATTTGTTTAGAACCGATGTAAAACTCGTAAAAAATACCGTATTTTCTCGAATACTCCGCGCCCTCGAATAAGCCACGCACTCCACTTTGGAGGGGGTGATACAAATTACAGAAAATGAAGGTTTCAGCAAATGTATTCACGACAAATTAAAAACAGACACAAATACAGTTCAGTTAACAATGATTATGCCTAAATAAATAAATTTTATCCTGGAACAGCACGCATTCCAAACTTATTCAATGCGCAAACATTGCATGCATGTCAGTTGTCATGCTTAAAGGGCTGTCAACACGTTATCCTGCAACATTAATAGCACGCGTCATGATTTCCATGTCCCCTCGCATCTTTGATTCTAATTTTTTCGCTGCAAATAAAGGATCGCAATCTCGTACCTTTAGTGGTACTCGTGTTCATAATAGAAAATATAAGACGCACTTATCACTAGAGCCCGGATGCTTAGGCATTTATGACAATTAAAGTAGGCACACTTAAAAGGCAATAAAAACGTAAAAAGGCACAATAATCTTTGAAAAAGTCATTATAAATTTTAAAAAGGCATAATATATTTCAGCAATAAGTTTAAATTACATCAACATAACTCACATATTTACTTCGTAGGTGACACATGTTGACTCCACACAGCTGTCATTTAATTCCAGTAACGTATTCTTTAGTATCACCTCCTCTTCTGCTAACAATGTTATATCATCAGCAAATCTTAAACAATTTATTATTATTATTATTATTATTATTATTATTATTATTATTATTATTATTATTATTATTATTATTATTATTATTATGGAACTCTATTACTAGTTCTGATTCGGCAAAACTGGAAAATATTCAAAGGAAATTTATTTCATTATGTTCGTACAGATTCCTGCCTAATAACTCTGAGTATAACTATGATAAAAAATGCGAGCACTTTAAATGTCGAAGCCTGTATGCCAGACGTCATGATCTCGATTACTTATTCTTATGCAAGGTCCTTAAAGGTGACATTAATTGTCAATCTTTCTTAAACAGTGTCAGCCTTCGTCTACCTATGAAGGACATGAGACATCACAAACTCTTCTATACTAGAAATTCTAAATCTTCCTCGCCGGTCTCCAGATGTATTAAACATGCTAACTTACATGTAGGCGATTTCGATCCATTCAATGTATAGAAGTATTAGAATATGGCAATGTCTTTGCTAATATTATTTGCATAATCCTTATACACAAATTGGTAGTAAGAATCAACTCCTTTCCTAATATTTTATAGTATTAATTCTTGTAAATTAATTATTGTAATCTATGTTCTTTATTTTGTTGTTAACTCAAGTATTTAATGTGTACCATAGTTGTTCATTTTAATGCATTAATTGTATCACAGTGCTGGACTTTTATTGGCCAATGGCTGTTGTCCAGCACATAAATATCAATAAATAAATAAATAAATAATAATAATAATAATAATAATAATACTAATAATAATAATATATAATAATAATTATTATCTATCTATCTATCTATCTATCTATCTATCTATCTATCTATCTATCTATCTATCTATTTATCTATCTATCTATCTATCTATCTATCTATCTATCTATCTATCTATCTATCTATCTATCTATCTATCTATCTATCTATCTATCTATCTATCTATCTATCTATCTATCTATCTATCTATCTATCTATCTATCTATCTATCTATCTATCTATCTATCTATCTATCTATCTATCTATCTATCTATCTATCTATCTATCTATCTATCTATCTATCTATCTATCTATCTATCTATCTATCTATCTATCTATCTATCTATCTATCTATCTTATCTATCTTATCTATCTTATCTATCTATCTATCTATCTATCTATCTATCTATCTATCTATCTATCTATCTATCTATCTATCTATCTATCTATCTATCTATCTATCTATCTATCTATCTATCTATCTATCTATCTATCTATCTATCTATCTATCTATCTATCTATCTATCTATCTATCTATCTATCTATCTATCTATCTATCTATCTATCTATCTATCTATCTATCTATCTATCTATCTATCTATCTATCTATCTATCTATCTATCCATCCATCCATCCATCCATCCATCCATCCATCCATCCATCCATCCATCCATCCATCCATCCATCCATCCATCCATCCATCCATCCATCCATCCATCCATCCATCCATCCATCCATCCATCCATCCATCCATCCATCCATCCATCCATCCATCCATCTATCTATCTATCTATCTATCTGTCTGTCTGTCTGTCTGTCTGTCTGTCTGTCTATCCATCCAATCATCCATCCATTCATCCATCCAGCCATCCATTTATTTATGTAACTCCGCCAAAGCCGGTCCCAAGCCCGGTTGCAAAAGGAGGAGGGGAGGAATAACACCTCGTTAAAAAACCTTGGTTCATCTGGCTCCGGATGATACTACTTTGTAAGGGCCCCTGCTTAGGGTTACAAGCGAAGAGGTGTATAATCCCGACGGCATGGAAGGTGAATGAATTTTACTTCCTGATAGCTGGTAGCAGCGCCATCAGTATTAACATAGTGCAGAGAATACAACGGATTCAAATGAACCATGGCTGAGAATTTACTGATAGGATCGGAACTACTTTAATGAGTAAAAACTGCATGAAGACAACGGAATACCATCACATTACTTCCCTAGTAAAAAAAAAAAAAAAACATGGAATCAGAACACATTTATTCAATATAGTAGAAGGAAAAATACTCGATAAGATAGGAGGAGGAAGACCGAGAAGAAAATAAATCGAAAACATGCTGAGTACCATGAAGTGTAACAACCATGAAGAGTATACGCGTAAAAAAAAAGAACCGTAGAAGAAAGAGCTTAAAGTGGCAAGACTAAATCTTTACAATTTTATTATTATTATTATTATTATTATTATTATTATTATTATTATTATTATTATTACACTTAAAATGGCTTTTAAGGAACTCGCAGGTTCATTGCCGCCCTCACATAAGCCCGCCATCGGTTCCTATCTTGTGCAAGATTAATCCAGTCTCTACCATCATATTCCATCTCCCTCAAATCCATTTTAATATTATCTTCCCATCTACGTCTCGGCTTCCCCAAAGATCTTTTTCCTCCGGCCTCCCAACTAACAATCTATATGCATTTGTGGATTCGCTCATACGTGCTACATGCCCTGCCCATCTCAAACTTCTGGATTTAATGTTCCTAATTATGTCAGGTGAAGAATACAATGCGTGCAGTTCTGCGTTGTGTAACTTTCTCCATTCTTCTGTAACTTCATCCCTCTTAGCCCCAAATATTTTCCTAAGAACATTATTCTCAAACACCCTTCATCTCTGTTCCTCTCTCAAAGTGAAAGTCCAAGTTTCACAACCATACAGAACAACCGGTAATATAACTGTTTTATAAATTCTAATTTTAAGATTTTTGTCAGCAGACTATGTGACAAAAGCTTCTCAACTGAATAATAACAGGCATTTCCCATATTTATTCTGCGTTTAATTTCCTCCCGAGTATCATTTGTATTTGTTGCTGTTGCTCCAAGATATTTGAATTTTTCCACCTCTTCAAAGGATAAATATCCAATTTTTATATTTCCATTTCGTACAATATTCTGATCACGGGACATAATCATACACTTTGTCTTTTCGGGATTTACTTCCAAACCTATCGCTATACTTGCATCAAGTAAAATTCCTGTGTTTTCTCCAATCGTTTGTGGATTTTCTCCTAACATATTCACGTCATCCGCATAGACAAGAAGCTGATGTAACCCGTTCAATTCCAAACCCTCTCTGTTATCCTGGACTTTCCTAATGGCATATTCTAGAGCGAAGTCAAAACGTAAAGGTGATAGTGCATCTCCCTGCTTTAGCCCGCAGTGAATTGGAAAAGCATCTGACAGAAGCTAGCCTATACGGATTCTGCTGTAAGTTTATTGTTATTATTATTATTATTACAGGCGCAGAATTTAATCAATTTTATTACTTCAAAATTGGATAATTAAAATTCGCTTACCCATGTCAATTGATTAGCCAACAAATTTTTTAATTCTGATTTTATTGGTTTCGAAAATAAACAAATATATAAATGTACATTATTAAAATATTATCATAAAATTCGTCTGAAATGTAAAGAAGAACAACATGTTTATCCTACCAGAAGAAATTTGACATATCCTTTAGCTCAACCTAAATGTTACACAACCACTGGAATAAATCACAGCCAGAGTTACAGGGCAAGGTTATACAACTCTATTTTGATAATAAATCCTGACCTAGATTAATTTGAGTTTAATAAATTTAAGAAAGAAATTAAGCAAATTATTTAGTATTCACGCCGCCTTTTCCTTTTTTTTTTTTTTTTTTTCTTAGTTTCTTTATTCATTTCAACTGATGTTCTGTCCTTGACTTGATTCTCTGTTTTTATCTGTAGTAATCTCAGACCTCGAGTGACATTTATTAGGACTATTTCGTGAATAAAATAAAAATATACATAATATATCCCTAAAATTTGCTCACAAAATATTAATAATTGTATATTTATGAATACTTAACCTATTCAGACATTGAGAAGTCGAAATAGATGAATAACGATTACTGAAATAAATAAATTGAATGATATTCAGTAATGCCAATTGAGAAAAGCGAAATACAGGTTTAAAAATGTTGATTATATTTACTGCGTTTTTCTCTTGTTATTATAACAGAAATACGTTTTCATTATCTACTGAAATCATAGTTTAATTCAAACATGTCTATTAGAATTACAAATAACCTGATTAATACATTAATTAAATGAACAATTATTATGAAGGAGTGTCATTTTCTTTAAATACAATGGACATGGAATTAGAAGATGAAGATGTAGATGTGGAAGTACAATTTCGCACTACAATGGATTCATGCTCATCGATTTACGTGGAAACAGTTGGCGACACTGACTAAACAAAAGAACGACCATGCGATAAATTGATAGTGATAAATCGAGCTGCAGAAATTATCGCGATGTATGACTGTGATTGGTTGGAATTCAAAATTTCATTACATTTGATTGGCCGAAAATTGAATGACGTCATATAAACGGAATAGTCTTCGTAATTAACCCTGGTTTGTAATACTTTCATCGGTTTTGTAATTTTATTGGAACTTTGTTTTGTTCTTTAGTACAAAATAGATTTATAGAAAAACCGTCCCAGAACACGGTATGTCAAATATATGTATTTTTTTTTTTGCATTTTATGTAACAATAAATACCAAATACATCAGTAATTGGCATCGTACAAATATGAGTTTTAAAGAAAGTGGCAAGGATACAACAAGGACTATATTTTAGTTTAATATAAAAAAGTAATAAAAAGCATGAATGAAGCAAAATTAAAATCCTATCATAAATTAATTTATCTTAGAGATTCGAAGTCTGCTTGAAATTAGAGGGAAAATATTGATCTTATTCCTGTTCGATGGTAGTTACAACATATTTTTGCCGTTGTCCCAAATTTTGTGTCAAAAATTTATTTATTTATTTATTTATTTATTCATTCTGGTGTAGTTAAGGCCATCAGGCCTTCTCTTCCACAACACCAGGAATACAAATACAATAATAGAAATAAACAGAAAAAAAATACACTATATACAAAGTAAAGCTACACAAGAAATAGAGAGAGAGAGAGAGAGAGAGAGAGAGAGAGAGAGAGAGAGAGAAAACACTATAAACAAAGTAAAGCCACACAAAAATATACACAGGTTGCAGTCACACAAACTTTAAATGAGTGATTAAGTATCATAATTAATTGTATCCTAACTAATTAACTAACATAAACAAGAAACTTGCAATTTTAATCTAGATTAAAAAGAAAAAGAAAAAAAAACACAAATCAATAGGCCTACTTCTGGCAATACCTAAAATACAGTAACTAAGACAAATTTTTCCAATTTAATTTTGAATTGTGATAAAGTCCGGCAGTCCCTGACGTCATTAGGTAACGAATTCCAGAGGCGAGGTATTTCTACAGTATAGGAAGATGAGTATAAAGACGTTCTATGATGAGGGATAGAAAGAAGTGCTTGATGTCGGTTTCGAAGAGTTGTAAGAAATTGAAAGCGCGATAACAGATAATTCGGAGTAGAAGTATGCAAGATTCTAAACAGAAGAGACAGTGAATGTATTGTTCTTCGTTCCTTCAGACGCACCCATGAAAGTAACTGGAGGGAAGGCGTTATATGGTAAAATTTACGAGTATTGCAGATGAATCGTATGCACACATTATGAACACGTTGTAGTCTCTCAGCTAAGAGTGAACTTACATTAGTTAGCAAGGAATCGCAATAATCAAAATGGGGCATTACAAGCGTCTGAATATAGTAATATGCGTTACAAGAGCGGTATGTTGAAGTTTTCATGTTCGAGGAAAAGTTTGAAAAAGCGAAACGTAGTTGAGCTTCTTTAATTTCCGAGAATTGAAAGAAAACATACCGCTCGTGTATCGTACATTATTTTGTGCGAAGATCGTTTATTACATACCTGAAAGAGGAATTTCTAATTAGTTGCAATGAAATCTCCAACTTGGTTTCTGTTCAATGACGGCAAATTTGCAAAAACAAAAATATCTATCTTCAACATTGTTGCTTTAAAATGTTTTCTGTGTTTACTATACTCCAGCAGGCCGTGATATACGTCTGTCTTTTTTTCCCCAGTCTATGATGAGTCTGGAATCTTGTTGATTTTTTCACGACTTCCTTAATGTTACTTGCATCACGAATGCAGTAACTTTAGTGGAGTTGTAGAGTTTACTTAATTTTTGCAAATATTTAAAAACAATAGTGCAATTTAGGTGAAATTGCAGTGGTAAGTTTCCAATTTACAATTATTACTATATTGAACGTCTCTAAAAATAATATGTTAAAAGCCTAAAGCAGTAAAATCAATATGTCACGTAAGCGGTAAGAGGGAAATTGTTATGTGTGTTAGGTTGGGAATACTGAATGTGGAATTTTAGACTTTCCGCGGATTGGTTTTGTGCGGAAACCAAGCAAATACGCACGATCTCGCACAAAGATTCTTTTTTAGACTAAGTGGTAGAAATTCTTTCATATGAAACAAGGAGTGAAGTTGAGAAAATATTTTGTTGCGATTATCCAGTCTCAAATCGACTGCACCAATTTCACAAACGTTGTGCATTTGTTTTGTATCATTCCTAATGTCGTGCGTTGAGTTCATTTGATTCAAGTTGTGTTTAATGTGATTTAGCTATTTTTCACGATTCGGAGAGGGTCATTTTAAAATATCGCAGTATACATGTCTCTAATTTCAATTGTTTCTTCTATTGTTAGCTCCATTGCCATACACCAAGCATGACAGTTATATAATACTCAGTAGACCTATATATTTCATTTTTATTCGTGAATTAGTTGTTAATGAAGTGATGAATTGTTCTGTATTCTCATTGTATTATTAATGACAATGAAAAAAAAGAAGTTCTCGTGTAACAGCGATGGCAGGCTGAAGTGACTCCATGTTTTGTGAAAGCCATTATAAAACTTGCATCTGCATACATCATACTGGGTAGCGTCAAGCACCCCTTGATTTTTAATGAAGTCAGTATACACGTCAGATGATCCTGACGCAGTTATCTATATCACAAAATTATTTTTTCTTATCTCGGATTGCCGTTAGTCTACTTCGTAAATTTCCAAATGAAACGAATGTCGTAAACATGCAGTATGAATGACCGTGTGCCTTTGAAAGTAGAATTCCACGAAAAACCGACGGTAACCAAGTACATGGGGCTTCACTTTCGAAATTAATTACACAACCCGTAAAATGTAATCGATTATTTTTTATAATTCACGCGTATTCCAGTGATGTTACAGCTAAAATTCACAGAAATCGGACAAAATGAGATACGTTTCACAAATATTTCAAATAATCTATTTATTTAGTTTATATTAACCGCATGTTTGTTTTGGAATTCTATATAAAGTGAAATATTAAGGGCTATTTCAGGAAAGGTATTTCAATCTCTTCAGCACCAGCACGGCAATTAGATTATTTGAAATATTTTTGAAGGTTACATTCCTAATTTTATTCCTGCCTTCCAATGCTGTGTTATAAAAAGTTCAAAAACATTCATAATGCTCTACAAAATTTAAAGTTCTTTCATTCATAATTTTCTTTCCAAGGCAGGTCTTTCACTGCAAATCCAGTTTCCTCCAAACTTTTCTACAGGGACATAATTTTATTTTTACTCCAATTTTTATTGTACCTGAGTTTTTTAATGTACTTCACTCCCACCCCTTCTACTAATGAAGTTCAACCGTCCTCCACATACATCCAAGACCGCATATACAGTCATAGTAGCCTTACGGTCACAGTAAACAGTATGTTCCAAAAATATGTTCGCGTTTTCCAGTGACGAAAGAGCTTTCAATATTGAATCATTTTCGGACAGGTACTCTCGTCCATTTGTCTACGTCGTATCCCGGTTTCCCCCACCAGCTTTTATTCGCCAGCTAGTGGCTGGGCTGTCTTAGCTCTTTTCTGAGAACATTAATTTCTGTTAGCAATTGGACGTCTACGTAATATTATACAACTATTTAAAATAAATTAAATGAAAGGGCCTCGTTATGTAATTCACTGTCACGTGATTTCCCTCCCTTTCTATGATCCTACGACAAAACCCTTTGGACAGTAGATAGCATCTCTGAGTAATTTTATCTTTTCGGATCGAGCAGAAGTGAAGATTGAATTTACAGTACGTAAGGTACTCTTTTATAAAGTAGGTACAGAATTATTTCAACATGAGTTACTAGTACGAAGGACGAAACTGGTACTTGAAATTAGATACAATAGTCTATAGTGCGATAATATGCACAAAAGAACTGAAGACTGTATCGAAATAAATACCCACCATTTTAAAAAATGTGTTTAAATATCCATATTATGATTATTTTTTAATTTAACTTCATTCTCTATATTGTACGCTAATGTGCTGTAGATAGTATAATATACACTGCATAATGAATACGTCCACATGGACAGCTCACTTCGTGAGTAAAAACACTCATTGTTAATACAGTTCTGTATTTTGATTCAACAAAAACCCAATGGAAATTATCTTACTCAAAAGCGCAATATTTTTTAGTTTACGTAAATGGATGAACTACTTTTCTTCCCTCCTATACCTAGTGAAGTGATTTGTTTGTACCTGGTTTGTATATTACGCCAGTATCATCGAACCCCAGTCGTGGAAGGGGGTAGTAAACGGCGTTGATCCAGAGGTATAGGCAAGTTAATATTAAAAATGTTAGTAAAAATAAAATGATATCCCTGTATTTTCTGCCTTCCTTTTTGTCTCCCCATATGATCCATATATCTTAATGTCGTCTATCATCTGATATCTTCTTCTGCCCCGAACTCTTCTCCCATTCACTATTCCTTCCAGTACATCCTTCAGTAGGCAGTTCCTTCTCAACCAGTGACCCGGCCAATTCTTTTTCCTCTTCCTAATCAGTTTCAGCATCATTCTTTCTTCACCCACTGTTTCCAACACAGCTTCTGTCTGTCCATTTCACACGCTACATTTTTCTCCATATCCACATTTCAAAAGTTTGTAGACGTTTCTCTTCACTTCTTCGTAATGTCTGCCCCAAATAATGCCACACTCCACACAAAATATTTCACTAGTCTCTTTTTCAGTTTTTTTTTCCATAGGCTCGCAAAAGATGTTCCTTATACAATTAAAATACAGAACATTCAAGAAAGATCAATTATACAATTCCTTCAAATAAATTAAACAGGGTATGGTTGCGTATATCACACCACTTTAGCATTTATAATTTTTATTGGACAATACAATTTTTATTTTCTGCATTCCTTTACAGAAATACATTCCCAGAACATTTACCTTTCATGTAAAAAAGAATCCTTGAATTTGATTTAATATTTTTGAAGTAGAATGACATTTTCGAAACACTTGTCAGTGATGCCATTTAGGCAACTAGTTTCCTAAATAGCACCTGCGGTTTCTTAAATCGCACCTCTTTATCTGCAGGGAACAGGATGAAGGAAGGCTTTTAATATTGAACATATTGAACAGTATTTAACATGAATAATGTAATAAATGCAAATTACAAGTTTATTGAAATTAATGAAAGGGAGTAACGCATCTTCAAATGAAATTAAAAAATAGAGCATAAATTACGTAACATTTAAACTTCCTGAATGCGTTTTTATTGTTACACATTTGCCATGTGCTTCACCAGGCAGTTCAGACTGTAAACTGCGTCACCTTTTCTCCACGATTATCTCGAAGCCACCTAAGAACTGCTTCATGATATATCTGTCTGAAATGGTTTGAACATAGAAACATTTAAAGGCTGGGCCTATGAGTATTATGACGAGGAAGCTGAAATAGGAGCACATCATTTTCCCGAGATAATCTAGCTTCTAAATTTTTGGAATGGGTCGTATAGGTGGACATACAGAAGCAGCTTTTTTTTTTTTCTATGGCAGGTTTGAGTGGCAAATAAAATGTTTGAGCTATTCGACAAATAGTTCACTGTTGATGTAACCTGAATCAGAGCAAACAAATAACGATCCTGGAAGAACACCAGATGATAATGTAGGATGCACTGTTTGAAGTTTAAAAATTTTCATAGGTGGCACAAAATATCTGGTGCGCTTGTACAACACACACTTGTTGTATTAACGCCCTTTTCACCACTTGGTATTGCACCCATCTGATGGATTCCTCGTTCAGTTAACATTTTTGGCCTTCTTATGTACGGTTAGAATTGCTACAGTTGCTCATATCGCACCGGTGCGAATTAGGCACCTACAAAGTGGTGCGAATCAAGAAACTACGTCATAAGTTATTATTTCCTTCATTCTAGCCTATAATCACCACATGTTCGAAAATCGTATAAGTTAAATGTTTTTTAATATTTCTTTTAACCAATAACATCTTAAGATTATGGATTCCTTTGCATACAAATCCGTTATTTAATTACAAAATGTTAGCTAAATATACATCCACCTGAGCGATTATATTAAATACTTTATCACCACGTTGCTAGCACAAAGAAGTGGCAGAAATCAAGTGCCATGGCGGAAGTTCATATGGTAGATTGTAACAATACCACTAGATGCTACACTACTACAGTAACTTGTTTTAAACTAGCAGTGGTGCCATTTAGGAAGCGGTGCGTTTATGCCACTCTACCCTATGTATGGCACAAATTGATCTCTCTACGTTGTCTACCAACATTTCTGTCAGCAAGGAGTAACTGGAATCGACCCGAAATAATTTTATTTCTTACATTTTTGCTGTTCCATCTTAACACTGGGAAGGGATTTCCGTTAAAATCATGAAAACGTTTCTGCAAAATACTTTAGTGAAGTACGTGATTTCACTGACGTTCATATTTATATTCTGTTCAGGCGGGACTTCGAACTTTCTCCGCAGCTGCTTATTCATGGGCCGTCCTGTAGATGTCAGCCGTATCAACAGTGTTTTGTTTTTATTTCTGAAATAAATGTTTTCTAAATAGCTAAAGATTTCAATATGATTATGTCTTTTTCTACTACGCTTAACGCATTTTAGTAATATTTGATTTTCATTAATATTTCATAGACGACAATAGTCTTCTGTATGTAAAAGAGTAACTACACTTTAAGTCTATTATTAGTTATAATATTATTACCACAAAGCGTGATAAGGTCATATATCGTTGATTTTATGAAACCTACTATGATGGCAGTACAGATCATAATTTTTCAGGAGGAAGGGAAAAGTAATTAAATATCAATAGGCCCACACTGGTCGTCGATGATTTAATTGATGTCTATCATATCCACCTAAGTGTTCTACCGAATTACCTGATATTTCTATATAGACTGTTGGTATTTAAACACTTTCTCCTTTATCCTGAAATAATTAAGCTCTCTACTGTCAGATAGGAGGTTTATAAAATCAAAGACGATATGCACGTTATTTTGAACCCTTTATAAATTAATATAAGCACTACAAAGTTTTGGGAGTATGACAGAAACTACGTTTTTGTTTCTTGTGCAGAAGCTCTGTGACGTTTATCGACTATGTCAGAAACTACTCTTTGCTTCTCGTGCAAAAACTACTACGAAATTTTTTGACTATATCAGAAACTACGACCTTGCTCCTTGTGCAGAAACACTAGGACATTTCTGGACTATGTCAGAAACTACGTCTTTGCTTTTTGTACAGAAGCACAATTAAATTTTTGGACTATATCAGAAACTATGTCTTTATTTCTTGTACAGAAGCACCACTACTTTTTTGGAATATGTCAGAAACTACGTCTTTGCTTCTTGTGCAGAAGCAATACTAAATTTTTGGACTATGTCAGAAACTACGTCTTTGCTTCTTCTGCAGAAGCAATATGCAATTTTTGGACTATGTCAGAAACTACGTCTTTGCTTCTTGTGCAGAAGCAATATGAAATTTTTGGACTATGTCAGAAACTACGTCTTTGCTTCTTGTGCAGAAGCAATATGAAATTTTTGGACTATGTCAGAAACTACGTCTTTGCTTCTTGTGCAGAAGCAATATGAAATTTTTGGACTATGTCAGAAACTACGTCATTGCTTCTTCTGCAGAAGGAATATGAAATTTCTGGATTATGTCAGAAACTACGTCTTTGCTTCTTGTACAGAAGCACTATGAAATTTTTGGACTATGTCAGAAACTACGTCCTTGCTTCTTGTGCAGAAGCACTATGAAATTTTTGGACTATGTCAGAAACTACGTCCTTGCTTCTTGTGCAGAAGCACTACGAAATTTTTGGACTATGTCAGAAACTACGTCCTTGCTTCTTGTACAGAAGCACTACGAAATTTTTGGACTATGTCAGAACTATGTCTTTGCTTCTTGTGCAGAAGCAATATGAAATTTTTCGACTATGTCAGAGACTACGTCTTTGCTTCTTGTGCAGAAGCGCTACGAAATTTATTTACTATGCCAGAAACTAGTCTGTACTTCTTGTGCAGAAGCGCTACGAAATTTATTTACTATGCCAGAAACTAGTCTGTACTTCTTGTGCAGAAGCAATACGAAATTTATTTACTATGCCAGAAACTAGTCTGTACTTCTTGTGCAGAAGCAATACGAAATTTATTTACTATGCCAGAAACTAGTCTGTACTTCTTGTGCAGAAGCAATACGAAATTTATTTACTATGCCAGAAACTAGTCTGTACTTCTTGTGCAGAAGCAATACGAAATTTATTTACTATGCCAGAAACTAGTCTGTACTTCTTGTGCAGAAGCAATACGAAATTTATTTACTATGCCAGAAACTAGTCTGTACTTCTTGTACAGAAGCGCTACGAAATTTATTTACTATGCCAGAAACTAGTCTGTACTTCTTGTGCAGAAGCAATACGAAATTTTTGGACTATGTCAGAGACTACGTCTCTGCTTCTTGTACTGAAACACTACGAAAGTTTTGGACTATGTCAAAAAATACGTCTTTGCTTCTTGTGCAGCAAGGAAATGGGAATTACCTCTATCGCATGACGATTACTCAGTCTTCAATTTAACTTCAGAAATTCATAAATTTCATTCCGAGAGAAAATCATAAACTTGTCCAATTGTCTAACACAGTTCTGTTACTTGCCACAGTGCAGCAATTCAAGCAAATTGTGTAGGCCTACTTCATTAAAGCAGTCATCTGTGAAGGTCACAGTAAGCTGAGTTTTGTCACAGCATGTCATAATGATATAACACAATCTTTTTTGTTAATTTTCACATAATTCAGAAAGCCTTGAAGCAAATGAGTGTGAAATAGAATCCAGTAAATGAAGATTCGTGATATGAATTTTCTTTTCTGAAAACGAGGACAGACAGTTCAAATTCTACTTGGCCTGATTTTCTAATTGGGATTTTCCTTATGTTTCCCAAAATGTAAGGCGAATATTAGGTAAGCTCCTGGAGAATTCTCGGTCTCATCTCGCTACCATCCATTACACTGGAATTATAATATCAATAAAGTAATAATAATAATAATAATAATAATAATAATAATAATAATAATAATAATAATAATAATAATAATAATTCCATTTCGTACTATGTTCTCGTCACGAGACGTAATCATATACTTAGTCTTTTCGGGATTTACTTCCATAGCTATTTCTTTACTTGCTTCACTTAAAATTTCCGTGTTTTCCGTAATCGTTTGTGGATTTTTTTCTAACATATTAACGTCATCCGCATAAAAAAGCAGGTGATGTAACCCATTCAATTCCAAACCCTCTCTGTTATCGTGTACGTTTTCCTAATGGCATATTCCAGAGCGAAGTTAAAATGTAAAGGTGATAGTGCATCTCTTTGCTTTAGCCCGCAGTGAACTGGAAAAGCATCTGATAGAAACTGACCTATACGGACTCTGCTGTACTTTTCATTGAGACATATTTTAATTAATCGAACTAGTTTCTTGGGAACACCAAATTCAGTATTATAAAAAAAATATACAGATATTTGTATTTGAATAGGTACTCAATTGAAAAATTTGTCGCACACTACAAATGTAAAAGAATGTAGGCCTAGCTCATATTTTTTTTTCGCAATAAGTATGGTTTTAATTCCTCATTTTTTTTCATTGTTCATTTACATATCTCACAATATCCCCTTCTTCATTATACTACTACTACTACAACTACTACTACTTACTGGCTTTTTAAGGAACCCGGAGGTTCATTGCCGCCCTCACATAAGCCCGCCATTGGTCCCATTCCTGAGCAAGATTAATCCATTCTCTATCATCATATCCCACCTCCCTCAAATCCATTTTAATATTATCTTCCCATCTACGTCTCGGCCTCCCTAAAGGTATTTTTCCCTCCGGCCTCCCAACTAACATTCTATATGCATTTCTGGATTCGCCCATACGTGCTACATGCCCTGCCCATCTCAGTCGTCTAATTATGTCAGGTGAAGAATACAATGCGTGCAGTTCTATGTTGTGTAACTTTCTCCATTCTCCTGTAACTTCATCCCTCTTAGCCCCAAATATTTTCCTAAGCACCTTATTCTCAAACACCCTTAATCTCTGTTACTCTCTCAAAGTGAGAGTCCAAGTTTCACAACCATACTGAACAACCGGTAATATAACTGTTTTATAAATTCTAACTTTCAGATTTTTCGACAGCAGACTGGATGATAAAAGCTTGTCAACCGAATAATAACAGGCATTTCTCATATTTATTCTGCGTTTAATTTCCTCCCGAGTGCCATTTACATTTGTTACTGTTGCTCCAAGATATTTGAATTTTTCCACTTCTTCGAAGGATAAATCTCCAACTTTTATAGTTCCATTTCGTACAATATTCTGATCACGAGACATAATCATATACTTTATATTTTCGGGATTTACTTCCAAACCTATCTCTTTACTTGCTTCCAGTAAAATACCCGTGTTTTCCCTAATCGTTTGTGGATTTTCTCCTAACATATTCACGTCATCCGCATAGACAAGCAGCTGATGTAACCCGTTCAATTCCAAACCCTCTCTGTTATCCTGGACTTTCCTAATGGCATACTCTAGAGCAAAGTTAAAACATAAAGGTGATAGTGCATCTCCTTGCCCCCTTCTCCGTTATATATTTAGAAATCAATCCATTAAAACTTGTCCTGGTTTCGCTGAAATAATGATAAGTAACATGAAGGCTGATTAATTCAATGGAATTTGAGCTCTTTTAGTTACAGATGCTAATATTACAAAATAAATATGCATTTCTATCTTTACTTCAAGTTGTATCAATTTAAGCATTGAAGTATCTAAAAGATTTGAACTTCTTTCCTGCACGTTGCTTAATAGAGAGCTTAAAATGATAACTGGGACGCGCACTAATGTTGGAGTTACCAAAATAAAACTGACACAATTATTCTGAGAAGGACTGAGCGCCAAGCAGTCTGGGTGTCTGGTTCAAATTTTAGCCACGCTGCTGAGTTCCTCTTTATAAGTTACCGGATTATACCGCAACTATTACCTGCTAGGTTATTAAAAATAAATATCGATCCTGTCTGCACTTAAATTGTTGCTGCATATTGTGCAATACACGGTGCATTAAATCGCTAACGATTGTCTGGCTGAAGCGAGAACTGCAGCTGTTTCACGTGCGACTGTACCTCTCGGAGAGCGGCCAGGAGTGAAAGTGATAAAAGTGAAAACAGGGTTTTAATTTCAGTTTTCAATCTTCAAACTCCAGAGTTGTACTGGTACGACTAAACGCAAATATAAGAATCATATTCTGTACGCTCGGTTAACAGAGAAGTTTTATTTAATATTCTTATTGAATTTGGTATTTCCAAGAAACTAGTTCGATTAATTAAAATGTGTCTTAGTGAAACTTACAGCAGAGTCCGTATAGGCCAGTTTCTATCTGATGCTTTTCCAATTCACTGCGGGCTAAAGCAAGGAGATGCACTATCACCTTTACTTTTTAACTTCGTTCTAGAATATGCCATTAGGAAAGTTCAGGATAACAAGCAGGGTTTGGAATTGAACGGGTTACATCAGCTTCTTGTCTATGCGGATGACGTGAATATGTTAGGAGAAAATCCACAAACGATTAGGAAAACACGGGAATTTTACTTGAAGCAAGTAAAGAGATAGGTTTGAAAGTAAATCCCGAAAAGACTAAGTATATGATTATGTGTCGTGATCAGAATATTGTACGAAATGGAACTATAAAAATTGGAGATTTATCCTTCGAAGAAGTGGAAAAATTCAAATATCTTGGAGCAACAGTAACAAATGTAAATGAGGAAATTAAACGCAGAATAAATATGGGAAATTCCTGTTATTATTCGGTTGAGAAGCTTTTGTCATCTAGTCTGCTGTCAAAAAATTTGAAGCTAGAATTTATAAAACAGTTATATTACCGGTTGTTCTGTAGGCTATAGTTGTGAAACTTGGACTCTCACTTTGAGAGAGGAACAAATATTGAGGGTTTTTGAGAATAAGGTTCTTAGGAAAATATTTGGGGCGAAGTTACAGGAGAATGGAGAAAGTTACACAACGCCGGGCTGCACGCATTGTATCCTTCACCTGACATAATTAGGAACATTAAATCCAGACGTTTGAGATGGGCAGGGCATGTAGCACGTATGGCCGAATCCACAAATGCATATAGATTGTTAGTTGGGAGGCCAGAAGGGAAAAGACCTTTAGGGAGGCCGAGACGTAGATGGGAAGATAATATTAAAATGGATTTGAGGGAGGTGGGATATGATGATAGAGAATGGATTAATCTTGCTCAGGATAGGGACCAATGGCGGGCTTTTGTGAGGGCGGCAATGAACCTCCGGGTTCCTTAAAACCCGGTAAGTAAGTATACAGAATAACTGCATTTGATCATCTCTGTAGTTTTGTAATAATTATGGTTCCCCTTCATATCAGATACGAAGGACTGTACATCCAACACGGACGTTGGCATCCCTACAAAGAATAACGACCCGTTTCAAGGTTAAGGTCTCAGCGAAATTTGGTTGGTGCATCGAGTGCAGTTAGAGACTTGCAGTTTGAGGTCAGTTCGCCCGTCGCTGTCTGGCAGAGGGGAAGAGGAACAGACTCTATCGGCAGGCTGGCCGTGCCGCTACGAGCTTCGTCTGGGGGTCAGACGGGGGAGCAGGAGGTTCCCCGATCGATGCCAGACGGCGGCGGCCAGAGGCCCGTGACGTGACTAATCTTTTTCTCCTCCTCTTCCTCCTCCTCATCCTAAGCGAGGTGTCTGCTATACCAACCTGCTGCTGCTGTTCTTGTTTCGTATCAATCCGCGAGGCTCCATAATTTCTTCAAGGTCTATTGCTACTGTATTATTTCTTATTATATGAGCTCTAACAGGGAAAGTATTCGATTGAAGAAAGTAAAATCGTTATTATCGAATAAGTATTGCAATTATTATCATTAACTCACATTAATTAAACGACCCAAATCATTTCTGATTAGAAAACTGGAACGTCATATGGAGTGTTCAGTTTTCTTTTGTTATTAGCGATATGCACGAAATGTGGCAGAAAGATGCACCAAGAAGTATAATGAAGGTTTTGTCATAAATGTGACCGATCTATAGCTGCTATTACACTATCTAAGTTCTTTGACAAAGATATTTTATAAAATATATGACAGCGTAATGGAATTACTTTTATAAAAATTTCTTTGATAAAAGGTCTTTCATAAAATGTAAGTGCATCTTGTTATCTTTGATAAAAGATTTCTATACCTTGAAACAAATATGGCGGAACGCAAATATAACTTGATTGTTGCGACCAAAAATATTCTGATATCGGATATGAAGGAAATGAAATGTTGTAAATAAATAATTTGTATAATATCATATTAATAATAATAATAATAATAATAATAATAATAATAATAATAATAATAAGGATGATGATGATGATGATGATGATTTGTATAACTTTTCAAGTCCTCGTATTGTAGTTCTTTCAATAAGGTCTGATGGATAGGTACCTCTCTTATCACATTTTGCAATTCATTGTTTAACCCACAGGCGTTTATTTTTAATAACATACATATTGTAGTAAATTGAACTAATTATAGCTAAACAAGCATAATATTGTTCTTCATTCATTGTGTTATAAACTTAACGCGTAAATATTAGTATCAACAATTCCTCGGGACACATATTAACTGTTGTGGAATAAGATAACCTAATTTTAGGTTATCTTTAATCAAATCTTTTATAAAAGATTTTATGTAGTGTAATATTCTCTCTAAAATATGCCATTAGGGAAGTCCAGGATAACAGATAGAGTTTGGAATTGATCAGGTTATATCGGCTCCTTGTCTATGCGGATGACGTGAATATGTTAGGAGAAAATCAACAAACGATTAGGAAAAACACGGGAATTTTACTTGAAGCAAGTAAAAGATAGGCTTGGAAGTAAATCCCGAAAAGACAAAGTATATGACTATGTCTCATAACCAGAATTTTGTACGAAATGGTAATATAAAAATCGAAAATTTATCCTTTGAAGAAGTGGAAAAATTGAAATACCTTGGAGAAACAGTAACAAATATAAATTATACTCTAGAGGGAATTAAACACAGAATAAATATGGGAGATGTTTGTTATTTTTCGGTTGAGAAGCTTTTGTCATCCAGTCTGCTGTCAAAAATCTGAAAGTTAGAATTTATAAAACAATTATATTACCGGTTGTTCTGTATGGTTGTGAAACTTGGACCCTTACTTTGACAGAGGAACAGAGATCAAGAGTGTTTGAGAATAAGGTGCTTAGAAAAATATTTAGGGCTAGGAGGGATGAAGTTACAGGAGAATGGAGAAAGTTGCATAACACAGAACTGAATGCATTTTATTCTTCTCCTGACATAATTAGGACATTAAATCCAGACGTTTGAGATGGGCAGGACATGTAGCACGTATGGACGAATCCAGAAATGCATATAGAATGTTAGTTGGGAGGCCGGAGGGAATAAGACCTTTGGGGAGGCCGAGACGTAAATGGGAGGATAATATTATAATGGACTTGAGGGAAATGGGATATTATGATAGAGACTGGATTAATCTTGCTCAGAATAGGGACTGATGGCGGGCTTATGTGAGGGCGGCAATGAACCTCCGAGTTCCTTAAAAGCCAAAAATAAGGAATTATTGACAACTAGGTATATTTCGTCATTAATGTTCAAATACAATGTCGTGCATAAAATGATTGTTAATTAAGATTTTGTATCAGAGTATGGCATTATGTGCTGCAAAAAATAACAGGAAATTATTGCCACATTTTCAACCATAAGTACGATATTTTATTAATTTTAGGAACATTTTGAAAACTGTCACCAGAAAAATCTGGCTGTTTTCTTTCCAGTACTAGAATAGGCTATGCTTTCTATTTCTATTGCTCAGATGTTTAAGTTTAATTACGTATGAAAACTTATCCAGAATATGAGTATACCAGTATTTGTCTACCTATCGATCGTAAGTGTTGTCGGTATGTCTTTATAAATTATTTTTTCTATAAGGATTTTTTAATAATTTCGCATTTACTTATTTGTTCCTAAATACATGAATTAGACCAGGCCTTAAGACCTGTTCTGGTCTCGATCCACTTCTATCTTGGACGTCATAGATCTCGTTGGCTTCTGCGTTTCCATGGCATCACAATTTTAGGAATTCTCGTATGGTCTATCCTACCTAAATGTTTCATTCAGGTATCTCTCTGCAGTATCATATTTTATTGAACATAATATGTTTAATTTTTTTCTGATATCTGGATACTTTATTTAATCTTTTTTGTATACCCTAACAGAGATCTAAGAATTTTCATTTCTGTAGCTTGTATATGGCTATAATCTTTTTGTTTCACAGTCCAGGATTCACTGCCATATAACAGAACCTGTGTCGTCATAGTTTTATAAAATTTTAGTTTTGTTTTCCTATGCGTATTTTTTTTAACGTTTTCCGTATTGTTACACACATCATCCGATACTTATTTAATTTATTTTCTTATCTGTGTATCCAAATTGTAATAAATATTGCAAATCCAGATAATTAAAATTTTGAACTCGTTCAAAAAATTTATTTTCTAAAATTACTTTTGCTTTTACTGGGTACTTTACCTGGAATGTCATGATCTTAATTTTTTGTAAGGAAGAGAGAGAATATCATCGAAATGATAGCCGTCCAAATCTTGGATTTAAAATATCGGGATCCTAATCAATTCAAGTGAACAAAAAAAGAAAATGTAAATTAATGTTAAAAAGTACATAATGAAATTTTAAAAAAGAATATTCTGCGACAAGATTTGGTAGCTATCAAAGCGATAAAAATTTATTGAAAATAAATAATATACATTGAATATTATAAAGATGAATAGAGATGATTGTTCGTGTTCAATGAAGATTTTAAAATGGTTGATGCAATGGTTGTTCTTCTCAAAATTGTGAATGTCCCATATTAACCGAATCCTCAGAAGTTAAGTATTTAGGCATTACAATCGACCAACACTTACGATGGAACAAACATATTACATATTTATGCAATAGATTACCTACGTAAAACAATTTATATCTTTGTTACACTTCGGTCATATTTACCAGTTAATATTTTACGTCTCATTTATTTAGCTTTATTTCAATCCATTCTCCAGTATGGAATTTTAGGATGGGGAAATGCTTGTAATTCTAATCTCACTCCACTAATACTTATTCAGAAAAGAATTGTTAAAATATGCCTTAATAAACCAATTGATTACTCATCTGAGCTTTTATTTACTGATTTTAATGTTTTGAAAATTAAATAGATTTATTATATTGCCTTATTAATCTTCATACATAAAAACCGTAATAAATTCAAATTGTATCATCATAAATATCGAACTAAAAGATCCGATTTTATACGACTAGAGGAACCAAAGTGTTTCACAAGCACAGCTCTGAGCCATGGTACCTACTTTGGTCCAAGGTTATACAATAAAATAATTGATAAATACCCAAATTTGGAAAATTTTAGGATCAGAAATTTGAAAAATAGCGTTAGGAATTTAATTTTTAAAGAATATATATTGATTTAATATGTCTATGTATTTGTATGACTTAAATTGTTAAAATTGAAATTGTATTTTTAAATTTAATTTATTCCTGTACATTTTTTTTCTTGACCCAGTTTGTGTCAAAAAATTATCTTTGTGTTTAGATATCTCCCCGAGCACGAGTTTTTTACTCCTTCAGGGAAGAACTAAGATTGTATTTCTGTCAATGTTATTTTATTAACAATAAACAATAAACAATAATAAAATAAAGGTTAATTGTCTGAAGAGGCTTATCAGGAACCTTTAATTTTCTGAGGATCTCCAATGTAAATTTGGGAATTGTTCCTCGCGCACCAAACATAAGTCCAATGACATTCCAATCCTGAATATGTTCGAATTGTATTATTTTCCATTTTGATAAGGTATATGAATCGCCTTCTCAAGATTATCTCCTGTATTTTGTACAGTAGTCAGGTCTTCGTATTTTCATGAACAATCTAAACAGTTACTGTTCATCCGCGGAATAATTTAAATCTTATTCCTAAATATGATTCATATGTGTGCAAAATTCTAAAATGTTTAAGCATTAAACTTGTAGAGCGTTTAAATATTGCATGAGTTGAATAAAATCTTAACATTTGTACAAAATACTTCTATGATTTTAACAGAACTTTCCTCATAATTCAATTTAGACTTCATACGCCGTTGCATTGATAAGGGAGTCGTGTTACTTAGCACATTATTTACTTCACGTCTACATAAAACTATTAATTACACAACATTGTAATTCATTGTTATACATGACTCTAGAAGTATTTCTAAATAATATACGATTATGCCACTAAGACATAATTACATCAAGTGAACAATGTTTTAGCTTAAACTGACATGCTTTTAGTAAATAAATAATAAATTACAGTTTCAGTGTATAATTACGACAATATATTATTATATGTATACAAAAGTAGCGGTCAGTAACACGAAACATCAAGAATTTTATTTCAAGCTGTTGTTGCTGTAGGACAGAACAGTTGTGCAGCGTAAAGCAAAACGAAATACCTATAATTAGATTACACATGTGTACAAGTTTTTTCCAGCATTCATTTGTTTTAATATGAAACATATCTGTTGTAGGGCATGCAGACTGCAACTATGTAGTGGCTGAACTGTATAGCTTGTAGAAAGAGAAAGTTCCGGTACATTTCATTCCTACAGACGCGAGCGACCCTTGTTTCGTGCAAAATGGCGGGTTTACTAGGGTTCATGGATTAAAGCTGTCATTATTGTTATTCAATTTTAGTCGTGATTGAACATATTATTGTAGAAGTACATAGGTCTGTACTTCAAGGATTGGGCCTATCAAGTAGTAATGGAATATAATGAGGATCTAACCCTTCAGTTTAATTTTATTCTACCTAATGCCGTCTTTCATATGAACGAGAATATTAGTAACTTTTTCCACTTAATAATAATAATAATCGAGAAACGCCTCTTTCTTGCATGTTACCAATCAAGACAAGAGATCCTCGACACTGAAGTGTTTGTATTAATCAGAGGTAATATTTATGACAAAATATCATGTTGAACGTTACACAAATAACCAAATAATACATGATTATGATATAAGATGTGTGTGCAGAGACCCGAAGTATAGTATTATATACCTGCATTTGTGCCCTAACATGCAGAATTTTTCAGCATTTTTCTTGATGTCGGTGACTTTTTTTTTAAGTGTAGAATTATATCCAACTTTAAAAATGAAACAACAAATGTCTCGGGACTCAGGAAAAAATGAAAACTTCACTTGAAAATAATATTTTTTTTATTAACACAAACAGTAAAATTTTATTCCTTTCTTTTGTTTTTATAAATTTTCATTACCATAGATAAATGCAAATAAGAGGAAGACCTAGGGCATAGGAAGAAAAATAAAGAAGGTAAACTTGCGAATTCTAAATGAGGCAGCAGAGAAAGTCGATACCTTCAAATACTTGGGATGTACTATAAGCAGTAACATGAGCTGCTGCCAGGAAGTCAAAAGGAGGATAGCAATGACAAAGAAAGCTTTTAATAGAAAACGGAGCATCTTCTGCAGACCTCTGAAAAAACTAGTGAAGTGCTTTGTACTACTACTATTACTACTACTACTACTACTACTACTATTGCTACTACTATCACTACTACTACTACTACTACTACTACTACTACTACTATTATCACTACTGCTACTACTACTACTACCACCACTAATACCACTACTGCCACTACTACTACTGCTACTACTACTACTACTACTACTACTGCTACTAATACCACTACTACTACTACTGTTACTAATACTACTGCTACTACTACTACTGCTACTAATACCACTACTACTACTGTTACTAATACTACTACTACTACTGCTACTAATACCACTACTACCACTACTACCACTACTACTACTGCTACTACTACTACTGCTACTAATACCACTACTACTACTGTTACTAATACTACTACTGCTACTACTACTACTACTACTGCTACTACTACTACTGTTACTAATACTACTGCTACTACTACTACTACTACTGTTACTAATACTACTGCTACTAATACCACTACTATTACTACTACTGCTACTACTATCACTACTACTACTGTTACTAATACTACTGCTACTACTACTACTACTACTACTACTACTGCTACTACTACTACTACTGTTACTAATACTACTGCTACTACTACTACTACTGTTACTAATACTACTGCTACTACTACTACTACTGCTACTAATACTACTGCTGCTACTACTACTACTGTTACTAATACTACTACTGCTACTACTACTACTACTACTACTACTGCTACTACTACTACTACTGTTACTAATACTACTGCTACTACTAATACTACTGTTACTAATACTACTGCTACTAATACCACTACTATTACTACTACTGCTACTACTATCACTACTACTACTACTGCTACTAATACCACTACTATTACTACTATTGCTACTACTATCACTACTACTACTACTGCTACTACTACTACTGCTACTAATACCACTACTACTGTTACTAATACTACTGCTACTACTACTACTACTACTGCTACTACTACTACTACTACTACTGCTACTACTACTACTACTGTTACTAATACTACTGCTGCTACTACTACTACTACCACTAATACCACTACTACCACTACTACTACTGCTACTACTACTACTGCTACTAATACCACTACTACTACTGTTACTAATACTACTGCTACTACTACTACTACTACTGCTACTACTACTACTACTGTTACTAATACTACTGCTACTACTACTACTACTACTGCTACTAATACCACTACTACTACTGTTACTAATACTACTGCTACTACTACTACTACTGCTACTAATACCACTACTACTACTGTTACTAATACTACTGCTATTAATACCACTACTACTACTGTTACTAATAGTACTGCTACTACTACTACTACTACTACTACTACTGCTACTACTACTACTACTGTTACTAATACTACTGCTACTACTACTACTACTACTACTACTGCTACTAATACCACTACTACTACTGTTACTAATACTACTGCTACTACTACTACTACTACTACTACTGCTACTACTACTACTACTGTTACTAATACTACTGCTACTACTACTACTACTACTACTACTACTACTGCTACTAATACCACTACTACTACTGTTACTAATACTACTGCTACTACTACTCCTACTACTACTACTGCTACTAATACCACTACTACTACTGTTACTAATACTACTGCTACTACTACTCCTACTACTACTACTACTACTACTACTACTGCTACTAATACCACTACTACTACTACTGCTACTAATACCACTACTACTATTGTTACTAATACTACTGCTACTACTACTACTACCACTACTACTACTGCTACTACTACTACTACTGCTACTAATACCACTACTACTACTGCTACTAATACCACTACTACTACTACTGATATTAATACTACTGCTACTACTACTACTACTGCTAATACCACTACTACTACTACTGCTGCTACCAATACCACCACTACTACTACTGCTACTAATACTACTGCTACTACTACTGCTACCAATACTACTACTACTGCTACTAATACCACTACTACTACTACTGCTACTACTAGTACTGCTACTAGTACCACTACTACTACTACCACTAATACCACTACTACTACTACTACTACTGCTACTACTACTACTGCTACTAATACCACTACTACTAATACTGCTACTAATACTAATACTACTGCTACTAATACCACTACTACTACTGCTACTAATATTACTACTACTGATACTACTACTGCTGCTACTAATACCACTACTACTACTACTGCTACTAATACTACTGCTACTACTACTACTGCTACTACTACTACTACTACTACTGCTGCTACTACTACCACTACTACTACTGCTACTAATACTACTGCTACTACTACTACTGCTACTACTACCACTACTACTACTACTACTACTCCTACTGCTACTACTACTGCTACTACTACTACTGCTACTAATACCACCACTACTACTGCTACTAATACTACTGCTACTACTACTACTACTGCTACTAATACCACTACACTACTACTGCTACTTCCACCACTACTACTACTGCTACTGATACCACCACTACTACTATTGCTACTAATACTACTGCTACTACTACTGCTACTAATACTACTGCTACTACTACTACTACTACTACTGCTACTACTACTACTGCTACTAATACCACCACTACTACTGCTACTAATACTACTGCTACTACTGCTACTAATACTACTGCTACTACTACTACTGCTACTAATACTACTACTACTACTGCTACTAATACCACTACACTACTACTGCTACTTCCACCACTACTACTACTGCTACTAATACCAACCACCACTACTACTATTGCTACTAATACTACTGCTACTACTACTACTACTGCTACTAATACTACTACTGCTACTAATACCACTACTACTACTACTGCTACTACTACTCCTACTACTACTACTACTTCTACTACTACTACTCCTACTACTACTACTACTGCTACTACTACCACTACTACTACTACTCCTACTACTACTACTACTGCTACTACTACACTACTACGACTACTATTACTACCAATGGTGTGCTATTGATTCTGCTATATTTTTTACTTAGGTTCGTAGATAAGGAAGACGTACAAAATTTCCTCCATATTTTTCTTTTCATTCAGGTTAACATTTTAATTAATTCGTACGCAGCCATAGAAATATCCAATTCTGATCACATAGTTGTTATTACATGAAAAATCGCTTGTAACACGTCGTTCTTTGCAGTTACTTGCTACTCGAGCTTTCCGACGTTGTGGAATATCCCCTTGAAGAGTGCTGCTTCACACCAGACATTACTGACGCCCTAGCCATCGCTAAGCAAGGTGATGCTTCACACCAAGGAAACTGGGTTCGATCTTCTGTGGGATCTGTAATGTTCAAAATGGCTGTCGGGAAGATTCACCAAGGTTTCGCTACAATCTATTTTCCCCTAATGCTCTACCATCTCCGTTAGCACCATTCCAGCCCTTAATAATACATAGATTGGAAAGAATATTAACCAAAGATCTTCGATCTATTCGTAAATGTGTGATTATATATGTATGTTGAAAATGTAAGCATTAGTAATGTGTTACCTAACACATAGCCATAAGCTCCCAATTTTTTCAGATATAGAACGTCATACCTTAATTGATATAGATCTTAATTTTACATGCATAAGAGTTCCCCATTGGAACGAGAAGAAATGTAGAAATTTTTAGGAAACTCTGAAAATAAATTAATAGAAGGAATGATTTATTTACTCTTATAAATGGCTTTTAGAGAATTCGGAGGTTCATTGCCACCTACCATCGGTCCCTATCGTAAGCAAGATTAATGTAGTTTCTATCATAAAATTAATTTTAATATTATCCTCCCATCTACGTCTTGGCCTCCCCAAAGGTATTTTTCCCTCAAATCTTCCAACTAACACTCTATATACATTTCTGGATTCGCCCATATGTGCTACAAGCCCATTCCATCCCAAACGTCTGGATTTAATGTTCCTAATTATGTCAGATGAAGAATACAATACGTGCAATTCTGTGTTGTGTAACTTTCTCCATTCTCCTGTAACTTCATCCCTCTTAGCCCCAAATATTTTCCTAAGAACCTTATTCTCAAACACTCTTAACCTATGTTCCTCTCTCAGAGTGAGAGTCCAAGTTTCACAACCATACAGAACAACCGGTAATATAACTGTTTTATAAGTTCTAACTTTCAGATTTTTGACAGCAGACTGGATGATAAAAGCTTCTCAACCGAATAATAACACGCATTTCCCATATTTATTCTGTGTTTAATTTCCTCCCAAGTATCATTTATATTTGTTACTGCTGCTCCAAGATATTTGAACTTCTCCACCTCTTGAAAAGATAAATTTCCAATTTTTATATTTCCATTTCGTACAATATTATCGTCACGAGACATAATCATATACTTTGTCTTTTCGGGATTTACTTCCAAACCTATCTCTTTACTTGCTTCCAGGAAAATTCCCGTGTTTTCCCTAATCGTTTGTGGATTTTCTCCTAACATATTCACGTCATCCGCATAGACAAGCAGCTGATGTAACCCGTTCAATTCCAAACCCTCTCTGTTATCCTGGACTTTGCTAATGGCATACTCTAGAGCAAAGTTAAAAAGTGAAGGTGATAGTGCATCTCCTTGTTTTAGCCCACAATGAATTGGAAACGGATCTGACAGAAACTGACCTATACGAACTCTGCTGTACGTTTCACTGAGACACATTTTAATTAATCGAACTAGTTTCTTGGAATACCAAGTTCAATAAAAATATCATATAAAACTTCTCTCTTAACCGAGTCATATGCCTTTTTGAAATCTATGAATAACTGATGCACTGTACCCTTATACTCCCATTTTTCTCCATTATTTGTCGAATACAAAATATCAGGTAAATAGTTGATCTATTACGCCTAACACCACACTGATGATCCCCAATAATTTCATCTACATATGGAGTTAATGTTCTCAAAAGAATATTGGACAAAATTTTTACGACGTCAACAAAAGTGATATTCCTCGAAAGTTACTACAGTTAGTCTTGTCCCCCCTTCTTAAAAATAGGTACGATTATGGATTCCTTCCATTGTTCTGGTACAATTCCCTTTTCCCAAATTGCAAGTACAAGTTTATGAATTTCGTTAGATAATGCGCTTCCACCCTCTTGTATTAATTCTGCTGGAATTTGATCAATACCTGGAGACTAGTTTTTTTTTTCAGATTTTCTATCGCAATTTCGACTTCAGAAAGTGTGGGTTCCGGTATAAATGGCTCAGCAGTTTGTATTTGAATTTCGTCCCGATCATTTCTATTTGGCCATATCATAGTTTAATGAAGATTAACATATCATTTAGTTTTAATGTGCATACTCTATCTTACCTGCTATATGTTTCATTGAATTATGGTAATCACTTAATTTTAGCCCTTGTTTTCTTCGTTTTTAAAATATGGCGCTTGGCCCACTATGGCTCTGAAACCTTCAATTAACCTATTATTGTTATAATTAGTAGTAGTAGTAATAGTAGCAAAAATAGTAGTAGTACATGATAGCTATAAATTTTGAGCGTAACAACCAAATGTAGCTTTCAGTACATAAACTCCTGAACATACTGATAGTATACTGGAAAGTCGCTTTCTGCACCTCGATTTGTATTTCTCTGGGTAGATTTCATTTGTTATTATTACTAATGCTGATGATATATGACTAACGGTACAATTTGTACTCCTTGGTTCTACAATTTCTTAATTTTTTTTGTTGCAGGTTTGTACTTGTCTACTATCTCTTTGAATTTTAAATCCAAGCTGTCTGTGTGGTTTAAAGTTGGAGATATCTATGAGGACAAACTTCTTCACCTTGTTATTGATCACCAGGATGTCTAGCCTGTTGCTCGCAGTTAGGTACAGTTGTAATGACGTCTTCAACACAGGGTGTACAAGATAAACGTTTCCAAAGTCGTACAATAAATTGTAATTATTATTTTCTTTTACAGATATGACTTACGGGCCTTCTCCACGAAACCTGATTTTCAAGCGCACATACCACAACAGAAATGCCGTTTGACTTGTGGTATTTTTATACAAAATGGTACATCTATCCATATAGAACAGGAATTAGCAAAAAAAACTCAATTTTATGAAAATCTGACTTTTGAAAAAACGATTCAATTATATTGTTACATTTTATTTCTGCAAGGAATCCAAATACAGGGACATCATTTTATTTTACTAACATTTCTAATATTAACCTGGCTATACCTTTAGATGAACGATTAAAAACCGGAAACATCGTTTGCTACCTCCTTCCACGACTGGAGTTCGATGATACTGGCGTAATATACAAACAAATCACTTTACTAGGTATAGGAGGGAAGAAAAGTAGTTTATCCATTTACGTAAACTAGGAAATATCGCGATTTTGAGTTTGATAATTTTCATTAGGTTTTTGTTTAATCAAAATACAGTACAGTATTAACAATGAGTGTTTTTATTCACGAACTGAGCTTTCATGTGGACGTATTCATTATGCAGTATATATTATACTGTCTACAGCATATTAGCGTACAATATAGAGAAAGAAGTTAAATTGACTATTACACTTTTACTACGTCACACTAATTTCGACCAATAAAACGGTACGAAAGGACGTCTTTCAACAAATCATGGCTGCTTATCGCACAATTTTATCGCGTCCCTAGCATTTGTTTATTTTTATCACTACCCTAGCATTTGTTTCTTTGTTTGCCAACATTTCAAACTGCACTGGTCTGGCCGTCAAAAAACAGAAAATTACAAACCACTCCAGTCGATGCACATCACTTTCAAATATGACTCGCATTTTGGCATTCAAGAACAAGAATTAATAAAGATCACTGGTCATATATGAAGAGCACATTCGGAAATCCTGAATGAGTTGAGGGATACATCATGTACACCAACGAGTTCACTTCTTTACGCACACGTCCAATATAACATCAACTGAACCAACAAAACAATCAAATTTGAAAATTGTACTTTCAATAATTGTTTCTTTTAAAATCATCCATGTTTATTATTTAGTTCATCATCGTTAATTAAAACATGTTTTGTTTATTTCATCATCCCTAATTAAAACTTTTCTAACACTTGTTTATATTATTTAGGTTATGTTTGTTATAGCTTCTGCTATATATTATGGATAGTCACGTAACAGAGATTGTTTAATACTAAGATTTATTGAAAATAATCTGTCAAGTGACGTTGATTACTGGGATCCGGATGATTGAAATGGAATGCAAATGTTTTAATAAAAATGAAACTGAATCAACAAAGCCTTCTTGACTAGTAACAGTCCACAGAGTTCAATGATGATTCCATAGTTGGCACAACTGATACCGGTAACAAGAAAACATCATCGTAAAACACTACTGCCATCTAGCGTAATGTTGAGATGGTACAATAATACATTTGAAGACAGTTGTATTTTCGTAAGCCAATTAATATTTTATTGCAACTTTGTTACTTCTAATTTTTATATGGCCTACTTTCTTCTAATCGTGTAATAGTCAATTAAATCTCACTCGTGTTTTGATTTTCTCTAGATAAATCAAAACCTCTAGTGAGATTACTGTTGAACAATAATCATAATATGGATATTTAAACACATTTTTGAAAATAGTGACCGTTCATTTCGATACAGGCTTCAGTTCTTTTGTGCATATTATCGCACTATAGACTATTGTACGTAATTCCAATTACCAGGTTCGTACTTCGTATCAGTAACTCATGTTGAAATAATTCTGTACCTACTCTATAAAAGAGACCTTACGTACTGTAAATTCAATCTTCACTTCTACCCGATCCGAAAAGATAAAATTACTCAGACATGCTATCTACTGTCCGTTCAAGTGGTTACGCCGCAGCGTCATAGAAAAGGAGGGAATCACGTGACAGTTAATTACTTAACGAGGCCCTTTTATTTAAGTTATTTTAAACAATTATATAGGTATAATATTACGTAGACATCCAATTCCTAACAGAAATTAATGTTCCCAGAAAAGAGTTAAGACAGCCCAGCCACTAGCATTTACAGAGAGGCGAATAGAAGCAGGTGGGGAAACCGGGATGCGACATAGGCAAATGGAAAATGATACAATATTGAAAGCTCTTGCGTCACTGGAAAACGCGAACATATTTTTGGAACGTACTGTTTACAAAGAATGTATATGCGGTCTTGGATCTGTGTGCAGGACGGTTGAATTTCATTAGTAGAAGGGGTGGGAGTGAAGTACATTCAAAAACTCAGGTACAATAAAAATTGAAATAAAAACAAAGTGATGTCTCTGTATTTTCGTTACTGTCATTATTTTAGTAGGTAATCTTCGAATGTGTGTGTCGATGCTAGTTTCATATCGCACAATGATCCCTTTAATAGACGTTGGAAATTTTCCAATCCAATTTTCGTGTGGCTGTCTTGTGCCGCTTATGCGCGCAGCTGTCTGCCTTGTCAATATTAGTTGAGCAATACATATTGTGTAGCTCGTCATTTCGATTTTTATTTTATTAGCAGGGTAATAGGAACATAAATTATCTGTACCCTCTGCAACGTCGGGGCTGAGCTGCTCCAGGCCGGGATAAGACGGCAGTGAAAGCGAAACTCGAGGAACATGCTCTCCAGATGGAAGCGTCATAAAAAGTGAACGTTCTCCGATTTGCTCATGTCCGCGTCCGGGGTTAAACATGACCTTATTAAGGTTTCACTTCACAGCACCGAAACCGAACAGAGAGCTGCCTTACATTAACCGAGTGAATTATTTACATGGCGCGAACCACGCTCGTTCTCTGCGTTGCATCGTCTGCACTTGGAACAAGAAGCCCAGACTCTGAAATTCTATAGGCTATACGTATTTCATAGCAATATATTTCCACAATTACATAAAAGTCAAATACTTACTTACTGGCTTTTAAGGAACCCGGAGGTTCATTGCCGCCCTCACATAAGCCCGCCATTGGTCCCTATCCTGAGCAATATTAATCCAGTCTCTACCATCATATCCCACCTCCCTCAAATCCATTTTAATATTATCCTCCCACCTACGTCTCGGCCTCCCCAAAGGTCTTTTTCCTCCGGCCTCCCAACTAACACCCTACATGCATTTCTGGATTCGCCCATACGTGCTACATGCCCTGCCCATCTCAAACGTCTGAATTTTATGTTCCTAATTATGTCAGGTGAGGAATACAATGCGTGCAGCTCTGTGTTGTGTAACTTTCTCCATTCTCCTGTAACTTCATCCCGCTTAGCCCCAAATATTTTCCTAAGCACCTTATTCTCAAACACCCTTAATCTCTGTTCCTCTCTCAAAGTGAGAGTCCAAGTTTCACAACCATACAGAACAACCGGTAATATAAACTGTTTTATAAATTCTAACTTTCAGATTTTTTTGACAGAAGACTTGATGACAAAAGCTTCTCATCCGAATAATAACACGCATTTCCCATATTTATTCTGCGTTTAATTTCCTCCCGAGTGTCATTTATATTTGTTACTGTTGCTCCAAGATATTTTAATTTTTTCATCTCTTCGAAAGATAAATCTCCAATTTTTTATAGTTCCATTTCGTACAATATTCTGGTCACGAGACATTATCATATATTTTGTCTTTTCGGGATTTACTTCCAACCCTATCGCTTTACTTACTTCAACCAGAATTTCCGTGTTTTCCCTAATCGTTTGTGGATTTTCCCCTAGCATATTCACGTCATCCGCATAGACAAGAAGCTGATGTAACCCGTTCAACTCCAAACCCTGTCTATTATCCTGAACTTTCCTAATGGCATATTCTAGAGCGAAGTTAAAAAGTAAAGGTGATAGTGCATCTCCCTGCTTTAGCCCGCAGTGAATTGGAAAAGCATCAGATAGAAACTGGCCTATACGGACTCTGACATAAAAATCAAATAGTAATAATAATTATTATTGTTATTACTAGCCGTACCCGTGCGCTCCGCTGTACCCGTTAGATATAAATATAAAGTAATTACATAATTAAAATAGGACATTTGATCCAGAGAACATTCGTGTTTGATAGAACGATAAATCGTTTAATATGTTACTTAATTTAAATTGTATCCAAATAATTAAAATGCGATCATTTTTGTCCAGAGACACTCATTTGGTGCAATGACAATTCCTTCAACATTTTTCTTAATTTTTATTACATGCAACCATAGTTTAATGAAGATTGACATCATTTAGATTTAATGTATATATTTTATTTTACTTGTTGTAGGTTTCCATTGAATTATGGTAATAACTTAATTTTAACCCTTGTTTTCTACGTATTCAGTAAATGGCGCTTGGCCCACTATGGTACTGAACCCTTCAAATAACTTAAATTATATCATATAGTATTACATATTATATTATATAGTATTACATATTATATTATATTATATTATATTATATTATATTATATTATATTATATTATATTATATTATATTACATTATATTATATTATATTATATCAGAAGTTACTGTAATAACGTTATAGCATTATGTCTATCTAGAGAAACTAAACTTCCCAGTGGTGAAATAATAATTAATTATACAAATCGGTTAATTTAGCTTCCGATATTACTTCATACAAACACAGAAACATTCTCTGTAGGCTATCTTTCATAGCTTTCGATTGTTGCTCTCAAGGCCCCTTATAGACGAAGTCATTTGTTTTTTAATTCATTACACGGCCTTAGATGGCAGTTATTTTAATTTTAAAACTCATTTATCTCATTAAATATCAGTCCTATCAAAATTTTTCAAGGAATAAAACTTATCGCAAATTATTTTTAAAGAAGCGTTTGTTATGTAACATTTTTCACAAAAATCAATAATAAGCGAGATATTTCGATTTATTTAATTCAGGCCCCCTTATAACCCCCTTTTAAATAATGTATTTTGAATGCCATATAGCCTAAAATCTAAGTTACAACGAACTTAATTTATATTCCAATTTTCATCGAAATGCGTTCAGCCATAATCGCGTGAAAAGGTAACAAGCATACAGACAGACAGACAGACAGACATACAAACAAAAATTTCAAAAAAGCCATTTTCGGTTTCAGGGTGGTTAATTATATATGAAGGGTACACGGGAAAAACGATCAATGTCCATCAAAAATCGAAATTGAGTTAATAATGCCATCTTATAGTGGAAAGGAAGTACTATCATGTGGTCTAGCTAGTAATAAGAAATCATCATTCTTGACATTCCACTACGTCAATTTCTATTAAATATACACATAACAAAGTATTAAGTGCTTAAACTTTAAAATTCGTTTTTCTCGAAACTTTCTAAAATGGACCTTGATCGTTATTCCCGTGTACCCTTCATATATTAGGACCAATTATTTTTGGAAAATCGAAAATTACCAGAAAAATTTCGGCTGCAGATTTATTATTAGTATAGATAATTCGTGACAAGCAAAATACGAAATTTCATATTCTAATCCAGCGGTTCCCAAATTTTTTTAAGGTACGACCCACTTTTGGGTGTCTCATTACCATAACAGTAATTAATCCCGCTCGAAAAATACAAATGCCTGTAAGATCCTGAACAACGATAATTTTACTCAAAGCCTGTAGATACCACCCAACTTCTAATTTGTGTAAATATACCATTATTCTTAATATTTTATAAGCGAATTTTAGGGATACATTATTTATATTTTGATTTCATTCACGAAATAGTCCTAATACGCCTAAATGTCATAAGAATCCACTCGTGTGCATTTATCAGGAAATCTCAAACCTCTTGTGATATTACTATAGATAATTTCTTACTTGTTTGGAGCACAATTGGCAATATATTACAGCCCTACTTAAAGTGACTGAGGACATCCGTGAAGCTATGGATAGGGGTGAAGTAACGGCACTAACTCTTCTCGATTTCAGCAATGCCTTTGGTTCTGTTGATATCGACTTGCTTCTTGCAAAGATGAAGGCTTTGCACCTGTCAGACAATACCTTGAGCTGGATGGACTCCTACCTACGTGACCGCCAACAGTGTGTTTCACTTGATAATCAATTCTCCCAATGGAGATGCACAAAGGCGGGAGTGCCGCAGGGCTCCGTATTAGGACCACTACTTTTCTCTATCTACATTAATGACGTATCAAAGAACTTACAGTATTGCCGATATCACCTCTATGCCGACGACCTACAACTTTACATACATTCCAGACCCAATACGATCAATGAATCGATTGACAAGTTAAATTGTGACCTAGCCACTGTCTCCACTTGGGCGGCCAATTTCGGACTCGCACTTAATCCAAGTAAGACTCAAGCCATAATTATTGGACATAAGCGTTTAGTTAACTCCCTTAATAACAGTAATCTTTCAGTTGTTACCCTTAACAACACGCTAATCCCTTATTCATCTGTCGTAAAAAATCTTGGCTTCTTTTTTGATAATAATCTAAGTTGGAATTTTCAAGTTAAAGAAACGATAAAAAAATCTGTTCCTCCATTCACTGTTTGAGTCGCTTGAGAAACTTCTTGCCCCAGCAACTAAAACTTACCCTAGTGCAAACCCTAGTAACGCCGCACTTCGATTATTGTGACGTTTTGTTAAGTGACCTAAGTTCTGAATTGTCAGTCAAGTTACAGCGAGCTCAGAATATGTGCGTCAGATACGTGTGCAACATCCGACGGTATGATCACATATCACCATCCTTCGCAAGTCTCTCTTGGCTCCGACTTAAAGAACGTAGAACTTTACACTCTTTGTCTTTACTCTTTCGAATTCTGCACACTTCAACACCAAATTACCTTTCGTCTCGTTTCTCTTATCTATACTCTAACCACGACGTAAATACCAGATCACTTATCTGTGGCACGCTAAGTATACCTCTTCATAGAACATCTTGTTATTCATCATCTTTTACAATATCCACCTCGCGTCAATGGAATTCCTTGTCACAAAGTATTAGGGGCTGCAAGACAATAAACACCTTTAAGAACAGCTTAAAAGATAACCTTATTAGCATTTCACTCCAATCATACTGATTTAAACTATCACTGACTACATTGTTACTTTTTTCTTTAGATATCATCCTGATTGTGCTGTATTTTAATTGTCTCGTAATAATCTCTTTCTATTACCTAATATTATTTGAAATATATTAACATTCTATGTATTTTAGTTTAATTCTGCTACACAGTTTATTTCAGTGTTTAATTAATAGTTCATAGTATTTTGTTGTTTAATTTGTAAATAACTTTTGTATACATGTAACTCTCATCTAAATCAAATTGTTGGATTCTTTGTAAGTTCATGCATATGTATATATACTTTTTGCTGGTTGAGTGGAAGAGAAGGCCTTACGGCCTTAACTCTGCCAGCTAAAATAAATCATTATTATTATTATTATTATATTACTTTTCCATCTAATGAAAAATCAGAATCACAAATGACCCATTGTTTAAGTAAATAAGCTCTTGATGGTTTTTGTTTTGGTATTTTTTTAATGTCTTTCATTGCAAAACAAGCAAGATCATACAAAACACAACAATGGACACAATGATGCAATATACATGGGTTGGATAAAAAGTAATGGCAACAGTTCGATATTTCTGACATGGCTTTATTCACAGGGGTACAACATTTACGTACCTTCTATATAGTCGCCCCCCTTATTTATTACCTTTTGCCAAATGTTTGGAAGGCGTCGTACACCATCAGCGCGTCCATCTTTGTTGATGTTCCGTATTGACCGCCCTAAAGCACGGATAAGTTCATCTCTGGTATTGTACCGGGTCCTCGCAGTGGTTCTTTCACTTTGGTGAAAAGATCGTAGTCGCATGGACTCATATCGGGTGAGTACGGAGGATGTTCCAGAATCCTGCATTGCCAGCGACGCAAGAGGTCCTTGACAGCAGCAGCGGTGTGACTCCTTGCATTATCATGAAGAATGATGGGGTTCTGTACCCCCAAGTGTCGTCGTTTTCTCCTGAGGGCTGGACGAAGGTGGTGCTGCAGGAACCTGCAGTAGTAGTCCGCGTTTACCGTCTGCCTTGGAGGTACAGCGTGGTGCAGTATTACCCCATCAATGTCATACGCCTCAGTGAACATCACCTTCACAGCACTTCCAACAAGGCCTTCCCGAAACGCTTTAACCCATCGTGCCACTGTGCGATATGGCAACGCTGCATCACCACATGCTTCACGCAGTCCCTGAAAACATTTTTGTGCACTACGACCTCGTGCCACTTCAATTTTGATCCAGGAACGTTGCTCTAGTTTTGTAAACTTGATCTTAGGGCGCTCGCACTATCCCTATGAAAGTCAACGTTCTACACACTGCAGTAGATTGACAGAGTACTGTCGCCGCTGGCTACACTAACTCATCTAACAGTCCTTGTTCATGCCCATACAGCTGGCAACTCTCGAAAGCACCATCGTAACATGACAGCAGTGTTGCCATTACTTTTATCCAACCTATGTACAAAGAAACACAAGCTCTCAGAATATAGCAATTTAATTCTGAGAAGAAAACATATCTGTTGACCTGTTAGAATATTTTGAAACTGTGGCCAAAGTCTTATTTTTCCGCATTGTTACAGATGATATCTGAGTCCATCATTTTGAACAGGAGACAAAAATATAGTTTATGGAATGGCATCATCCAAAACTTTTTGAAAAAAATAAGTTCCTTCACAGGGAAGTTATGATTTCTATGTTTAGGAACTGCGATGACATGGTTTGTATCGCTGTAATGTTAAAAGAAATACTTAAGAGTCTACATTAAGACGTAGAAACTCCTCAAGACGCATTATCGTCGAGTTCGACCTCACAAAATTCTGCTGAGATTTTGCTTCAGCAAGACAATGCATGTCCTCACACGAGTTTGAGAAGCCATAACAAAATTTGGTTTGACAGTTTCACCCCAGCCACCGTGTAGCCCTGAACTAGCTCCCTCAGATTTCCATCTTTTCAGTCCGCTGAAAGAATCTCTTCGTGATACGAGATTTGAGGACGATGGCGACGTGATTCGGGTCGTGAGCAGGATCAAGACTGATAGCGACAAAGTATACATGTACTAGTGGACGGGTATGTTAAAAAAATAGTGTGTTGACGAAAATAGTTTTATACGTGGGAGTTCAACAATAAGTAATGCAATTTTTTTCTCGGCTGCCTTTCAGTGGAAAATAACGAATTTTATATAACACCATCTTTAAAGCATGCTGCATTTCGTCATATAGTTTCGCCGTTTTCCGTTAATGGCAGTGATTTAGTTTTAAAATGACGACTACACGTGAAACACGTACAAAGCAGAGAGCTGTGATTTAATTTCTCTGAACAACTAGATAATACCCGCGGCAGAGCAATGTCGTTAGTCGACGTTACTCACTGGCCGCTAGTCACCGGACCGTACCGAGCCGTGTCAAACAGAAGACAATCGAAATAGTGGTAGTAAAATTCGAGACTATATTCTTAAATAAATCACTCTATTAGTCAAGTGCAAGATTTATGCAGTACAACGACGATGTTTTGAATGCACTAAAAGAAAATGCTTATGAGTAAGATCTTAAAGTACTGTAGGTTATGACAACGAAATGAAGAGGAAAAAGGTGTGGTTCACGGAATATCATTTAAATAACGGAAAGTAAATTTCCGGTTAATGTTCACCAAACCATTAAGTACATAATTATGACCGCGTTGCAGTTTTATTTGTGGCCTAGACAAAATACCTAGCCTTTTACGAAAAAAAAAAAAAAAAATTTAGGAGCCATAAAATTATTCACTGCTTTAATTATATTACCGTCTATCAATATTACGAAACAAAAACTGTCATAAAGGCCATGACCTACTAGATACATCGATACCGAAGAGATAAATCCATTTGGCCGTGATGAAACAAAAGAAAATGCGAAAGAGATTTTAGTTCGAGGTAAAATGGACACAAAATTTTGATAACCATACTGTTAGTAACTGGAGATCGCTTGTAAGATCTGTCTTAATCTTCTATGTAGAAATGTCGTCCATGCAAATTGGTGGTCCAGGGAAAAATAATTGCAATAGATGAGAGTAACAGTGGTGCTATCTCTCAGTAATGTTCAGAACGAAGAAAGTAGAGAGGAAATGAAACAAATTTCTCCTTCTAACAACACCACAGACCAAAATCATGTTCTTATGTTGGCAACATTGTGTATGTAGTTAAATTTGGTGGTAAACGTAACGGCACGGTTCAAAGCTGCCGTGGTAATTCTCCAGTATAGCGAATTTCTCTTTGCGGAGCAGGAAACCATTGCAAACATTCACAGACGCTTACAACATATCTATGGGAATCCAGCAGTGGATAGGAGTACTGTTAGTCATTGGGTTAGCAGAGTGTCAGCGGCAACGAGGTAAAGCGAGGATTCTGAAGAAGTGTTTCTGATTGACACATTGCCAGCTCCTGAAACAATAAACTCAGAGATTTACATCGAGACTCTGAAGAAGTTGAAAAGACGATTTAGGTGTGTTCGTCCCCCTAAAGATGTCAACTAAACTCTCCTTCTCCATGACAATGCGAGGCCAACACACAAGTGTGCGCACTCGTCAAGAAATCACAAAACATCGGTGGACTGTCCTTCCTCACTCGCCTTACAATCCAGATCTCGCACCATCTGACTTTCATATGTTTGGTTCCCTGAAGGATGCGATCTGTGGGAAGCGATTTGAAGATGATGAGTAGATCGTGGGAGACGTCAGGACGTGGCTGAATGGTGCAGAGATGTCATGCAGGCTCTAAGAGGTCATTCACAATGAAAATTAAGCATAACGTAAGCGTTAACTTAAGAATGTAAACGTTACGGTAAAATCAAGAAGTCATACCATCATTCACAATGGGAACATAAACATAACAGCAAACATACTTGGTAACCATGGAAACATAACAACGACGCCATTTCCTCATATTCTGTCGTATACTTCAGCGCTCCACGATTGTGTTCTGTTTGCAAACCACGTAAGCATAAGCATGAAAGTTTGGAGTTTGCAGACTTTCATGTTAACGTCTTACAGTAATGTTTATGTCAGTGTTTATGTGAATCATTGTGAATGATCCCATTTGGTAGCCTGGCCGAAAACTTCTTGTTTATATCTATTTTGATGTACCGAAGTACATATGATATTTCCATGCAGATATTCTGCTTTCTCAGATGATGAGAGAGAGATGGAACGGAGAAAAATTCTCTCCGGCGCCGGGATTTGAACCCGGGTTTTCAGCTCTCCGTGCTGATGCTTTAACCACTAAGCCACGCCGGGTACAATCCCGACACCGTTGAGAATCGTCTCAGATTAAGCTCCATCTCTTGGGTTCCCTCTGGTGGCCGCCCTCTGCACTACGTCATAGATGTCTATGCACGCAGGACCGAAGTCCATACATGTGTAGAGGTGCACTCAGATGAGTGACTGGTTGGCCGGGGTCCGACGGTATGGGCGCCGTCTTTAAATCACAAAGTGATTTATTACGCATATCATATTTATTATATTATATTTATTCACTCATCTGAGTGCACCTCTACACATGTATGGACTTCGGTCCTGCGTGCATAGACATCTATGACGTAGTGCAGAGGGCGGCCACCAGAGGGAACCCAAGAGATGGAGCTTAATCTGAGACGATTCTCAACGGTGTCGGAATTGTACCCGGCGTGGCTTAGTGGTTAAAGCATCAGCACGGAGAGCTGAAAACCCGGGTTCAAATCCCGGCGCCGGAGAGAATTTTTCTCCGTTCCATCTCTCTCTCATCTTCTTGTTTATGTTACGGTTATGTTTAATTTTCATTGTGAATGGGCGTTAGCATCTAGCTGGCGTAGGGATACAGATTTGAATGGAGACTGTATGGAAAAATAGGTATTTGTAGCCAATTAATTGGAGAATAATTTGTTGTATTTTGATTTGTGATAAAACAAACTTTGAATGAGAAAAAAATGATATGCATTACCTATTGAACCGCCTGGTGTTATATACGACTTTCAATATACTAAAATAAATATTTGTTCACAAAAAAAAAAAAAAAAAAACATTAGTGTATTTCTTTCCGTGTAACACTCGTAAATGCAAGAGTATACAGAAAACCCACAACAACAACAACAACAACACACATACACAACACATCCAACCACCCCACACAACACAAACAAGCTGCATTCCGAACAATGGTACACAGACTACTCAACATACCAATGAACCAACAGGATTACAACGAAGAGCTAAACACAATCAAATACATAGCACAAGAAAACGGATACAACCCCAACATAATAGACAACATAATACGTAAGACAAAACAAAACCACAAAAACAGAAGAATACAACACAAACACAAGAACACAAAAAATACATCACACTAACATACGAAAACAAAACACACATAAAATTGCAACCTCATTCAAGAAATTAAATTACAACATCGTATACAGAACAAATAACACTCTACAAAAACATCTCAACACACAAACAACACAAACAAACAAATACAACCACACAGGCGTATACAAACTCAAATGTAACACCTGCAGCAACTTCTACATAGGACAGACAGGCAGATCATTTCAAACACGTTACAAAGAACACATCACAGCCGTAACAAAATTACAAAACACCTCCACATATGCAGAACACATCACAAATGCCAACCACACCTACAGAGACATCAACACAGACATGGAAATACTGCACATCCAACCAAAAGCCAGAAACTCAACACACTAGAACAATATGAAATATACAGACACACGAAAACACACCCCAACGATATTCTCAACACACAACTCAATTTCAAAACACACACACACCCTTTGACTCTACACTACGAACGCACCCTCACAGGAAACAAGAGGCGCCAAGACCAACAACGACCAGTTCTGAAGATGACCCAAAATAGGTCGAAACATGTTAACAGGGTACGTTAAATTTAACACAATAAAGTCTTATCATACATATTCCGAAGTGATACAGTGTTAAAAGTTGTGTAATCAAGATGTATAAGCAAAACAAAAGTTTTCCCAGTTGGCCTACATGTTGGAAAATGAACAAAGCGATTAGAAAATGGGTATGAGAAATAGAAACACCTCATGACGTCATGGATTTGGATTTGTTGCCGTAATGACTCGTCCCAAAAAAGCTGATAAGCCCGGAGTATTTTCAATTCTTAGTGATGGCATGACCAGTACTCCAACACACAAGAGAGGTTGCTTCCACTTTCTCCAACCGTCACGTGGATTCCGGTCACGGGCAGTACGTATTATTCAAAGAGAAGAAAGAATATGTAATATTTTATTTTACTCTTCTTTTATTTTGGAAGGGGATTTATAGTCTGGCACTTTTCACAATGAATACCAAGTTGCTTCTGACGGGATTTCGGACCTTGTTTGTAAACTAACGGTTTCATTTTCAGGGCCACGCAGTGCTTTTGTCTTTTTACGCGGGTCAGAGGACAGAAATTAGCATCTAATACTCAAATGCTTGAAAAAAGTTTCTATTTTGAATTAATTACTGTATTAGAATCATAGAATCTAATAATAATTATCATTAACCTATATATAAATATATCTATATATTAACTTTGTCAGCAAACATTTTTACATCTGTTTTATAGGCTGAGTTGAGGTAACTTAATTTGAGTATAAAAACATCGTTTCTTAAGTTTAGAGGCCCATATCTGTTACCATGACTATTACGCTTTTACTACGTCATACTACTTTTGACCAATAAAACGGTACGAAAGGACGTCTTCAACCAATCATGGTGCTTATTGCACAATGTTATCGCTTCCCTAGCATTTGTTTGTTTTTATCACTACCCTAGCATTTGTATCTTTGTTTGCCAACATTTCAAACTGCAAATTCTTTACGGTACTATAAAATATGCTTTGCGATCGTAATTCCGCATAGATAGTTGACTGAAAATGGCGGCTCCGTTCAAACATTTTGATGAAGGTAACAATAGTGAAATATAATTTTAGTAGGGTCAATTAATACCTATTTTATTGTATTAGAGTACTTTATTTCCTCTAATTTTTATATACTTTCTTCTGTTTTCATCATCTCCCTACCATTTGTTTCTTTGTTTGCCAACATTTCAAACTGCAAATTCTTTACGGTACTATCTGAGAAGGTAAAAAGAGGGTACTATAAAACATGATTTGCAGTCGTCATTTGTTTACAGCATAGACAGTCAACTGAAAATGGCGGCTCCGTTCAAACGTTTCTTTTAAATCTGCTGGTCTTCCACTCGCAGATTTATCGATAAAATCAAAACCTCTAGTGAGATTACTATTGATAATATGTTCCAATGAATTTTTATATGTTAGCATTGTTACCTTCTGGAATGATTATATTGTATTTTCAATTACCGTATTTTGGCCTCGTCTTATAATAATAATAATAATAATAATAATAATAATAATAACCCTAAGTTAAATATATTCAATTTATCCAATGATGGTAAAATTAGGGTATAATGTGTATTATTGAAGTAAAACATGTTATAAGGTCCTTATAAAATTAAATTATCCCAACCATAGGTTAGAGTATGTATCCTAGAACAGAATGCAGAGGTTAGGTAGGCATTTAAAAATGTAATTAGATCTAGCAAGAGAAAAAGTATTCAGCCAATACTTAAGTTCTTGATAAGGCTTATTTTATAAACTTGAAATATCTCTCGTTAAAATCAGTGACAGAAAACACTTCGGATATTTATTTATATTTCACCAGTCCATAATTTGTGTACGTGGGGTGATCTGGAACGAAAACTAGATTAGTTACCAATTAATCTATAATTATACCCAAATTACCCCACATTTGTAAATTGTAATTTAATAACAGCAATACTACATTTATTAAAACATGTTTTAAACACGTGTAATGTACACATGCATGAAGGTGATTACTACATCACAGCTGGTTCTCCAACATTATTCTTTTGTATACCATGTGTCATTTCATACATTTGTAAAAAAAACAGTTTTTTACTAGGTTATATCCAATTTACCCCAAATTTGTAAATTGTAATTTACTAACAAGCTATTAATGATGTATTATTTATTTATTTATTTATTTATTTATTTATTTATTTATTTATTTATTTATTTATTTATTTATTTATTTATTTAACCTGGTAGAGATAAGGCCATCAGGCTTTCTCTTCCCCTCTAACAGGGGATTACAATTACAATATTAAGAATATAATTACAATTATAATTACAATTAATATTAAATTTACAATTATAATAAAAATCAAAGTACTAAAAGATTAACTGATTAATAAAAGCTAGACTGTTTATTGTAAAAGTTACGAAGAGAGAAACATTTTTTTATTAATTAAGTGAAAATTAAACCTACTCTACGCAGTAAGAAATGCTTAATAAGTTTGCTTTTGAACGCTACTAAATTCCGACAGTCTCTGATGTCACTGGGTAGGGTATTCCACAAGCGCGAGAGCGAGATTGTGTATGATGTTGAATACGATGATGTCTTATGTGTTGGTATGGCTAGTATGCGGCTATTTTGCGTGCGTGTGAAGAGATTATGATATGATGACAGGTAACTGAAACGGGAGGCAAGGTAGGTAGGTGTAGAGGTGTGAAGGACTTGGAAAAGGAGAACAAGAGAATGAAAATTTATACGTTCGTTAAGCCGTAGCCAGTTTAGAGTTCGGAAGGATGGGGTAATGTGGTCAGCGCGACGGATATCGCAGACGAAGCGAACACAAGAATTATGAACACGTTGTAATTTTTGCGACTGGTTGACATTGAGGTCAGTCAGTAGAGAATCACAATAATCGAAGTGGGGCATTACTAGTGTTTCCACTAGTATTTTCTTGAGTGATAGCGGAAGGAATTTTCGAATGTTGTTTAAGGAATGTAGTATGGAAAGGACTTTTTGATAATATGGGTTACTTGGTTATTCCAATTAAAATGCGTATCAAAGTAAACTCCAAGGTTTTTAACACAGGAAGCAAAAGGGATTATTGTGTCGTTTGACTTGACTGTAAGAGCAGGAGTAGGCCTAATATTGCATAATAGACGTTGATGTCCCACTAGGATTGCTTGTGATTTTCTTGCATTGAGAGTCAAACCAAAGTGGATTGAGAGTCAAACCAAACTAAATTTACTAAATTTATTAAAACATGTTATAAACATGTATAATGTACACATACATGAATTTGGTTACTGCATCTCAGCTGGTTTCCCAACAATGCTTTGAATATGATGGGTCATTTCATATACTTGTAGAAAAGAACAATTTTTTAACAGGCAGTAACAATATGATCAACACAAATTTTCAACACTCAGTGACAGGCAATTGTGAAATTGACAAAGATTAGGTAAAGTTTTATTCAATAAATTCTAATTTATACCCAAATTATCACACTATATCCAAATTACCCCCACCTCCTACTGTATTAAAATGTTCTTTACAGAATCGAATATTTGTTTGCATTAACTTCTATTTTAATGTTTGCATCTAATAATAATGCTAATGCTTAATGATGTTAATGCTAATATTAACAGCATCAAAATGACAATAGAAGAAAAAGCACTGATTCAATATGAAAACTTGTCAGATTACCAGGAAACAATTGGCATTCATACAGTCTTCTCTGTAGCTTGAAAACTCAAAAAGTTTCATATCCATGGTTCAAGAATTAAAACAGAAAATCAATATCCCGAATTTAAAAGAAAACTTACAAATTAAACCAAACCCTTTAACTCTATTACATAAAGAATATTATCTAAATTTAACAGAAGAAATACTGAAATCAGAAGTAAACACTGAAATAACGAAACAATTGTCTTTAGAGACAATTAATATTAACTACCCTTCACAAAACTGGCTTCATCTATACACCGACGGATCCTTGATCTCCAGAGAACAAGGTGTTACGTGCTGTCTCTTCTCACTTCATAAATCTCTTGGATATGGAACAAGTTTTGATGGAGAAATCATTGCAATAAGTGAAAGTCTCAGGAATCTTCTATACCACAACAATAAATTTAAGAATGCAGTTATATTGTTAGACTCCAAAGCAGCTATTCTATCAATCGTCTCTAAACACACACCTTCCTCTCAAACAGCAGAAATAACTAAAATGCTCTCTCAATTAATATCACTCAATAAAAGAATTGTATTCCAATGGATACCATCCCATTGTGGAATCCTGGGAAACGAGAATGCGGATGCTTTGGCAAAAAAGGGTAGCACTGCTACTTACAGACCTGTTACTAAATCTACGTATTACTTTGTGAAAAGATTTATTAAATCTACATACTTAGACTTCAACAAACAAAATTTGATAACACAATCTCAAGGGAAAAAATGGAACTCTCTGCATAAAAATCCACAGTTAATTCCCAATTTACCACGAAAATCGTCTGTAGCTGCATTTAGATTGGCAACAGGCCATGATTGTTTGGCCAAACACCTGCATAGAATTGGAATATATCAGTCCCCTAACTGCCCATTGTGCAACTCAAACCAAGAAATGGATTCGGAACACCTCAAAATCTGTGCTTCAGTGGCTAACCATGATAATATCTTTGAAAAATATTGGAGTGCAAGAGGTCAAATGACTTTATTGTCAAACGCCTGGCATTAGAAAACAATAACAACATGTTTTCATCTGTTTTATATATAATTGGATCCAGAACGTCTTCATGAGAGAAACGGGTATGATATTCATTAAAGATTCTAAGTTGGAGCTCTAAGAGATAGTGGATAATCCCAAAACAACTTTAAAGTGACTGAAAACATACTTCTGAAAGTTTTATATTGACAGAGAAACTTGATTCACACCAGTAAGGTGATAAAAATATTGAGAAAACATACAGAACAAATATGTTACATGTTTTTTTAACTCTATCCACAAATTTATCCAAAATCAAGAAATATTAAAATTAATCTCAAATTCTTCTAAATTCTGAATAATTATTGTTTCCATGTTGAATCTTTCGTACACTACTTTTAACACTTGAATATAAATAATTGATTAAATGGCGATCTTACTCGTGTTGATTGTGTAAGCATGTGCGGCTTACAGCTGTTTCGGTGCTACTTGACACCATCCTCAGAGCCTACTAGATCTCGGCGTCACCTTGAACTTCGCTGCCTGTTGTTTGGGTGCGTTCGTTTGTTGAAAAGTGTTGAAATGTGGTGTCAAATAGTGTGTGTGTTCTGAAATTGAACTGTGTGTTGAGAATTTGATCAGGATGTGTTTTAGTGTGTCTGTACATTTCATATTGTTCTAGTGTGTTGAGTTTTTGGTTTTTGGGTTGTATGTGTAGGATTTCCATGTCTGTATTTATGTTATTGTATGTGTGGTTGGCATTGGTTATGTGTTCGACATATGTAGATATATTGTGTCCTCTGGTTATTGCTTTAATGCGTTCTTTGTATCGTGTTTGGAATGATCTGCCTGTCTGTCCAATGTAGAAACTGTCGCAACTATTGCAAGTCAGTTTGTATACGCCTGTGTGGTTGTATTTATTTTTTTGTGTTGTTTGTGTGTTGAGATGTCTTTGTAGTGTGTTTTCTGTTCTGTATGCTATGTTGTATTTCGGTTTTCTGAATGAGGATGCGATCTTGTGTTTGTTTTTGTTTTCGTATGTTAGTGTGATGTATTTCTTGTGTTCTTGTGTTTGTGTTGTGTTTTGTGTGTTTTTGTGTTTGTTGAGTTTTTGTTTTGTCTTCCTTATGATGTTGTTGAGTAAGATCGCCATTCAATCAATTACTTTTATTCAAGTGTTAAAAGTGGTGTACGAAAAATTCAACAAGTAATATTGTTTATTCAAATATTGTAAGCTGCTTTCGTTTGTCTCTTTTAATCCTTCAGAAATATTATTAATCTGTGAGGGAGTTAAAATGTCTCACAAGTCACCTGTGTCGTTAGAATATGTTTGCAAAATTATCAAAGATTTCCACCTAATTCCTCATTTGTGGATAAAAAATAATTTCGCATAACCACATCACATATTTTTCTGTTGAATAATGTTTGCTTTGCAGGTCAGAGCTAAGAGTTTGACGAGCCACATGTAGCTCGCGGACCTTTTTGGGAATCGCTGTTGTGAACAGTACGAATTTCCTGGAAGACTCTATCTCTCTTCCTATAGAAATGATCCCATCACTCAAATATCTGACACAGCAATTATAAGCATTTGCTTCCTCCGTTTTGGTGCTCCACCGGATGACATTTTTAATTAATTCTCACATAATTTGAGTGCTACAATTTCTGTCAGTCCCTAAAATATCATAAAAGGTACCTTGAAGTCATATTGTTTAAATCTTCATATAAAAAATTAAAACGTATTTAGTAAAGTGATTTCCACTTTCATGTCATTATTTTATGTGAAACAGTAGATGTATAAGCCACGCTCGATCCAAAATAATTAATTAATTTCTCAGTATTTCTGTAGTCTACACAATTCGGAGAATGTGATAAAGTATTATACAGGGTGTTTAAAAATACGGGGCATAATTTCAGGTACGTATTTCCCACATGTAGACAATCAAAATAGTTCATTACAACATGTGTCCGCAAATGCTTCATTTCCGAGTTATGGCCTTCACAACATTGAAATTCACCGGAACGTTTTTCTTTCCGCAGGTCGTTGTCATTACAGAAGATGTTCAAAATGTCCACCTCCTGCTTGAATACAGACCTCACAGCGATGTCTCATTGACCTGCGAACAAGATCCCAAACTCCAGGAGTATTGCGTATGTCCTCAGAACATGCCACAATTAGATTCCGAAGGGATTCCAAATCAGGCACCGGAGACGAATAAACCAATGATTTTAAATGGCCCCACAAGTAGAAATCGAGAGGGTTCAAATCAGGTGAGCGTGGAGGCCAAGCAATTGGGCCACCTCTACCTATCCATCGATCAGGAAACCTTCTATCCAAGTACTGGCGAGCCGTACGACTGAAGTGTGCAGGAGCGCCATCATGCAAGAAGTGAATGTGTTGACGATTGATCAGTGGAGTGTCTTCTAAAATATGAGGTATGGTGTTTTCCAGGAAGTTTGTGTACGTCTGCCCAGTAAGTCTGTTTACAAGTACATGGGGTCCAACTAATCGATCACCAATGATACCGGCCCACATGTTGAGGGAGAACCGCACCTGGTGATGAGATGGAACAGTTGCACGTGGGTTTTCATACGCCCATACATGCTGATTGTGAAAATTTGTTATGCCATCTCGTGTGAATTGTGCTTCATCTGTAAATAATACTAAGGCAGGAAAGTTCGGATTTACACCACACTGCTGCAAGAACCACTGACAGAATCTAACTCGTGCAGGGTAATCTGCTGGTGACAGGGCCTGTACACGTTGCAAATGATAAGGATACAATTGATACTCTTTCAACAGTCTCCAGACAGTCGTATGAGGAACATTGACTTGCAACGCTACCCTTAGTGTGCTGATAGAAGGAGTCATGTTCACAGCCTCCAGAATCTCTTCCTGTACTTCTGGAGTTGTAGATCTTGGTCGTCCCCTTCCCAAACCAGGAGAGTTAAATTTTCCATACTCGCACAGACGGTAATGGAGACGTACAAATGTCTTCCGATCTGGACATTGTCGCTGTGGGTACCTCTTCTGGTACAAACGACGAGCCAGCGCAGCATTGCCGTCCGCCTTACCGTACATGAAGTGTATCTCTGCCAGCTCTTGATTTGAATAAATGTCGCACAGTCTAACGCCTACACAACACTGAATGTAACCTTCGCCTCGGAATGAACTGTCAGAGTGCCCTCTTAATGTCTCCTTTGACGGCAACGACCTGCGGAAAGAAAAACGTACCTGTGAATTTCAATGTTGTGAAGGCCATAACTCGGAAATAAAGCATTTCCGGACACATGTTGTAAAGAACTATTTTGATTGTCTACATGTGGCAAATACATACCTGAAATTATGCCCCGTATTTTTAAACACACTGTATATATTTCGAACCCGAAATTCTCAAAAGTAGTACTTAAACCTACGTTGAAATGCTTTCCTTTAGAAACTTATAAATAATCAGGGATGTTATTTATGATGACTATTTCGTTTATATGACGTCATTCTATTTTCGGCCAATGAAGTGTAATGAAATTTTGAATTCCAACCAATTACAGTCATACATCGCTATAATTTCTGCAGATCGATTTATCACTATCAATTTATCTCATGGTCGTTCTTTTGTTTAGTCAGTGTCGCCAACTGTTTCCACGTAAATCAATGAGCATGAATCCATTGTATTAAATAAAATGCGAAATCCTACTTCCACATCTACGTCTTCATCTTCTAATTCTAAAGAAAATCACACTCCTTCATAACAATAAATTGTTCATTTAATTAATGTACTAACCAGGTTGTTTGTAATTATACTATAAAATGTTTAAATTAAATTATGATTTCGGCAGATAATGGAGACATATTTCTTTTATAATAACAAGAGAAACGCGCAGTACTAAACACGTATTTCGCTTTTCTCAATTGGCATTACTGATAACATCGACTTTCTTTATTGAAGTAGGCCTAATCGTTATTCATCTATTTCGACTTCACAATGTCTGAATAGGTTAAGTATTCATAAATATACAATTATAAACATTTTGTGAGCGAATTTCGCTTTTCTCAATTGGCATTACTGAATAACATTGAATTTATTGAAGTAGGCCTAATTATTATTCATCTATTTCGACTTCACAATGTCTGAATAGGTTAAGTATTCATAAATATACAATTATTAACAATTTGTGAACGAATTTTAGGGATATGTTATTTACATTTTCATTTTATTCACGAAATAATCCTAATAAATGTCACTCGAGGTCTGAGATTTCCCAAATGAATCCACTCGCTTCCCTCGTGGATTTATCGGAAAATCTCAGACCTCCTGTGACATTGCTATAGACAATTTCTTTGCAACTAATAGAAAATTGTTTGCATCATTAATTAAATTCATAATTCTATTCAATTCCACTGTGAAGGGATAACAGCACTGCCTTCTTGACCACATTAAGGCCCAATTGTATAAAACTCCTGACTAAAGATCAACTTTGATCGAAGATCGAAAAGTAAACCGAGTTCAGACACCTCTTCTATTGTATAAAACTTTTCTGCGATCAAATTGCCTTGGTTCAAATGCAATCTAAGTTCGCATGAAAAGGATTTGGCAACATCGCATGAACAGGTAAAATATGTGATGAGCGGACGATGTTGTACAGGTTTATTCAGTGTTGCCAATCTAGCGACTTTAACTCTTTTTCAACAACAATTTCTTTTAACTTTTACATTGCTTAAATAGGGATTTAGTGACCTTTTTAGCACCCCATAGTGACAAAATTTAATCTTTCTTTGTTGATAATGAGAAATCTAGCGACTTTACAACTACTTTTTGGCAAATTTCCGTACTCTCTGTTGGAGACACTGGTTTGTGTTGTGCAATGTAAATAATGGCGGACAATAAGAAGAAGGTTGACTGTTCTCCAAATTGTTATCATGTTATAGTGTTTGATAATGCTAAACATAATAAAGCTTTATAAAACGACAATTTTCGTTTAGTAATACAGTTAATTGAAAATTTATGAATGTACCTATCATATCCATGAATAATTAATGGTTGTTATAAACATAATATAATTATAGGTTATGTTATTTGATACTGCTGAACACGATAGAGCCTTATAAAATATAAGATTGTTTGTGTATAAAGGCAAGAAATGGAATATATATATATATATATATATATATATATATATATATATATATATATATACCATATCTATTAATAGATCTATTAATAGTAATGGATATTTTATTTGCACAATCTGTCACTCGTATATTTCAAACAGAAAAGAAATAACTGAACTTGGATCTTCTAACTTAATCAGAGAAATTTCTTCAGTCAAAGTTGACTTTAGTTTGAGACAAATTAATCTCAGATTATACTTTATACAACACAAAATTCCAAGTTTAGCTAAAACAAGGATCAATTTAACCTGTGATCTGAGATTAAATGGTTTATACAATCGGGCCTAAGGCAGTTGTTGCGGGAAAGAGAAATAACCGTTATCTGCTTGCGCTGCTCCCTGGATGTAGTCCCTGAAACTATGCGTACATCGTTGCCAAATACAACACATATGTATTGCTGAACGATCAAATAAGTTATGTAGAAATGTTCATGTCTATTTTATAACGAAGAAAATTTTCACGATTTATTTGCAAAAAGTCATTTTTCGTGCCTGCCTTTTTTATTTTAAATATCGTGGTTCTGAAGTAATTTCGTGGATTTCTATCAATTTCGCGGAAATTCTGAGATATATATTTCACTTAATTTTGGACTCGTATTTCTCATGCACGAAATTAAATTTTCAACACATTTCACGTATGTCGTTAAATATAAAAAAAATCACAACCCTAACAATAATTATTATACTTTCAGCTGAAAGCTTGAATTATTTATTATAAAAATATGATAATTAATACAAATAGAACACTTCCGGATATTATTTGGTACACAATTCATTTCTATAGCTCTGCAGTTAATGAATACTCGAAATACAAATATTAATTTTATATAGTAGATGTTCTATTCTGTTCAAAAACTGTCATAAGAAAGAAGTGTATTTTTTAAGTATTAAAATTCAGAAAATATTAATTTATCATGACCTAAAAATTTATAGTAAAAAGTAACAAAATATTTGGTTATTCTCTTTCTTAAGGGGAGAGGATGGTATTTTTGATGAAAAATGACTAAATTAAAAAAAAAATTCTTTAAAATACTCTGTGATATATGTGGATCGGCATTTTTAAACTTCCTGCATTATGGATTTTTAAACCACTCGCCTACTTTTATTGTTGTTTCCGGTAAAAATTAAATTTTTTCAAAAAATTGTTTTTTCTTTAAAATACCCTTTGATATGCGTCGAATGCATTGCATAACATTTTGTGGGTATTTGTACCCTTATCGGATGTTGAGACGTCATTTTTAAACTTCCTGCGCTATGGATTTTTAAATCACACGCCCGCTTTTATCGGTTTCCAGTAACTTCATTTTTTTTTTGCTACATTCCCAGACAAAATGGATATAATTTCTGAACTGCTAAAGATACATGCATGAAATTTAGAACACACATTCTTTAGACTATCAGGAAACTTTTGTCTGTAACAGAATTTTGTTAATTGATTTCATTTTAAAAACACGTCCGTTTGTTTACGAGAAAGAAAATCAGAAAATTATTATTAAATTTTAATTGTTTATTTTACAAACGTAGGGACTAATATCAAAATTCTGTTACAGATAGTTTGTAGAACATACTTCTGCAATTACATTGCAAAAACTGTTTGAATCTATCTTTAAAAACGGTTTAGATATATCGGTTTTAGTACAATCCTGCATTGGGTATATTTTTTCCAAATTTGGGCCCCCAAATAATTTTTTTTTCAATATATTTTTATTTAGTTGAGTTGCCACAGCTATGAGCTCTCTACATACAAAAAATTAATAATTTACACCAAATAGGAAAAACGTTTTAAAAAATACCGTCCTCTCCCCTTAAAATCATAAATAAGGAACCGATTTTAGTAGCTAAATACAGGAAAAATACGTGTATATTTTTGTACTGAATACTTAAAAAATACAATATGTAGAATGAGTTAAAAATATCATTTTATTTTTTGTTTGGACATAAATTCCTTACCGCTAGTGACCAACAAATGGTATGCATTCTTCCAGAACTTCAGAGCTGGGACGTAGACAGTACGTGCTGAGTGAATAAATAGTAGTTAGATGAGCATGATGCAATATAGCTGTCTGGTCGAAGCTGCTCCATAAATAAGATTGTCATATGATCCAAGGAAATTCCGTACACAAGGACGTGATGGGGAATTATATGTTCCCAGCGAAATATTCTAAAATATGTATTTATATATAAATCACTGGGATATAGTGTTGTTACGTGAAGTAAAAGCAGATTAGGAACTGCTAGTAAGAAATGTTAGGACCTTGGACTACTTCAGGGGCGTCTATGTATCTGCAAGAAGAAAATTTATTTATCGAAGAAGGGTTTGCCTAGACACAAGCCGAACCTAAAATCTTGGGCGTGTCTGCAGAGAATGCATAGACGGAATAATATGTTTCGAGTAAGAGTAATTCCCCTCCCACCAAAGATTTTTAGAATAAGTTTTTCAAAATTGTATTTCTCTCTCATAATTTCCCATCTTACATTAAACAAACTTTGAGCATTCAAGAGCATCTTTCGTGAAGTTCTGAAATATCGAAAAAATAAGAGTGGGAAACCCAAGGTCATTATTCATCCCTTCGATTTTGACTGCACGGAAGATCTGGATTTGCTCTCTGTTGAAAGTAGTGGAGTATAAAATACATGTTGGGTCTATGTTTATTTTCTTCACGTAATTAACAAATTAATTTTTATACTAATATTTTATAAATGATACTCGGGACGAAATTAAACACAGAATAAATATGGAAAATGCGTGTTATTATTCGGTTGAGAAGCTTTTATCATCCAGTCTGCTGTCAAAAAATCTGAAAGTTAGAATTTATAAAACAGTTATATTACCTGTTGTTCTGTATGGCTGTGAAACTTGGAGGAATATAGGTTAAGGGTGTTTGAGAATAAGGTGCTTAGGAAAATATTTGGGGCTAAGAGGGAAGACGTTACAGGAGAATGGAGACAGTTACACAACACAGAACTGCACGCATTGTATTCTTCACCTGACATAATTAGGAACATTAAATCCAGACGTTTGAGATGAGCAGGGCATGTAGCACGTATAGGCGAATCCAGAAATGCATATAGAGTGTTAGTTGGGAGGCCGGAAGGAAAAAGACCTTTGGGGAGGCCGAGACGTAGATGGGAGGATAATATTAAAATGGATTTGAGGGAGGTGGGATGTTATGATAGGGACTGGATTAATATTTCTCAAGATAGGGACCAATGGCGGGCTTATGTGAGGGCGGCAATGAACCTGCGGATTGCTTAAAAGCCATTTGTAAGTAGTGGTACAGTGTTAAAAGTTATGTAATCAAGATGTATAGATTATTTTTCCTTAATTTTAGATTATCTTTGATAACATATTGTGTATACTGTAATACACTCAAAATTCTACCTTTTATTACATAACAGATCTTTGATAAAATATATTATCATATTCTTTGTCATAGAACTTTGATAGTGTAATACCAGCCTAAAACTCGTGTCGATACTTTACAGCAGCGAAATGATTTCTCTTTAGGTTGATTGATAAATAACAACCATTAGGCCCGTAACACACTTGCAGAGTTTTCGCTAGCGAGAAATGTGTTGCGAGAAAGAGGCGAAGAGCCTTCCTCCACACACTTGGCGAGTTCTCGCTATCACAGATCACACCTCGCTATGATCATCTATGCACTGCCTTCATGCAGAAAGCATTTTTCTGATTATAGTAATCACTCGTTGGGGGAATTATTATAGGTTATGTATTTACGTATATTGTCGTACTTAAACATATAACCTGTAATATTAATATACGTTACAAGAGTATGTTGACATTTTCATGTTCGAGGAAAAGATTGAAAAAGCGAAACGTAGTTGAGCTTTTTAATTTCCGAGAACATGAAAACAAACATACCGCTCGTGTATCGTACGTTATTTTGTGCGAAGATCGTTTATTACATACCTGAAAGACGAATTTCTAATTAGTTGTAATGAAATCTCCATGTTGGTTTCTGTTTAATGACGGCAACTTCGGAAAACCAAAATATCTTTCTTCAACATTGTTGCTTTAAAATGTTTTCTGTGTTTACTATACTCCAGCAGGCCGTGATATACATCTGTCTTTTTTTCCCCAGTCTATAAATGCGAACTTAAACAAACGGTAAGGTTATGTAATGATTTATTTTCCATTTTAATATTTTAACAATATTATTTATATAACATATTGCAGTAATAATATCGGCATCTGGAATCTTGTTGATTTTTTCACGGCTTCCTTAATGTTACTTGTATCAGGAATGCAGTAACTTTAGTGAAGTTGTAGACTTTACTTAATTTTTGCAAATATTTAAAAACAATAATTAACATTGCAATTTAGGTGAAATTGCAGTGGTAAGTTTCCAATTTATAATTATTACTATGTTAAAGGTCTCTAAAAATAATATGTTAAAAGCCTAAAGCAGTAAAATGAATGTCGCGCTTAAGCGGTAAGAAGAGGGAAATTTTTATGTGTGTTACGTTGGGAATACTGAATGTGGTATTTCACACTTACCGCGTATTGGTTCTGTGCGGAAAACAAGCAAATACGCACGATCTCGCACAAACATATTGTCGTACTTTACAAATTACGTACGAACGCTATGTTGAATCTGAGTATTCAGATGATGAGGAAATGGAGTTACATGAACATATTTTGTTAGTGAAAAGAAAAAGTAGGCCTAAAACTAAAGCCAGGAATATCTGAAAATGACATTGTATCTTACGAAAATAAGAGCGAGTTTTGGACATTGGTTTCGATTTGAATGATGATACATTTAGGCATTATTTCAGGTTAAATTGACCACAGTTTTTTCCATTCCAGTTGATAGAGAATTCTTTGCTATATTCTGATTAAAATTATGTAAACTGTTAAGACATATTGATACATTATTTCAAATGTTTAATTAATACTATTAAATGTTATCAAAATAAAATATAGCTCTATTTATTTTCAGATAATCTGATATTTATCTCCAGACGTCTTCTTTAAGTTCCGTGTTTTTATAGTTTTCATCCCTTGCATCATATAAATAGGCCTACGGGTGACATCGTACAAGTTCAATAAGTTTCAGACTGCAATTATCAGCCATCTTTCCTCATTTTCAAATAAAAACAATACAATTCATCGCCACCTGTGATATCTTTTTCTACATTCAATCGTCATAAAGAGTATAAATGTCAAACATCTTTGATAAATGTGTCAAGAAAAATCGCTGAGCTACCGATTCCAGCGAGAAACTCGCGCGAGGTTTTTGCCTCGAACGAGAATCTCTTCCAGTGTTGAACGTCCATTTGAATCCATGTTATCAATTTTTTAATTTTCTCGCAACACATTTCTCGCTGGCGAAAACTCTGCAATTGTGTTAAGGGCCTAAGTTTGTATAAGAGATGCTATTTCGAAGTGCACGAAAGGGTATGTTACAAACATTATAGGAATGTCTGCTCTTTTCGTCTGGAGGGCGCGTTCATACTGCTTACTGTCCAGGATGACTTCCGGTTCTCATTTGACATCAGACAGGTTGGACATCAGATCCGTTCCAATAGAGATCACGTGATCTCGCCTGAGGTCATGAACGCAGAAACAGAAAGAGAACCCTGCATCCACCGGAAGCCAAGTGAACAGGTCTGTCAGTTGAGACAGGCTTTTTAAAAGACAAAACGTTAGAACTAGTATTATGTAAACTCACGTTATGTAGTAAGTAAATATTAACATTGCACATAAATCTGAACTCTTGCTCCGCCTCGAATTATCGGCAACTTCTCTGCCAGCTGTGTTTTGCGGGCCCGTCTGTCGGAACAACGTGGAAGAATTCTTGCTTTGTCACGCACTGCCAGACACGAGACAATTTTGTCTTGTAACATCATAAAAACTTACGTAGTTACGAGTTGACTCATCCAGTTTTTCCCCCCTGTGCAGTAAAGTGATAAGGGATTATACTGTATAATATACGATTCTCTGAATATTACGAAATTTCAGTTTTTCGTGATCAAGCTTCAAATCGTGTTGTGGTAAGAGGGGCTTGCAGGGGAGCAACACATTTTCGAAGGTACGGTTATAAACTGCTTTGAAACTTGGTATGGAACTTTGGCGTCGAATCTGTTCGAAGATACATATCACACAAACAAACGATAAGAAAACCCAATTTGTAAAAATCGATTTTCCATATCATGATCATAATCATCACCATTATCATCATTCATTCATTGTTTTCTGCCCAAGGACAGGTCTTTCACTACAAACCCAGCATTCTCCAATCTTTCCATTTTCTGTCTTCCTCTTAGTCTCCTCATATGATCCATATAGCTTAATGTCGTCTATCATCTGATATTTTGTTCTGCCCCAACTTTTCTCCCGTTTTTATTTATTTATTTACTTATTTATTTATTTATTTATTTATTTTTATTCATTCATTCACTTATTTATTTATTCATTCATTCATTCATTCATTCATTTACTTACTTATTTATTCATTCATTCTTTCATGCATTTAGTTATTTACTTATTTTTTTATTTATTTACTTATTTATTTATTCATTCATTCATTTATTTACTTATTTATTTATTCATTCATTAATTTAGTTATTTATTTATTCATTCATTCATTCATTCATTCATTCATTTATGTATTTACTTATTTATTTATTTATTTACTTATTATTTATTTATTCATTCATTCATTTACTTATTTACTTATTTATTTATTCATTCATTCACTTTTTTACTTATTTATTTATTTATTCATTCATTTATTCATTTATTAATTTATTCATGTATTTATTTGTTTATTTATTTATTCATTCATTCATTCTTTTACTTACTTACTTACTTTTGTTTATTTATTTATTTATTTATTTATTTATTTTTCCATTCATTCGTTCATTTACTTATTTATTTATTTATGTATTTACTTACTTATTTATTCATTCATTTACTTATTTACTTACTTATTTTTATTTATTTACTTATTTATTTATTCATTCATTCATGCATTTATTTATTTATTTATTTATTTATTTATTTATTTATTTATTTATTTATTTATTTATTCATTCATTCATCTATCTATCTATCTATCTATCTATCTATCTATCTATCTATCTATCTATCTATCTATCTGTCTGTCTGTCTGTCTGTCTGTCTGTCTGTCTGTCTGTCTGTCTGTCTGTCTGTCTGTCTGTCTGTCTGTCTGTCTGTCTATCTATCTATCTATCTATCTATCTATCTATCTATCTATCTATCTATCTATCTATCTATCTATCTATCTATCTATCTATCTATCTATCTATCTATCTATCTCTGTCTGTCTGTCTGTCTATCTGTTTATCTGTCTATCTGTCTGTCTGTCTATTTATTTATTTATTTATTTATTTATTTATTTATCTATCTACTTTCCTGTAATCAGTTAATGACTTAGTCAAGTCTGGCTGAGACAGTCGTCGCAGCAGGTCGTTTTCTATACACCGCTCTTAGTGGAATACGGAAGTGTAGTGTGTAGAGTGAGCTTACGTTGAAATCTAGTACGCGATCATTGTTTACAAACCGCATCTCAGTGTATTGTGTTATACCTTGGTGTTTTGTGTTTATTTTTTTCTCCTTTTTGTGTTAAGTAAAAGTGAAATATGAATAAATCGGTAAGGAAAAATACACTTAAAGTTGTGTTCGACAAAGAAGGACCTCGACCTACGGCAATTGAGATTCATAATTGGATGGATTCGGAACTACAAATTCCACCAGATAAAGTTGCTACATTACAACTTGTGAGTAAGGAAAACTCAATTTACATTAAACTGAACAATAATGTAATTTATGAACAACTGTTGCAACAATATGAAGGAGTCCGCAAATTCAAATTGCTTAGTGGTGACGAAACATCAGTGACAATTCAACCTGCAGATATAGACGTTGTGAATGTACGCATATTTAACGTTCCTCCGGAACTAACAAATGATAAAATTATAACGGTGTTACAGCATTATGGTTCGATTCATAAAATCGACCGTGAAGTGTGGTCAAATCAGTATAAATACAGAGTGGAAAATGGTATTCGATGTGTACAAATGGAAGTGACGAAAGCAATACCTAGTAGTTTAAAATTTCATGGGTATGAAGCTTTCATTTCGTATCCGGGACAAGAACCTACTTGCTACTATTGTAAAGAAACAACACACCTGAAACAACAATGTCCTAAACTTAAGACAACTACGATTATGCCAGTGAATACGAAAAGGAGACAACCGCTTCAGTTCAGTGACCTTCTGAAACCGACTAGCAATATGACCGACTCTGTATCAAAGATAATCGCTCATGATGTGGAGTCTGATAAAACTACTGTCAATGTATCGCATATGGATAGTGAACAATGCGGAGAACATAGTGCGGAACCTACAATTGAACACCTAACTCCGTTAGTAACAGCAACTGAAATGATTGTAGAAGAGGAAACACATAATTCGGACACAGATTCTGCTGAGGATTTTGATGACAATGAGCGCAGTCATGAGTTAGAACCGACGCCCAAGAAATCTAAAGGGAACAGATTATGTCCGTCAGGGAATATTGTGTCACAAATGTCTTTGCTGAAAGAAAATGTACTAGATTCTGGAACGTCAGAAATTAGTCAAGACCAACAAAATGAACGTGATCCAAAGTTAAATAAAGCAAACAAATCAAATTCGATGGTGCATATTTCAGCAAGTGAGAAAACAGGGGTACTAATCCAAGCGGATGTAGAGGGATCTCAACCGACAATGGAACAAACTGAAAAGAATGTAAAGCCTGTAAAGACCATTAGTAAACATAGGTCACATCCTTACAAACCAGAGGAGAGTAAACTAGGCTTCCCCTTGCTTCGGAAACATGAATAGTGTTTTTGCTTGTACTGAAATCAACTGAGAAATAATTCAGCAGTACGCCATATTATGTTGTCTGTGACTCTCATATTTATAATGGCCCAAACCATCTTAGTGGCCAGTCTAAATTTTAATGGTAGTTCATCACCGCTTAAAATAAAATTATTGAATACGTTCCTCACGAAGAACTCTATTGATATCATGTTTCTACAAGAAATTAGATCTGATGATTTCTCACTTGTATATAACTACAATTCATATACAAATATTGGATGCGAATCTCTCGGAACTGCAATCTTAACGAGAAAAGGAATTGAGCTTCATTCTATAGAAAAACTGCCCTCTGGCAGAGGAATCAGTGGTGTATATAAAGAATATACGCTTGTTAATTTGTATGCGCCTTCAGGCACGAATAAGAGACAATTGCGTAATGTATTCTACAATGAAGAACTACCTTATTTGATTCGTTCTTTACCTCAGAAATTAATTTTGGGTGGTGATTATAATTGTGTGCTGAGACCAGAAGATACTACAAGCAAATTTCTTCCAAGCGAATGCCTACAACAGCTTATAACCAAATTAAATCTTTGTGATGCTTGGACATTAATTCATAAGAAGGTTCAGTACACGTTTTTTTCTGGACAGTCAGCCTCTCGATTGGACAGATTTTATGTTTCCCATTTTTTGAAAACGCAGGTACAATCCATAGAGGTAGTACCAGCACCATTTAGTGATCATTCGGCTATCGTTCTACATCTTCTTATAAATACGTTTATACCTCAAATATGTCGATCATATTGGAAACTCAACGTCTCATGTCTTAGGGATTCTGAACTCCGAGAAAATTTCCATCATCAATGGCAGATGTGGCTAAAGCGACGAGATAAATATCATGATATTGCAGATTGGTGGGACTTATATGCAAAGCCAAAAATTCGTAGCTTTTTTAAACAACACTCTTACCAGAAATATGAAGAAGAAGAAAAATTAATAAACTTTTATTACAAATGTCTTAGAGAATATCACGATGATTATTTCCCGACACCGGAGAGGAGAGCAGCAATGTCACGTTGTAAGGCTAAAATACAGGGAATATATCGTCGCCGAATGCAAGGTTTGAAGGTTAGAAGTCGAGAATCTAATTCAACAAATGAAGAAAGAGCAAATTTATATTTTCTCACGAAAATTGCACGACGACGTAAAACTAATATGATCACTGAATTAGAGGTTGATGGAGGACAGACAGTGTCAACACAGCATGAAATTTCTAAAACTATTAGGGAATATTACACTGATATTTTTTCTGAAAAGATTCAGTGTTCCCAGACTCTTGATGAACTCTCACTGCCCACACCTCCTCCCGTTTCATATGAAGATAATAAACAACTCGAGCAGGCCATAACGCAACAGGAAATTTACATCGCGTTGAAACAAGGACAAAAATCGAAGACACCTGGAAATGATGGTCTGCCACATGAATTTTATCAGCAATTTTGGCCGTGCGTTGGATCGATATTAACAGAGATCTACAATATTATTCTCCAGAGACAGAAACTTACTCTTTCACAGAGACGAGGGGTGTTAGTGCTCATTCACAAAAAAGGATCCCAGAAGAACATTAAAAACTATAGACCAATTACTTTGTTAAACTACGATTATAAATTGTTTGCAAGTGTATTAACGAATCGTATAAAAGGTTTGCTCCCTCACCTGATCCATAGCGCTCAAAACTGTGGAGTTCCAGGCAGATCGATAGTAAATGCTATAAGTCAACTACGAGATGCGGTTGCTTACAGTCTCTATAATCAAATGCAAGGTTTTTAGTATCTCTTGATTTCCAACGTGCTTTTGATTCCATTAACCACAAGTTTCTCTTTAATGTACTGAAATGGCATAGCTTAAATCCGAAATTCATTAAATACCTGAAATGTTTATATACTGACATAGATGTTATTATTCAAATTAATGGGTTTTGACGTCTCCCATTTCTGTTAATCGGTCCATTCGGCAAGGATGTCCTGCCTCCATGGTGCTTTTCGCCCTTGCTTTCAATCCATTACTCTATTTATTACATCAACAGATTACAGGTATCCGGCTTGAAAATGTTAGAATAGCAGAAACAGCATATGCCGATGATGTCAATGTATTACTGGCTAATGAAGAAGATTCCCGAAAAATGTGGGAGGTTCTCCAACCCTTTACAAATGCATCTGGTCTAAAAATAAACACAAATAAATCTCATGCTTTGCCCATTGGAGTTTGGGTCTCGGAACCGTTTTTAGCTACATTACCCATTGTAGAACAAGTTAAAATTTTGGGTATTTATTATCATAGGATTCCAAATATCATGTCGTGTTTGAACTGGAAAATGGTTGTTCAGTCCATTAAAGGACTAGCACAAAGCTATAAATGGAGGTCTTTTAGTCTGTATGAACGAGTCTGGTTCGTCCATACATTCATACTCTCAAAGTTATGGTATGTAGCAGAAGTTTTACCAATTACAGTTAGTCATGCTCGACAAATTTCTAGTGCAGTGCTATGGTTCATTTGGAAAGGTTGTTTGTTCAAAGTGCCATTATCGACCTTACATCTTCCTCTAGCCGCGGGTGGACTTGGACTGTGGGATGTCTCGGACAAATGTCTCTCCTTATTTCTATATAGAAATTTTATAATTGAATCTCAAAATGAAACGCCCAGTAAAGTGTGGTTTCAACAATGGCGTCACAATCTCGATCTAAGATGTCCTACGGATATTCGACAAATACCTTCTCAACTGAAATGCTTAAGAGTATATTTACAAGAATGGAGTTATCTCCAAAATTACTATGATTCCTCGGCTTGTCCTTCAAAACAAGAACTTTATTCTCGTCTACAACATTACAGAGTAATCCTACCAATGCGCGTTGTCAATATTCTGCCGAAAAATACAAATTTTACTCAACTGTGGAAAAACATTACTCACAAAATTCTTCCTGCTACAATTAAATCTACTTGGTTTTAATTGTTCACGATATAGTAGCTACTAGATATCGTCAATATCGTATACACATGTTGAATAGTCCTAACTGTCTATACTGTAATGAACCTGATACATTATCGCACAAGCTGGGGCGATGCTCCAGCACCCGTGATGTCTGGCAGTAATTGCAATGTTATATACAGAAGATGAACATTACACAATACTATTGGTTTACACCAGATATTTGGCTACGACCGGACTTTCTACTTGCCAGCAGTGACAAACATCAAGCTCTCATATGGATCCTTGGACATACCGCTCACTTCATAATAAATCATGAAGATTTGCTATGTGAAGAACACATCACATATATAAAGACAGAGGAATATAAAATGCAAGCAAAGGGAAGAAAATGTCTGCGTAACCATCTTAATTTTGTAGAATAATTATTGAATGTATGTAGATTTATAAGGCAGAGGAGAAGTGCCTCGGAAAAATTTGCCGGTGTATTAAGCTATATATTTGTTCCTTTCTTCTTTCATATTGTTATGCTTCTGTTAAAAAGTATGTGAAGTTTAAAAACCTTTGTTATTGTTTAAAATTGATGATATGATATAATAGTGTAAAAAAACCGCCATAGACGTAAATATCACAAAAAAATTAAAAAAATTTGATTCACATAATAATATTAATATAGAATAAAAAAAAAAAAAAAAAGTTGGTTTGATTTTTAGCGAATTAATAAGTAACTTATGAGTTCTTTTAATTTTTAGCTATCTGGTTTGTTTATAAATTAGTAGCGAATTATTTTACTAACTAGTTTTCTTGATAGTTGTTTTGTTAGTCAATTGGTTAGTTGCAACTAGTGAGGGAACTTGAAATCTGTCAAATAGTTGAATAGTTAACAGAAGAGCTAATTGAGTATGGACGTGTATGTAGATAAGTATCTTGTTAAATAAGCGGATAAATACCAGTTTCCAACTCAAGTGAGATGGAATTCGCACGTAAATTTATACCACGCAGCTGTGCTCCTCCCCACTGACTTAACAACGTTCACTTGCAAAAGTTCTTGTTGACGTCACCAGTTCTATCGTCGGAGGAGAGTCACAAACGGCATGTTTCATGTAGTTCCACTTCTGAAAACGAGACACGCCTTGAGGTCTCAAATTTTGGAATCTGCTGCCGTAACGAATTTGTTTGTTCAAGCAGAGCTTTTGTTATTCTCTGGATAGCTAGGAAGCCGGGGACACCCTTTGACGACTGTTAGAATGTTGGTTTAGTTAGTTCCAGGTCGCCATTGTGATGTTTGAATTGCACTAATCCCTGTTTGCGCCTAACACTTGCGCAGACGTTTGTTGAATAAGTCAGACACATTTCGTAATTGCTTACAAAAGCGGCACTTATCCTATTTGTTTATACCCTTGTTATCTGGCGAACTTTGAGCGCAGACAGTAAATAAGATGGAATTCACTCCCAGTCTCGTTCGCATCCAGATTTTTTGCCATATAATGACTGATAAAGCACGCGATTGTCTTATTACATTATCATAAGATAGCGAAGGCTGTGTTAGAACTGAGGAAAAAGTCTTAGTCTTCAGAATGTGTGCCCACTGGAATGGTAAGGCGCGCTGGTGGTTTTGAGTTTAATACAAAGCAATTGAAGGATTAAAAAAAAAAGAACCGTAGTCCAAAAATGCAAATTTGAGATATTAAGCATATGGTCTTTGGTTTCTTCCGAGATTTTCCACAGCCGTGGGACTGAAACCGGTTGGTCTATGGCGAGCCCTTGGCATCAACCCCTTTGATTTGATTACCCCCCTTTGATTTGATTACCTGGTTGGATTTTTCCGAGGTTTTCCCCAAACCAAAAGGCAAATGCCGGGTAATATTTTGGTGAATCCTCGGACCTAACCTCACCTCACTACATCTCGCCAAAATATTGTCAAAAATTGCACAAAATTGTAAAAATTGTAGAAAATTACTAAATTGTAAAACTATAAAAATTTGTAAAAATTTTAATTGTAATATTGTAAAATTTTGACTTGTTCCACATCTTAAAGCTTCATTGCTCATGTAAGATCTATGGAATAAAATGAATGAATGGGCTATTCCATATGAAATCGATCGGTAAAAAGCCTCGCATTTTTTATACTCTAATTTCTTCCCTATTTATACAAAGTGCTGAGGAGAGTGCATTTTCAAAAATATACTATCGAAAGTCAAACGGTTTTCGTATTATTGAGCGACAAATTTAGCGTATTTTATAAAAACAAGCCTCTTTCCATCTCAAATCGACCGAAATATTGAGAAAATTGTCCTTACAATTTCTAAATACAATGAAACTTTTTTTGTACGTAGAGAACTGTGATACAATGCTTTGTGCAAAGTTTGAGGCATCAGAACTTCATAGTGTTTAAATTGAAAATATTTAAATTTATCGTATTTTCATAAAATTATCAACTTTAAACTGTTGTAGCTCCGAAACCCTTTCACCCAATGATCAAAATCATGGTTTATTTTGATGCTGAGAAATTAAAGTTTATACTGTATTGATATATAAACAGATTTTCTTACTTTTTATGGAAATGGAGAAATTTAGATTTTTCTTCGTTAAGACGCCTTTGCCAAGGAAAAAATATTTTAAAAATATATAGTTAGATTCCGCATTGAAAGTACAAATAACACACACATTTTTTACTGATGGTATGTTGATAAGAAAGTGTTGAAAATATCAAATAAAGAAAATAAATAGTACGCGCGTGAATTAACCAGCTGACTGTGAGGCGGGAGCTAGCCGAGACAAGCAAGGCCAGGAGACAAACACGTGATGTTTCGTCTGGTAGCGCATAGCTGGGCTAGCTTTATCACAAGTTTTCATAAACACAGGAGTAGAATGACGCCCAACGCTCGCTTATCTTCAGCTCTCGGTCAGTGCGTGCGGTACTGCACCGTTCAAGTCCAGGCGTGTGAAAATAACCTATTTAATACCCTCGAAACTTATTGCCATACCACTAAGCAAACAATGCCGAATCCCTCTTAATAATGCAAGGTTTTTTCTCAATATCTTTTTACATTTTTACAAATTGGCAAAAAGCCTTAAAGTAAGTAAAATCAGATTATCTGTCTCTCTCTGTGTACAATAAAAATAAGGATTACTTCTTAACATAACCTACCAAATGTCAGCTTCAAAATAAGCTCTCGTTCAATGTTCTGCAGTAAATGGTTCCAGAGTTCTGAGCGCTGAAAGAGGCTTGTTTTTATAAAATACGCTAAATTTGTCGTTTAACAATACGAAAACTGTTTGACTTTCGATAGTATATTTTTGAAAATGCACTCTACTCAGCATCTTGTATAAATAGGGAAAAAATATAGTATTAAAATGCGAGGTTCTTTACTGATCGATTTCATATGGAATAGCCCATATGCATAATTCCCAGATTAATGGCCAGTCAATACCAAGTATGAACAATATTCACTCAGTAACTTAAAAGGAAAAATGCAACTAGACATACAGTGAATGTAAAAAGTATTCGCAGGATTATTTTTTTACTACAAATTGAGACCTAAATGAAGTACTGTTAACTCTTGGTATGAAATAAACTGTTCACATATAATAATAATACATCACATAGCAAATACACACAATAAATTTTCATAATTTTGCGTGTAGGTTCTGTCATAGTTCAATAAATTGAATGCCTAACAAATTTTTAGTAGGTTATTTTACGACGCTTTATCAACATCTTCGGTTATTTAGCGTCTGAATGAGATGAAGGTGATAATGCCAGTGAAATGAGTCCGGGGTCCAGCACCGAAAGTTACCCAGTATTTACTCATAGTGGGTTGAGGGAAAACCCCGGAAAAAACCTCAACCAGGTAACTTGCCCCGAACGGGAATCGAACCCGGGCCACCTGGTTTCGCAGCCAGACGCGCTGACCGTTACTCCACAGGTGTGGACCCTAACAAAATTACAGCGTAAAAAGTAATCGCACACTCAACTCTGTTGACGAATAAAAACACTCCTGCTGAACGCAGTAGGCACGTGGTACTAAGGAAAAGCTCGTAATGCATGTTCCAAGTCAGTTTGATTCTAGAATCACAAGTAGTATACAGCCATCACGTCAAATGGGACTCAGAGGGAAAGAAACTTCTAAAAGAGAAAGGGCTACTATCATTCGTCTGCATAATCAATGTAAAACACTGAGTGAAACATCAGCGATTGTGAATAGAGGTAAGTCAATCATCAAGGGAATCATAGACAGATACGGGGAAAGAAAATCGAACGAAAATTTAATGAGAAGTGGCCGGCAGAGAAAAATAAACGAATATAGTGGCAGAGCAATCATGCGAAAAATTAAAAAGAATCCGCAAATTAGTGCGGCAGAGCTCCAACGTGATCTCGGTATAAGTGTATGTGACAGTACAATCCGAAATTACCTAAGGAGCAGCGAATGCCATGCTAGAATCAACCATAGGAAATACTACATAAGTAAAGTTAATAAGAGTAAAATATTAGACTTTGATGAAACAAATCTTAACCGGCCTTAAGAATTTTGGAACAGAATGATGAAAGTAAGTTCAATATATTTCAGTCTGATGGGAGAAGTTCTGTGTGGAGAAAAAAAAATGCTGAATTGGAAAAGAAAAACACGGTGGAGTTTGAGTACTAGTATGGGGGTGCATGATCTCAGCAGGAGTGGGGTAGTTGGCTTTTATTGAGGACAATATGGATCACCAACGTTACACTGATATTCTGAAGGGTCATGTAGTGCCTAGTGTCCAAAACTTGGGCATCAGGGGCAATTTCATATTCATGCAAGACAACGACCCCAAACATATGGCCCACAATACTCGACTGTGGATTCTCTATAGCATCCCTTCATATCTTCAGAGACCTCCCCAGTCACCAGACATCAACCCAGTCGAGATCTTTGGGATTATTTAGAAATAAGACTTAGAACTAGACATATTACCAGTAAAGAGTCTCTAAACACTGCATTCATAGAAGAGTGGAACATCATTCCAACAAGTATTACTTCAAATTTAGTTAATTCTATCCCCAGAAGGTTAGAAGCTACTGTAAAATGCAAGGGCTACCTTACAAAGTATTGAAATTGACAAGGAACTGACTAAAGTGTGACCAGTGTGCGAATACTTTTTGTTCGTATTTTTGTTTGGTATCATTGTGTTTTAATCAAACATAATTGTTTATTTTGAGAATTGTGCAATGAATTTTGTGTTTATATGTAAACTAATAACAGAAAATGTTTATACTTGTACGTAACTTGTGTTCATGTCTAAAAAGTTGAGAGTATAGGATTTGAAGCACGTTTATTATTGCTATGTATTTTTATTACCCATCGTGCGAATACTTTTTACACTCACTGTATGAGCATACAGCAGGCATTATCTTTCTTTATCATCAGGTACGCTCATAGCTTATATTTATATGCCAATGTAGAAATACACATTTCTCAGCATCACAATTTACTTTCTATATAGGTCTACTTTGTGTGATGACAGAGTTTAAATCTTAAACACGGAAACAACTTAACTTCAAAGCTTTCAAGGGATTGTGATACTCAAGGTTCATTTCGTCATTATATTTTAACGTTAAAATATACGGAATGAATTCTAAGTAAAGGTATTACGTACGTTTAATTTAAAATGCTTTCAAAGCATCCATTAGAAAATTCTATCCGTGCCGGTAGAGAGCGAATCCTCTCTATTGTCGGTGAGCCCTGCGGATGGATCGAAGGCAGCTCTCGCTATCCTGTCGTTCCTGGAAGTCTACCCACGTTCAGAGACGGTGAGGCTTATTCATACGACCCGAAATCAGTTCGCTCTAACATCCAGAAATATTAAGGCAATTGTGCATAGCGCTTTAAAGAGAGATACAGTACTCTGAAATTAAAATTAATTCGCTGTAACGGAATGATTATACCAAGGCAAAAAATATAGCTATACTGTAACTAATCTATGTTAGGAGAAAATCCACAAACGATTAGGGAAAGCACGGGAATTTTACTGGAAGCAAATAAAGAGATAGGTTTGGAAGTAAATCCCGAAAACAAAGTACGAAGCGCATCCAGAAAGTAAGTTCCCTATTTAAAAAAAAAGAACACACACTTTCAGGAAAACATTTATTGGCAACAGGTACAGCAATGTTTCAGCTATTTTTCAACATAGTCACCATCAGAATTGAGACACTTGTCGTATCGTGGGATCAACTTTTGTATCTCTCTCTGCCGCCTGTGAATGGAACCAGCGTGTGACAGACGTCTTCAGCTCTTCGTCGTTGCCAAAACGCTCACCGGAGGACAGGAATTTCTTGAGGTGCAAGAAAACGTGAAAATCGCTGGGAGCAACATCAGGACTGTAGGCTGGATGATCAAACAACTACCAGAACACCGTGCACATAACTTTCCGTACCGACAGCGTCTGTTTGAATTTCGTCCTGACCGGAGATCCACTATGCCGCCAATGCATTGACTGCTGCTTGGTTTCCGGGGTGAAGTGCGAAATCCAAGTCTCATCGCCCGTGACGATCCTGTCGAGGAACTCGTCGCCGTCATCGTGATACCGTTGCAGAAATGTCAGTGCTGCTCCTAGACGTTGCATTTTGTGTTCGGGTGTCAGGTTTTTCGGCACCCACCTGGCACACACTTTTTTGAACAGCAGGTGCTTAGTGACAATATCATGCAACAAGGATCGCGATATCTGCGGAAAATGGCTGCTCAGCTCCGTAATCGTGAAGCGACGGTTCTCCATGATGCACTGCCGCACCAGCTCAACACGATCATCATTGATGATGCGCTCTTCATCATGGACACTTTGACGACCTTCGGCAAACTGCCTACACCAGCGAAGCACCATCTGCTTACTCATGATGTTCGGCCCATAGACCTAACAGAGCTGCCGATGAATTTCAATTGGCGCAATGCATTGTGCATTAAAGAACTTTATCACCGACCGAACCTCGCAGGCGACGGGAGAAGGAATTAGAGCTTCCATTTCGGACCACTGCTGCCACGCTACTGGCACCAGGCGGGACCTGTCCGACTGGCATATGATTGATACGTCATAGATCTGTTACGCATGCGCAATTGACACGGTTAATTATGTTTACTTTCAAGGGGAAAAGATCGGGAAACTTACTTTCTGGATGCGCCTCGTATATGATTATGTCTCGTGACGAGAATATTGTACGAAATGGAAATATAGAAATATCTTGGAGCAACAGTAACAAATATAAATGATGCTCGGGAGGAAATTAAACACAGAATAAACATGGGAAATGCCTGTTATTATTCGGTTGACAAGCTTTTATCATCCAGTCTGCTGTTAAAAAATCTGAAAGTTAGAATTTATAAAACAGTTATATTACCGGTTGTTCTTTATGGTTGTGAAACTTGGACTCTCACTTTGAGAGAGGAACATAGGTTAAGGGTGTTTGAGAATAAGGTGCTTAGGAAAATATTTGGGGCTAAGAGGGATGAAGTTACAGGAGAATGGAAAAGTTACACAACGCAGAACTTCACGCATTGTATTCTTCACCTGACATAATTAGGAACATTAAATCCAAACGTTTGAGATGGGGAGGGCATGTAGCACGTATGGGCGAATCCAGAAATGCATATGGAGTGTTAGTTGGGAGGCCGGCGGGAAAAAGACCTTTAGGGAGGCCGAGACGTAGATGGGAAGATAATATTAAAATGGATTTGAGGGAGGTGGGATATGATGATAGAGACTGGATTAATCTTGCTCAGGATAGGGACCAATAGCGGGGTTATGTGAGGGCGGGTTCCTTAAAAGCAAGCAAGCAAGCAAGTAAGTAAGTAAGTATACTGTAACTAATGGGTGGATTACAGAAAATATATTTCACAGAGTATTTAAATGTTTCTGCGTTCGTTACTTGACTGTGATTGCTATTTCTATACTCGATCTCATTTTTATGTCTTTAATATTTAAATTAGCCACCGGTGTAGCTCAGTCGGCTAAGCCGCTTGCCTGCCGATCCGGAGTTGCTCTCGGGTGCGGGTTTGATTCCCGCTTGGGCTGATTACCTGGTTGGTATTTTTCCGAGGTAACTTTTATTTTTTATATGTAGATATCACTGCTACAACTTAAATTCGAAATTAGTTTAAAGAAATGGGACCCAAATTTAAAAAAATAAACATAAATCAGTAATTCATTAAAATGGATATAGGCTATCTTACGTAGCACATGCGTCTTAACTTTTCCAGTTGCATTCTCCTTCTCTTTTATTTTTGTGCGAGGAGTGCCTTATTCTTTACGAAATTTTTCTTTAAGATGCTCTTTAGTATGAATATTGTAACGCAATTTTTTTTATACTTTCGAAATATGTCTTCATCATCAATTCAAAAATAAATTTGCTTAAGGAGTTAGGTACAGCTTACAGCAGTAAAAGTTTTGGAAATATTCAACATTTTTTTCCTCCATTACTGTATTTTGTACAATAATGAAAATTGGTATGTGTAAAATACTGCTATATGAAAAAAAAAATATTTTTACGTTTAAAAAATTATTTATGCATATATTTTTTTCTCAAAATTCAAAATGTTGGCAGTTCACTGTGCAGTGATGAAGCGTTTCCCTCATAACTCTTAAATTTTTAACTTTTTCATGTTCTCTCTCTTTTATTTTATTGCTGTAACTCATGCTTACAATATCATCCTCTTTTAACTACATTCCTTAATAAATAACATTTTTTTTATTTTGTGTTAGAAGAAAATACTGATATTTGAACATTTTTGAAAATTAATTTATTTTTTATCAGACAATCTATCAAAGGTAGAGAAGTGATCTTGCATCATATTGTAGAATGTTAAATGTTATGTTTTATTTAACGACGCTCGCAACTGCAGAGGTTATATCAGCGTCGCCGGATGTGCCGGAATTTTGTCCCGCAGGAGTTCTTTTACATGCTAGTAAATCTACTGACATGAGCCTGTCGCATTTAAGCACACTTAAATGCCATCGACATGGCCCGGGATCGAACCCGCAACCTTGGGCATAGAAGGCCAGCGCTATACCAACTCGCCAACTAGGTCGACATCATATTGTAGATATGACATGCATAAATACACACAAAAAAGTTCAACACAGAATGTTGGATAGTTTTTTAGTTATGTGAGAAAAGCTTCATCACTGCACAGTGAACTGAATTTTGAAAAAAAAAAAAAAAAAATGTAAATATTTTTTTTTAAATTGTAAAAATATTTTTTTCATATAGGCTAGCAGAAGGACAATGTTTTACACATACTAATTTTCATTATTGTACAAGATATAGTAATGGAGGGAAAAATGTTGAATATTTCCAAAATTTTATTGCTGTAAGCTGTACCTAACCCCTTAAGGGGAGAGGATGGTATTTTTTGGTGACAAATGAGTAAATTTTCAAAAAAAAAAAAAACAAATTTTTTCTTTAAAATGCTCTGTGATATGTGTGGAATACATAGCATAATATGTTGTGGGTTTTTGTGCCCTTATCAGATGTTGAGACGCCATTTTTAAACTTCCTGCAATATGGATTTTTAAATCACTCGTCCCTTTTATTGTTGTTTCCGGTAAATTGAATTAAAAAAAATTCTTTAAAATACCCTTTGATATGTGTGGAATGCATTGCATAACTTTTCGTGGGTATTTGTGCCCTTATCGGATGTTGAGACGCCATTTTTAAACTTCCTGCGCTATGAGTTTTTAAATCACTCGCCCCCATTTATCGGTTTCCAGTAACTTCATTTTTTTTTTTGCTACATTGCCAAACAAAAATGGATGTAATTTCTGAACTATTGAAGATACATGCATGAAACTAAAAACACACATTATTTTGTTAATTGATTTCATTTTAAAAATACGTCCGTTTGTTTGCAAGAAAGGAATTCAGAAAATTGTTATTAAATTTTAATTGTTTATCTTACAAACGTAGGGACAAATATCAAAATTCTGTTACAGACAGTTTGTAGAAAATGCTTTAGAAAGTATATTGCAAAAACTGGATCAATCTACCTTTAAAAATGGTTTAGATATTTCGGTTTTAGTAAAAAACTGCATTTGGTATAATTTGTTTTTCAAATCTGGGCCCCCAAATAATTTTTTTCAAAATATTTATTTTTGGTTGAGTTGCTACAGCTATGAGCTCTCTACCACAGTCTAGTATATACAGTCGCGAAGCTCAATACGTAGTAAAATTCAAACATTAAATAGTTGCTCACCACTAGGATCACTAATATCGCCTCATTACAGGCAATGCAAAATAGTACCGTCACAGTCTATTGTTTCTAGCACCCTCAAAACTCAAGCTTCGTGACTGTATATAGTAGACTGTGCTCTCTACATACAAAAAATTAATATTTTACACCGAATAGGAAAAAAGTTTAAAAAAATACCATCCTCTCCCCTGGTAGCGAACTTAGGGAAGTTTACCTTACTTTAAAAGAAAATTAATATATTAGAATCACGTAAATGAAGGGTACACGGGAATAACGATCAAGGTCCATTTTAGAAAGTTTCGAGAAAAACGAATTTTAAAAGTTTAAGCACTTAATACTTTGTTATGTGTGTATTTAATAGAAACTGACGTAGTGGAATGTCAAGAACGATTATTTCTTATTACTAGCTAGACCACATGATAGTACATCCTTTCCACTGTAAGATGGCATTATTAACTCAATTTCGATTTTTGATGGGCCTTGATCGTTTTTCTCTTGTTCCCTTCAAATGCGTGTTGGACTGTTTGTAATTTCAATCAATCAACCGAATGCCTAATTAAAATATATGACTTAGAACCTCTTGTTCCAAAGGGTTTCTCGATGCCGTAGTGTTAGAGACACTGTGCGACAACTCTGAAACAGCATAAAGCTGGTAGACAAAACATTTCAAAACAAATATACAAAGAGTCTTTCATAACGTGTATGACGCAGTGAGTCCATAAAATAAGCGGAAACTGCTACGGCGGTAGTCGGCAGACAGCGGGAGTGTCAATATACACAAGTCTACACTCTCGAAATTTGTACTAACAAACCGGCTGAACACTTCTTCGCACACACGAGCTTGCAGGTTCAACAAATACGTTCAAATTACACATAAATAGTTATGCTCATAACAATAACAATAATAATAATCGCCTACCAATCCAGACAGTTCCGTCTGCAAAGCAAATGCTTGAAACCGTCTAGCTCACGCTTAATGCTCTTCCGCCCGCTTTATTACGGAGAGTTGAGAAGAACTTTGAAAGTAGATTACAGGAATATATTTTTGCCATTGGAGTTATTATTATAAAGAATGCATTTTTTAGAAATACTAGGTTACATTTTGACATCGCCATAATCTTTTTTAAGAATTAAGATATACAAAAAAAAAAAAACACTTATACTCATAAAGATATGGGGTTTATTGGATTCAGTTTAAATATTGAATACATCCGCCTTGGTTCATTGGAGTTAAATCGCTTGCTTGAACTCGGTCGAGTGTCGCACCCTCGAGTGAGATACGATCGGTCGTGATACGCTCGTAATAAATAGAAGCACAGTACAAGGTCATCTCACTGACATGTCTTATCTTGTATGGAAGGCGACAGATAAGATACACATATGTTTTGCTCACACGGTAAAAATAAGGCTTTATTTTCTTCTTTTATGACAAACGTTTAATGGAACAGTCAATGGAACGTACCAAAACAGGAACATGAAGTTATAAATAAAGTAGTATGGAAAACTTCGATATACAGTTATTACTGCTAATTAATAATAATTATTCAATATTTGATTTACCACATATATAATATGATAGATCCACACATAGTGTTCCGCCTATATACTGCGACAATGTAGAAACGTTTTACAAAATATTATTGATATAGCAGTAGATTAATAACAATATTAGTACAGAGATAACGTCACAGAAATATAATAAAACGAATAATCATGCTGCACAACTGTTACAGACGCAAAGATTGATACACTAATTATTAGAGATTATTATTATTATTATTATTATTATTATTATTATTATTATTATTATTATTATTATTATTATTATTATTATTATTGTTGTTACTAGAAAACTTGATACGGTTCTTGCATTATTGTGATTGTGTTCTCCGTTTATAATAATTACATTTATATCCAATAACATCTATCAGATGTGGCAAAAACAAAATCACTCCTGTGTGGGGGAGAAAAAAGAAAAGAAAGAAACATTTACCTACAACATTTATATTACATTTTAAAGCAAGTTTTGTAGTTGTACTATGGAGAGGTTAGTTAAACACTGCAAAGTTTTGAAATGATAAACATCTATGATGTTTCTACACAGTTCATCACTGTAACAAGAACGAATGTCTAACGCTCGGCTTATACCGTTCGAGGATTTATCGTTCGCGAAAATTTTACCTATCATTCATGCATGTGATTTACCAATCGGATTATGCTATGAACTACTTGGCGCTCGAGCGAAAACGTCCGATGCAGACCTCTGTATTTTGTTCTTCACCAAGCAACAATCTTTCTTCTGTGTTGTGAACAGCATTTATTAATAGATCTGGTGGAATATATGCGTATTCAATTTTTTGCGAAATTGCATATTTTAGTTAGTTGGTGATCGTAGGATTAGTTTTAAAAAATTTGGTCTTTTAAATAACTCCATAGCAAAAAATCTCTGGATTGGTATCAGGGGAACGCGGTAGCCAGGCGTTAGGAAAATGTGTGCTTATTATGCGATCACCAAAAGTGTTACGTAACAATCTCTTAACGGTGTATAAATATGAGGAAGTGCGCCATCCTGCATGAAGATAATGTTCTCGATGTCACGATATCGTAAATTTGGTATAACAAAATTCTGCAACATATCAAAATAATGGGATGTGAATCCACACCATACAGTCACTAATTCAATCTTGTAATGTCAAAACCATTTTAAAACACAGTCAATGATAGTGGTTTAAAATTTATTCAATAAAAAGTAAATTGACTGTTGACACATTATAAACAAAACCTGTTACCATGTTAACCAAAACAAATGAGAGTGATAAATGAACAAATCCCATTGTTCAATACATACAGATGTGTTACCATTTTATATACGTTAATTTTTTAAATGTTATATCTATTTCAAAATGTAACTTACATTTTAATAGCCTTATAGATATAGATTGATCAATTGCTTAAGATAATATACAAGATCTGCGGTGGTTGTGTGATATAGAACATTTATAGTCATTAATTCAGTTCTGTTCTATCTTCATTCCATTCCCATATTTAACATCCTCCAATCATTTGATCGGTGTTGTAGGCCTATCGACGGGCATGTGAGAATGCCTGCTTGAAACGTGGATACGCAGGCAACCTTAGCGTAATCGACTGGTTGTGAGTCTAGCCAGAGGTAAGAATAATAAGTAGTTAATTAAGCGGCCTTTGCAACTCAGTTGGCAGAGTGCTGGCTAACGACGACCGCGGACCCTACTTCAAATCCCGGCGATGGCGGAGTTGTATTTGTGGTGGACAAAGCCAAGGTTGTGAAGGTTTTCCTCAAGGTTCTTCCGTTTTCCTCTCGTCATTCCAACACTCTCAACAATAAAACCCTATACATCTTGATTACACAACTTTTAACACTGTATCACTTCGGAATATGTATCATAAGAACTTTCTTGTGTTAAATATTATTAAAGTACCTTGTTAACATGTTTCGACTTATTTTCGGTCATCTTTGGAACTGGTCGTTGTTGGTCTTGGCGCCTCTTGTTTCTTGTGTGGGTGTGTTCGAAGTGTAGGGTCAAAGAGTGTATGTGTTTTGAAATTGAGTTGTGTGTTGAGAATATCGTTGGGGCGTGTTTTTGTGTGTCTGTATATTTCATATTGTTCTAGTGTGTTGAGTTTCTGGCTTTTGGGTTGGATGTGCAGTATTTCCATGTCTGCGTTGATGTCTCAACGCACTAGAACAATATGAAATATACAGACACACAAAAACACGCCCCAACGATATTCTCAACACACAACTCAATTTCAAAACACATACACTCTTTGACTCTACACTACGAACGCACCCACACAGGAAACAAGAGGCGCCAAGACCAACAACGACCAGTTCCGAAGATGACCGAAAATAGGTCGAAACATGTCAACAAGGTACGTTAATAATATTTAACACAAGAAAGTTCTTATCATACATATTCCGAAATAAAAGCCTTTTCATTACCATCTTCGTTTTGATAAAATAGGGTATCTGCTGTGCTGCGCGACGTCGAATCGACCATCCACCACAACGGATGTTCCTGGCTGTTTATCCAAATATTGGTAGATGGCAGTGATGATAAATTGTAGATGATTCATGGATTTGTATACGGAGGCACCGAAAACCCCCACCTCCAGACCAGGATATGACGATGTATATCTATTAGGAACGTCAGATCACCACTAGAGGTATGGAATGCGGATATGACGGGTGGCAAGAATGCGTAATGTGGCGGTGCTGGGGTCGAAATGGTCGGGCGTCATAACAGGCAAGTAACTCGTGTACAAAGAGCTTCTTTAGGCTGCAATGCAGTCGTGTCCCGCACGATAAGTACGTCTGTAGATCTTTCTAGTAGTGTTGTAGGGTCACCATTCCTCTTCAGGGCAATGATAAAAAGGGATACACAGCAAACCTATACCTTGACCAAAACTACTTCCAACTTGACAGCTTACAGCAGCCGTGGCGAAAATGTATTCGTGCGCCGAGCCACTGTGTAACCTGCAAAGTGCATAAAACCTATGGAGGGAGGCGGACACCCGAAGGGGAAGTGAAGCAACTGCCTGACTTATTAACGGATTTTCATTTTCCTTACGTCAAGCACTTAAATATAATTTTATACACTATAAGGCTACCAACTAATGTTTAGTACGTGTAACGAAGAAAGAAATGAACAAGAAAACATTGAACACATTATCACAACCTAAAATTAACTGTCTTCAGAATGTCTCTGCCACAGAGTTTCAAAATTAGGAATTATGTCACTGCCAGTCGTAGTTGATCACGAGAGGGAAAATTGTATTGAAAAAAGATAATCCATCCATGTAATGATAATAGGTAGATCTGCGGTAAAATTTGTGGATTTTAAAAATATTAAATCACTGATTCAATTGCTTTCTAAATCTAATATTCGTGAAGTAAGAGTGAAAATAGGAGAAACTCAAATTCACTCATGATCTAAATTTAGTTTTTACTATTTTCATTGTTGAAAATAGTTTTTCACAAACGTAAGTTGTAGCGAACATGGCTTCAACAGAGCAAGCGAAAGAACGAAGCTTCGGATATTTATTTTTTGGCAAAGATTTGAAAGGTTGAACATTTGTCAAGTCCTTACATCTAGCTTTCATTTAACATCACATTGTAAATCTGTGCGTTTAAATTGAAGATCTAACCGCATTATTCGTACATTTGCTGAAAAAGGATCGACGTACAGAGATTATAGTAATAATAATAATAATAATAATAATAATAATAATAATAATAATAATAATAACAACAACATTTAACCTGTTAATGTTTCATCAGTAACATGTAGTAACTTATAATGCCGTTTTATGTTATACAACCGTTTTCCTCGTAATACTTGTGAACAAATCATACATTTAATATTCTCATCATATTGTAAGCAAAAAAATGCGTCCTCCCATCCTACTTGGAACTGTCGTTTTTTGTAGAGGTACATGGTTTCGAGAGAGACATTGCGACGATACGCCACTCGTAGGTCAGAGACAAATACAAATGGAATGGAGTTTGACTCCAGTGAGTGAGAGGGTGGGGGTTGGGGAGGTAGGAAGCAAGGGAAATGCATAGCTATCATTGCGAGCCACAATGTGCTCGTGAGTCACAGTTTCGCCACGGCTGTTGTACGGTCACCATTCCTCTTCAGGGTAATGATGAAAAGGGATCAATTTCACAGCAAACCTAGGTCTGGCTTTCCTGAATTTTTAACTGCCGTACATAAGCGGTAATGACTGTCGATATTTCTTTTCAGCGATAGCTTGTGCGAGGTTTTTCATTTTCAGATTATTTTCCTTGTCATGCAGTTATTTTCCTTGTATGAATCATGAACTTGCTATCATGTCGTTCATGTAGTGTGGCTATATGAGCATATTAAGGGTAGAGGACGGTATTTTTTGGTGAAAAATAGAGTAGATTTTCGAAAAAAAAATTTCCTTAAAATACTCTATGACAGACCTGCAGAACTCGTAAGTAGGGGAAATATGACGTCAGCCTCACTCCACTTCTATTGGGGATGATCGACTTCCGCGTAGAGTTATTTCCCTTCTCTTGTCGTCAAAGGTCCATCAGTGGCGGCATGTAATTTTCAAAAAGTATTGTAATAAATTCATTGTTTTATAAAATGCGTTATCTCGTTTCAAGGTTTACAATTATGCTAGATTTCCTGTCGATAGTTTCTTTGAGATTTCTTTTCACCTAGCTTGCTTTAGTTTTTCAAAACTTTCCTCCTATCATCACCTACGGAAACATAAATTTATAGCATTTAAGTAATGAACCTTGAAAGTCCCGTGTTTTCCCTAATATAGGCCTAGTTTGTGATTTTTTTCCTAACATATTCATATCAACGCATAGGCAAGCAGCTGATGTAACCCATTCAATTCCAAACCCTCTCTGTTGTCCTGAATTTTCCTAATGGCATATTCTAGAGCAAAGTTAAAAAGTAAAGGTGATAGTGCATCTCCTTTTTTACGGACTCTGCTGTACGTTTCACTGACACCCATTTTAATTAATCGAACTAGTTTCTTGGGAATACCAAATTCAATAAGAATATTATGTAAAACTTCTCTCTTAACCCGAGTCATATGCCTTTTTGAAATCTATGAATAACTGATGCACTGTACCCTTATACTCCCATTTTTCCTCCAATATCTAAAGAATACAAAAAAATCTGATCAATAGTCGATCTATTACGCCTAAAACCATATCACCAATACCATCAACTTAGTAGTTGATAGAGTGTCGTTAAGTAACTAAAAAAATTCCTTTGTATTTCGTTTTATTTTATAACTGCTGTAGTCAGCATAGCGTTAAGATAACACATAATTAGGGACCGGATTTTTATTTAATATCAAGGTGTGAAATATGTACATATTTATGTAAGAAAAATAAGCTGAATATGTACCAAAATATGTAAAATCATGAAAATATTTAATATCAGTATCTGGCAGGTATAGGATAGGTAAGACTCTCCAGTTGTGATTTCATAGAGCACCCGACTTTTTTACCGCATACTTGACACATTACTATTTTTCCATCTGTACTGAAAGCTTCGTCCATCGCAATCCATGACTTTATTTTTGTCGTTAAGGTTGAAGATACAGGGGGCATTTTAGTTATAGTTAAAAGCAGTAGATAAACTCATTTGCATTTTATAGGTATTGTAATTACTAAAGCTAGAGAACTGAGTGAAATGAATGACACAACAGTACTGCAAGCACTGTTTCGCTTTACTGGATTAGGAGAAAATAAGAGGAGATGTGGGACACATGTATTTTAGCTGCTCCCTGTAAGAAACAAGGTAGCTACTAACACCTCAAACTATAGGCATTTACAAACTGTTGTTTGAAAAGTGACATTTCTGTCTCATTCAGAAGGGTAGGATTATTCCAGCCGAGAATCATACTTTCTAATTGCTCGGAAAATCCCATTTCCGTATAGATCTACTAAATTTAAAGTAAAGAGGTCAAGCAATAACCTGAAAAGCTATTTATTTTAATCTTTCAACATCTTTCCAGTTTGTTCCTTTACTCCAGCTTCTTTTCAAAAGTCGGCTACTTTATTGCGGCTCATGTCAGACTTGACACGGGTTTTCCCTGGAAGGATTAGGAAGAGGGTGCGTAAGGTTGCAAATTGCATGGGAACGGCTTGTTAAGACGTGTGCAGAATAATTATAGTTGGAGACAAGTAATGTCGTCCTCGTCCCACTCCACCGCATGAAGGCAACGCTACTTTTTGAGTGATTTTTACAATACAAGGTAGTTGTATGAGAAAGGTTGCCTTTTGTTCACTCATATTTACAGTGGGTGGTATGGGGTGAATGCCTCTATTACTTACTGGAACTAAGAATATTATGCTTCGTCCCAAAATATATATTTTCTTGGGTAGGTAATAAGGCTTTTTAAATCTGTGTATTTCGAATTGTAAACTTCCCCAGCAGAAGTTTTTTTTTTTTTCTTTTAGAGAAGTAAAAATGAATAAAACCCTAAATATGTAGATTTATGTAATATCAAGCCATAATATGTAATGTGGGGTAAATAAGTAAAAATATGTAATATCAAATTTTAATATATTAATGGTAATTACAAGATTCGCAAAGATTTGTTATTTATATACGGTTAGGTTGAAAGGAATATAATATGTAATTACCAGGCTTCGAGACTTTGGACCCGATACAATAAGTTTACTGTGCATACCCTATAGGTTGTTGACTCGCTGCAGGTAGATAGAGATGTGTTGAGGTAACAACGTTGCTATTTAGAGTAGAGTACGGTAGTATGGGGAAACACACATATGTACATTCTGAAAGTAAATATACATTACACAATGACAATGTCAAAAGAATGTGAAAAGCATTTAATCTCCTGTTTTTTATAAGTATTTGTGTTTAATTATACACAGTGTTAATGGTGGAAATAAGCATGTAGCAATTTTATTTTTTCATTTATCCTATTGGCCGTCTTTAGGAAGTGCAGTTACAGTACCGAATTGCAATGTACTACAAGATACATTCTCAGTGTCTCAAACGTAAATCTTTTTCGGTTATCTGCCAAAGTTTGTACTGTAGAAATCTGCGCTCTACGTCGCATGACGTGATAGGAGCAAAACGAAAAAACCTAACATCATTGCAGTCTCTAAGAGACAGTCCTTTATTCTCGGGTGACTCTATGTCCACTAATTTGCTGTTTATGTTACACAATGTTCCATATCCGTTATTTTTACATAAAATTGATTTCCACTTCCGTTTTACAGTAAACGGTGTAGGCTACTTGAAGTCTCATTAATTCTCTGCATCATTTTCTAAATTAATGTGAGGGCTTCCGGCGTCTCTTGCTCTGACTTTTCTAACCGTGTAATAGTTTCAGACACAGTTGATATGAAAACCAAATTATTCGTCAGAACCTTCAAATCCAGAGCGTTTTCCTTTGCGTATTTGTTGGCATTCATTCTACAGTATCTCCACCCACTGTACGCTTTACCACTACTGGGTGTTCAGTTCAAAGTGTGTCATGGCTCGCTGTATGCCGTCATGTGGCTAGCCGATGAGCCTAGGGAATTCAATCTTCCTATACTTCCGCAGAGGTGTATTACTTATGTGCCAGAGAAGTTGCCTAGCAAGTACGGCGTTCATTCAGAAGAGTACTTACCGATACGAACGGTAACGCCGGTAGTGGCAGGAATGTGAACTGTTTCGAAACATGTACTGAGGTGAGTTTTTTCTTACTGTCGGGATATGGGGAGAGGGTTAAGACGAATACTTACGTATTTGTTGACAATAACTTCGACTGTCAACATGGACACGGAGCATTTGATTTGTATTGTGGACTGTTGCCGTACGCAACCGATGATAACAAATACCCTGCGTACGACTTGGCCGCGCAAAACACAGTTCGAAAGAGGTTATGGTAGCGTACAGACAGTACAGACCGCCATCTGTTGCTACGACGTTCAAGTTATACCGTTCACGTTCTCAAGTGCAGATTGAACGCCTTGATTAATAGGCAACTTCTCTGACACAAAAGCTGAAACTCGCTTCAATCTCTGACTCATCAACAGTGACGTCATGACACACTTTGAAATGAACATCCAGTATACTCAGTAATGCCGTTATGCGGATTTCTACTGAACTGTTCTATTGGGTCCGAAGTCTCGAAGCCTGGTAATTACATAAAAATCCGGTCTCTACTCATATTACATACAAAGTAACGGCGTGATTTCAGTATCAAATAACTAAAAGAGTACCGTACGAGGTTTTTCACAATCTCGACAAGAAATAGCGTAAATGTTATGGCGATTAGCATTAGCATCTCCTTCAGATCGTATCATATTCTTTTGGTTCTTCCTGTTACTTTATTGTGACTCGGGTGAAACCAGACGTGAGCTGGAGTACCGCAAGCTGAGAATGATGTTTCGCTATATATTGTTTTAATAATAAACTAGCCGTGAACTTTAGCCACTGTCTACTGGACCATTCATAAGCTTCACACAAACAAGAACCGGTAATCCATATCAAAGGCTCTATGATTTCGTGGAAGGATTAACACTGCAAGTACCGGGTAGAATACATCCAAGGTTTTTACCAGCGTGCGAGTACGTCGAATATACGTGCACTGCACACATATTTAAACAATTGATTGCGGTCTGATTTTAACCTACGAAAAGTCCACTGGTATTTGTTTTTCCGAGAAAAGACTGGTCCACAATAAACCGAGAACGAGAACCAGAACGAAAATGGGAAGCGAAGGACATCAACGTGGAAGATTTTTGATCTATACTAATAATAAATCTGTAGCCAAACTTTTTCTGGTAATTTTCGATTTTCCAAAAATAATTGGTGTTAACATGTATAATTAACCATCCTGAAACCGAAAATCGCTTTTTTGAAACTTTTGTTTGTATGTCTGTTTGTCTGTCTGGATGTTTGCTACCTTTTCACGCGATAATGGCTGAACGGATCGCGATGAAAATTGGAATATAAATTAAGTTCGTTGTAACTTAGATTTTAGGCTATATGTCATTAAAAATACGTTATTTAAAAGAGGGGTTATAAGGAGACCTAAATTAAATAAATCGAAATATCTCACTTATTATTAATTTTTGAGAAAAATGTTACATAACAAATGTTTCTTTAGAAATGATTTCCGATAAGTTTTATTCTTTGAAAAAGTTTGATAGGACTGATATTAATGAGATAAATGAGTTTTAAAATTAAAATAACTGCCATCTAAGCCCGTGTAATGAAATAAAAACAAATGACTTCGTCTATAAGGGGCCTTGGACAACAACAATCGAAAGCTATGAAGCATAGCGTACAGAGAATGTTTCTGTGTTTGTATGAAGTAATATCGGAAGCAAAATTAACCGATTTGTATAAGTAATTATTATTTCACCATTGGAAAGTGTAGTTTCTCTAGATGAACATAATGCTATACTGTTATTACAGTAACTTCTGAGTGAATCGAGGAGAGGTAAGATTAAAATAGCTTCTTATGCACAGAAAACTTGATAGGCTATTCTGTACATTTTTATTCTATGCAAAATTTTGATAGGACTGATATTTAAGGATATACAAGACTTAAAATAACAATACTACAATACATTTTCACCGCCGCCTCAGATTATAGTGTTGTTATTCCTGCAGTAACTCCTATGTGCAAAATATACAATTTTTGAGTAGAAAGAAGAAACACATTTATTCATGCCATGGCAATGGTACATAGGAGATCGTGAATTCTTACATTTTCGAAAGAAAGAAATATAATTACATATCAGGTATCACTATTTAAGTTATTTGAAGGGTTCAGAACGATAGTGGGCCAAGCGCCATTTACTGAAGACGTAGAAAACAAGGGTTAAAATTAAGTTATTCGTCCATAATTCAATGGAAACATATAGCAAGTAATATAAAGTATACCTACACATTAAAACTAAAAAATATGTCAATATTCATTAAACTATGGTTGCATGTAATAACAATAAAAGAAACATGTTAAAGGAATTGTCATTGCACCAAATGATTGCTCTCTGGACCAAAATGACCGTATTTTAATTATTTAAATGTAATTTTAATTAAGTAACATATTAAACGATTTATCCTTCTATCAAACACGAATTTTTCCTGGATCAAAAATGTCCTATTTTAATTATGTAATTACTTTATATTTATTTCTAACGGGTGCAGCGGAGCGCACGGGTACGGCTAGCTTACAATAAATTAGGGCAGACCTGCAAAACTTTAGCTCCCAAGAGCGACTGCTTTACTCCCCTTTCTTATCCCACCCACCTTTTCTACCAGTGCGGTCATGTCGTTCTAGTTACGCTCGGCTGCATCAACATTCATTCTCGCGGCGGCAGGTATACAATACGCTATCAAGAATTACAAATGAACAGATAATAAAATCCTTAGGAACATACCTTTAGAAAGTAAGAGAAAAATGAATGAGGGAAATAAATAAATTAAAATACATGTAAAATAAATTTTAAAATGTATGTGTGCATATAATATAAGGAGGTCTACTTATGTATATATCGTCCTATTACTAGTAAAGCCGATTAAATCCACTTTTTGTGTAAAATAAGTCAAGTACAGTCCGCGACTTGTCTTTCCGTGCTTTGTATTCTACTAAAATGAAATAAGTCCGAAATGTTGCATCCAGCATTACTTTATTTGAAGAATTTATTATGATTTTTGTGCATTAATATAGTTTTAATTCCTGTTCTTACCAAACTTGAATTACTGGTCTTAATTGGTTTTACTAGTAATAGGACAATAAATAAATTGTACGTTGATAAGTGAGTGATGCTATATGATCGGATGTCAATGCTGTCATTCAACATTGTAACGCACTCCAGCAAAATATTTATTTATTTATATAATTAATTAATTAATTTATTATTTATTTATTTATTTTATTTATTCATTCATTTACTCACTTTTTCATTTTATATATTTATTCGTTTATTTATTTATTTATTTTATTTATTCATCCATTTATTCATTTTACATATTTATTTATTTGTTTATTTACTTATTTATTTCATTAATTAATTCATTCATTTATTTTATTCATTCATTCAGTCATTCATTTATTTTATATATTTATTCCTTTATTTATTTATTCATTAATTTTTTCATTTTATATATTTATTCGTTTATTTATTTATTTATTTTATTTATTCATCCATTTATTCATTTTACATATTTATTTATTTGTTTATTTACTTATTTATTTCATTAATTAATTCATTCATTTATTTTATTCATTCATTCAATCATTCATTTATTTTATATATTTATTCCTTTATTTATTTGTTCATTAATTTATTCATTTTATATATTTATTTATTCGTTTCACTTATTTATTTATTTTATGTATTTATTTATTTTTTTGTTTTCATTTATTTAGTTATTTGTTTATTCGTTTATTGTTTATCTATCTGTCTGTCTGTCTGTCTGTCTGTCTATCTATCTATCTATCTATCTATCTATCTATCTATCTATCTATCTATCTATCTATCTATCTATCCGTCTGTTTGTCTGTCTGTCTATCCATCCATCCATCCATCCATCCATCTATCTGTCTGTCTGTCTGTCTGTCTGTCTGTCTGTCTGTCTGTCTGTCTATCTATCTATCTATCTATCTATCTATCTATCTATCTATCTATCTATCTATCTATCTATCTATCTATCTATCTATCTATCTATCTATCTATCTATCTATCTATCTATCTATCTATCTATCTATCTATCTATCTATCTATCTATCTATCTATCTATCTATCTATCTATCCGTCTGTTTGTCTGTCTGTCTATCCATCCATCCATCCATCCATCTGTCTGTCTATCTATCTATCTATATCTATCTATCTATCTATCTATCTATCTATCTATCTATCTATCTATCTATCTATCTATCTATCTATCTATCTATCTATCTATCTATCTATCTATCTATCTATCTATCTATCTATCTATCTATCTATCTATCTATCTATCTATCTATCTATCTATCTATCTATCTATCTATCTATCTATCCGTCGGTTCGTCTGTCTATCCATCCATCCATCCATCCATCTATCTGTCTGTCTGTCTGTCTATCTGTCTATCTATCTATCTATCTATCTATCTATCTATCTATCTATCTATCTATCTATCTATCTATCTATCTATCTATCTATCTATCTATCTATCTATCTATCTATCTATCTATCTATCTATCTATCTATCTATCTATCTATTTGCCTTCTTATCCATCCACCCATCCATCCGTCTGTCTATGTATTTATTTCACGAGGGCTGGATCCGGGATGGATCCTTTCACTTATGGCGTTTAAGTCCATTGTAGCTCTACATGTAATGATTGTCTATGTCACACAGTTGGCTCGAGGAGTGGCATTCGTGAATCGACGGTGACAGGCGGGCCATCCTTTTTGGATCTTGCAGGTAAGATCGCATCGACTACTGAGCCCGAAGCACCAAGCCCTTAGAACCTAAATCAACATCGGAAATAAATATTATCTCCAGACATGCCTAATTTTACTCTCGCAGATGATAGATGAAATTTAGAAGGGGAGAAATGGAGAATGTTCAAATAGGAAACGGGAGTACGGCGAGAAAGCCACTCTGCAACGTCGCAAAGATCTGTTTTGTCCACCACAAATTCCACCCAAACTTGAACGTGGATAGAACCTGGCCGCCTGGTTGAAAGGCCAGCACTCTAGCACTGTAGTCAAAGATGCGGCTACTCTCTCCTCTACAACGCTTTGATTGTAAAGCCTGAAGAGGCAAAACAAGACAAAAAATACGCAACATAGAGAGCGTTGGGAAAATTCCGTCCAAGAACGACATTGGAGAATGGTAGAGGACATAATATCGATTAGTTTAAGTATAGGAATAAATATTCTGCGACCACTGTCTACGGAGAATCGTGTTTCGTATCTATCAGTCAACTGGAGTACATTGCCGAAACACTTGAAAAAATATAAAACGTGTTATTGTCTGTTTTTCATTATCTCGGGTTGAAATAGTGGTTCATCCACCCCCAATGAAATCTACGCAGGGCAAGTTCGTGGTCCAGGGGATTTCTGTGGATACTCCGATCCCCTGTGACACCCGAAAAAACTCGATGGTATTCGGATAAAGGGAGTTAAGGGGAGAGGATGGTATTTTTTGGTGAAAAGTGAGTAAATTTAAAAAAAAAATCCTTTAAAAAACTCTGTGATATGTGTGGAATGCATAGCATAACATTTTGTGGGTATTTTTTCCCTTATCGGATGCTGAGTCGCCATTTTTAAACTTCCTGCGTTATGGAATTTTAAATCACTCGCCCATTTTTATTGTTGTTTGCGGTAAATTAAATTTTCAAAAATTGTTTTTCTTTTCTTTAAAATACACTTTGATATGTGTGAAATGCATTTCATAACATTTTATGGGTATTTGTGCCCTTATCGGATGTTGAGACGTCATTTTTAAATTTCCTGTGCTATGGATTTTTAAATCACTCGCCCATTTTATTGTTGTTTCCGGTAAATTAAATTTTCAAAAATTGTTTTTTTCTTTAAAATACCCTTTGATATGTGTGGAATGCATTGCATAACATTTTGTTGGTATTTGTGCCCTTATCGGATGTTGAGACGTCATTTTTAAACTTCCTGTGCTATGGATTTTTAAATCACACGTCCACTTTTATCAGTTTCCAGTAACTTCATTTTTTTGCTACATTGCCAGACAAAAATGGATATAATTTTGAACTATTACAGATACATGCATGAAATTTAGAACACACATTCTTTAGACTATTAGGAAACGTTTCTCTGTAACAGAATGTTGTTAATTGATTTCATTTTAAAAATACGTCCGTTTGTTTGCAAGAAAGGAAATCAGAAAATTATTATTAAATTTTAATTGTTTATTTCACAGACATAGGGACTAATATCAAAATTCTGTTACAGACAGTTTGTAGAACATGCCTTTGCAAATACATTGCAAGAAAACTGTTTGAATCTATCTTTAAAAACGGTTTAGATATATCGGTTTTAGTACAATCCTGCATTGGGTATATGTTTTTCAAATTCGGGCCACCAAATAATATATATTTTTTTTTATATTTTTATTTGGTTGAGTTACCACAGCTATGAGCTCTCTACATACAAAAAAATTAATAATTTATACCAAACAGGAAGAAAGTTTTAAAAAATGCCATCCTCTCCCCTTAAATCTTTTTTTTCGTTCTCAAGGTGAAGACACAAGTTAAAAAATAAAATAATACTAGCATTTCATTTCATTTCATTCAGTGTTCTGCCCAAGGGCAAGTGTTTCACTGCAAACCCAGCTTTCTCCAGTCTTTCCTATTTTCTGCCTTCCTCTTTGTCTCCTCATATGATCCATATATCTTAATGCCGTCTATCATCTGATATCTTCTTCTGCCCCGAACTCTTCTCCTGTTCACCATTCCTTCCAGTGCACCCTTCAGTAGGCAGTTTCTTCTCAGCCAGTAACCTAACCAATTTCTTTTTCTCTTTGTGATCAGTTCCAGCATCATTGTTTCTTCACCCACTCTTTCCAGCACAGATTCATTTCTTATTCTGTCTGTCCATTTCACACGCTCCATTTTCTCCATATCTTTTTTATTTTTTATTTATTTAAATTTAAATATACAGAATAAAGAATATAATTACAAAACAAACAAGAGAAATAGAAATAAAATAATACAAGCAATATAAAAAGAAGATCCAGTAGTATTAACAAAATTTGAGACCGAATGAGCAGCGCTCGTGCTCGGTCGCAGTTCAGATATAATATTAAAATAAATAATAATAATAATAATAATAATAATAATAATAATAATATAAATTAATAAATAAGTAAAATAAAATAGGAACTAAAATATAATTACAGCGGCAATGGAATTATATAATATAATATTAACACTAGAGAAGAATAATATCGCACGTGAAAAGTAGGACTAATATATATTTCAAAATTATAGAATACAAATATAATATAGATTGATTAATTCATACACATAGGCTATAAATTTATTTAATCAAATTGAAGATATTAACACGTTTCTGATTTTCTTGTTATATGTTAGTGGGTTACATGTTAGAAGTTCTGGGTGTAATTTAGTTAAAGCATTGTACAACCGAGGGCCAAAATTTATGCTATGCTTTAGACCAGCAGATGTGAGACATTTAGGTTCTACTAATGTTGAATTAATATTTCGTCTTGTGTCATAATTATGTGTCTGTAATACAAACTTATTACGATTTCTACGATAAAATTTTAACAGCGTATACTTATAAATTTGTTCAATATTAAATACATTAAATTCAGAATAAATTAATTTAGTTCGATAATCGAAACGTTTCTTCAAACAAATTTTAATTATTCGTTTTTGTAGTAAATTTAACGGACTAAGATTAATTTTTGTACTTCCACCCCAAACAATTATACCATATTGAATGATAGACTGAATAATGGCCAAATAAACATTTCGTAGAACTCTAATAGGTAAGTAGCATCGAAGATTAACGAATTTATAAATTGTTTTACGAAGCCTCTTACAAAGATAAGTAATGTGATGAGGCCATTTTAAATTCTGATCAATAAAGATACCCAGATATCTAAATTTCATATGCTTCTTTTCGCTTCTCTTCATCATCATCATCATCATCATCATCATCGTCATCGTCGTCCTTGCAGGTATTAGGCCTAGTGGCCTGTTACGGTCTCCGTCCATCTTTTCAGGGGGCGTCCCAAAGATCGTCTTCCATGTGGTATATAGCGGAGAATTTGTCTTGGGAGTCTGGAACGGTCCATTCTAGTGACATGGTTAAGCCACTTTTGTCTATAGTGGTTGAGATGTTCATAAATAGGTGTAATTTTCAGTTCTTTTGTAATTAGTTCATTCCTTTTGTGGTCAAGCAAGCTGTAGCCGGCAATCCTCCTTAGAAATCTCATTTCCGCAGTTGAACATCTGAGTTTCGGACAGTCCAGGCCTCACTACCATACATGAGGACAGGTCTTGCTAGAACTTTATTTGCTTTTAACCTGGTATGTTTTGGGTTTTCGTGGTTGTGAAAACCTGGTAGATGGTTCTTAAGGCTCCATTAAAATGTTGACTATTTTCAGATATATCAGTAACAGGTAAATATGTCAAATTATAACCTAAATATTTAAATGAGTTTACCTGTTCTAACATATGGGTTCCAATGGAAATTTTACTCCTAACTGGCTGTTTACCTTGGAATGCCATAATATTTGTTTTGTTTGGGGAAATTTGTCGCTTCTCTTCACTTCGTCGTAATGTCCATGTTTCTACCCCATACAAAGCCACACTCCACACAAAGCACTCCACTGATCTCTTCCTTAGTTCTTTATCCTGAGGTCCACAGAAGATGCTCTTTTTCTATTAAAAGGTTCCTTTCCCATTGCTATTCTCGTTTTGACTTCCTGGCAGCAGTTCATGTTACTGCTTATAGTACACCCCAAGTATTTGAAGCTGTCCACTTGCTCTACTGCCTCATTTAGAATTCGCAAGTTTACCTTCTTTATGCCCACACCTGTGGAGTAACGGTTAGCGCGTCTGCCCGCGAAACCAGGTGGCGCGGGTTCGATTCCCGGTTGGGACAAGTTATCTGGTTGAGGTTTTTTCCGGGGTCTTCCCTCAACCCAGTATGAGCAAATGCTAGGTAACTTTCGGTCCTGCACCCCGGACTCATTTCACCGGCATTATCACCTACATCTCATTCAGACGCTAAATAACCTAAGCTGTTGATAAAGCGTCGTAAAATAACCTACTAAAATAAAAACTTTATTTTTCTTCCGAAAACCATGGTCTTCGTCTTGTTTGCATTTATCTTCATCCCATACTCCTCACAGCTGTCATTTAGCTCCAGTAGCATATTTCTCAGGCCCAATTGTATGAAACTCCCTGACTGAAGATCAACTTTGATCGAAGATCGAAAAGTGAACCGATTTCAGACACTTAGTGTATTGTATAAAACTTTTCCGTGATCAAATTACCTTGGTTCAAATGCAATCTAAGTTCACGTGAAAAGGATTTGGCAACATCGCATAAACAGGTGAAATACGTGATGCGCGGACCATGTTATACAGGTTTGTTCAGTGTTGCCAATCTAGCGACTCTCTTTTTCAACAACAATTTCTTTTAACTTTTATATTGCTTAAATAGGGATTTAGTGACCTTTTCAGCACCCCATAGTGACAAAATTTAGTCTTTCTTTGTTGATAATGAGAAATATAGCGACTTTACAACTACTTTTGTCGACTTTGCGTATTACACTCTGTTGGAGACACTGGTTTTTTTGTGCAATGTAAATAATGGCGGACAATAACAAGAAGGTTGACTGTTCTCCAAGTTGTTATCATGTTATGGTGTTTGATACTGCTAAACGTAATAAAGCTTTATAAAACGACAATTTTCGTTTAGTAATACAGTTAATTGAACATTTATGAATGTACCTATCATATCCATTAATAATTAATGGTTGTTATAAACATAATATAATTATAGGTTATGTTATTTGATACTGCTGAACACGATAGAGCCTTATAAAATATAAGAATGTTTGTGTATTAAGGCAAGAAATTGAAAGAAATACATATAAATGTACCTAACATATCTATTAATATTAATAATAATGGATATTTTATTTGCACAATCTGTCACTCGTATATTTCAAACAGAAAAGAAATAACTAAACTTGGATCATCTAACTTAATCGGAGAAATTTCTTCAGTCAAAGTTGACTTAATTTGAGACAAATTAATCTCAGATTAGACTTTATACGACATAAAATTCCAAGTTCAGCTGAAACAAGCATCAATTTAACCTCTGATGTAAGATTAAATGGTTTATACAATCGGGCCTTAGTATCGTCTCCTCTTCTGCTAACAACGCCATACCTTCAGCAAATATTATGCACTTTATTCTTCTTCCTCCTACTTTTACCTCTCCCATGCTTTGTAGACAGTTCTTCACCAAATCCTCCAAGTAGATGTTGAACAGGGTAGATGATAAAGGGCATCCTTGTCGTACTCCTCTCCCTATTTCACTTCCTTCTGACATTTCTAGTCCTATCCTAACTTTGACTCGTTTCATATAAAGGTTACTGAACAGCCTTCTGTCTTTCCAATCCACACCTATGTTCTTCAGAATGTCCATCAGAAAAATATTGTTATTCGTTATTTTTAACGTGATCAAACAATTCTTCCACTTGTTTTCCCACATTCTCCGAAAAGACGGCGACACAATAGACACTATTCATGTAGCAGTCGTTAATTTTACTAACGATATAAGCAGTATAACGCAAATAAAATAACAGAAGAACATTTTTTGTGGGAAAACTAACAAGTTTTGAACCTATTTTGTATGGATATTTTTTGACTCTGTAGATCAGCGGTGACCAAAACTCGAACGGCAGTGATTACTAAGGAGCGGATTCCTATGTAATTAAATATTTTTCTTGCGTGTGATAAAACACAATTAACAAAGTTAAAAATTCCGAATGTCAAGTTTCAAGTTTAAAACCAGAATTTTATTTCACATAAAAACACATATTTTCACAAAAAATTATGTAAATACATATTTTCAGGAAATCTATTATAAACATATAAATCTTGGAGTTTTTTTACTTAAATAATTTTTTTACAAGAACTTTTAAATATTTTAAAACTAAATCAATTATATCACTCAGAAATACGTTATCTTTTTAAGAATAAATTCTTGGTTACTTCGTGTTTCTATGGGCTGTGTGGTGTATCCGTGGTCAATTTTTGTAATAGTATCGCCTCAAGTTCTGAGATTGCATATCAGTGTTATTATCTATACTAATAATAAATCTGTAGCCGAAATTTTTCTGGTAATTTTCGATTTTCCAAAAATAATTGGTCCTAACATATATAATTAACTACCCTAAAACCGAAAATCGCTTTTTGAAAATTTTGTTTGTATGTGTGTCTGTCTGTATGTTTGTTACCTTTTCACGCGATAATGGCTGAACGGATTTCGATGAAAATTGGAATATAAATTAAGTTCGTTGTAACTTAGATTTTAGGCTATATGGCATTCAAAATACGTTATTTAAAAGGGGGGTTATAAGGGGGTTTGAATTATATAAATCGAAATATCTCCCTTATTATTAATTTTCATGAAAAATATTACATAACAAAGGTTTCTTTAAAAATAATTTCCGACAAGTGTTATTGTAAGCAAAATTTTGATAGGACTGATATTTAATAAGATAAATGAGTTTCAAAATTACAATAACAACGTCATCTAAGGCGGTGTAATGAAATAAAAAAACAAATGACTTCGTCTATAAGGGGCCTTGGACAACAACAATCGAAAGCTATGAAACATAGCCTATAGAGAATGTTTCTGTGTTTGTATGAAGTAATATCGGAAGCTAAATTAACCGAGTTGTATAATGAATTATTATTTCACCATTGGAAAGTGTAGTTTCTCTAGATGGACATAATGCTATAATGTTATTACAGTAACGTCTGAGTAAATCGAGGACAGGTAAGATGAAAATAGCTTCTTTTGCACAGAAAATTTGATAGGCTATTTTGTACATGCGTTTTCTGTATTTCTTAAAATAATATTTATATACACTCATTTCAATCTCAGAGAATTAACGAACAACGAGAGTGTATTGATTTAGTATGCAGTAATAGTACGTTAGCTTAGCAATCCATTATTTTATAATTCAAATTTTAACTATGCTCAATTGAATCGTGTTAAAATACATAAAATATATATATGCAATAAATGCAATGCGAAAAAATTGGGTAATGAGCGAAGCAGATTATCTTGCTCTGTTGTAAAAGTTGTTCCCTGGATCAAACGTCCTATTTTAATTATGTAATTACTTTATATTTATTTCTAACAGGTGCAGCGGAGCGCACGGGTACGGCTAGTATGAGAATAAATTAGCAAGGACAAGAAGGAGAGATTTTGCAACACATATTAGGAATGTTTATTGTTGCTGAAGATGATTTCATTCCCCGCTTTCTTTGAGAAACACAACGGATAAGAGCTCGGGTATAAACATTATTTAATTTAAACAAATCTCTCGCCTCTCGTTCATGCCTATGAAGTGAGGAAATACATCTTGTTGTGATTCCCCGTTATTGGACCATAAGCATAAGCTGCGTAGTGTAGACGTGGTGGCGTCGCTATAGGAAGCTTTTCTCCTACTTTGTCAGTCAGTAGCTAGAAACATTTTTTTACGTTAAGACGTGTGTATATTAGCCTCTTAAGATGCCTAAATCAAATCGAGTTTAAGATCGCGTCTACAGCAATATGTAGATGAATTTAAAAACATTTTTACTACCGACGGAAAAGTGTTATTTTGCCAACCATGTGGTAAATCACTAAGTGCAGATCAGAGCTCTCAGGTAACCCTACATTTGTCTGGAAACAAGCACCTTGCCACTGCTTCACGTGTGCATTCACGGCAAAGCAGTGGATATAAAAAAATGTGTAAAGTTGCTCAAGTATTGGAGGGTGTGCTGTAGGTGAAATTGACGGTGTAGGTGTTTGTGACAGCCCTCTCTTTAAATATGCATGTCTGACGTCCTGTGATGTGGAAAGATCATTTTCACAGTGTAAGTCGTTGTTCAGAGATAATGGGCATGCATTTGTGATGGAGAATTTGGAGATGACCTTTGTTGTTCACTGCAACTCTCGGACAACTTTTAGCAACTGATACTCAAGTGTGATTGGTGAGTACCTAGTAACATTTTTTTCAAGCTCAAGTATTGTCATATTTAAAATATATGTATATATATATATATATACAGAGGTGTGAAAATTATTAGAATAATCTTAATTTTAAAGGTTTTTGAATAGTTCCTTCACAAATATTCATTGAATTGATGAATATTGGTGTATAATATTACTATACTGATGTAGGATATATTTACTACTAACAATGCCGGGAAGCATTGTTGTACATTGGTATTTTTCTTATTTTACAATTGTTACGGGAATTCAGAAATTATTATATTATGTTGGAGGAATTGGAAACCTCAAAAATTAATTAAGAAATGCTTTAAACAAATTGTTCTTTGAGTTTACATTGTTGTGAAGGTTCAAATGAACGTATACATCTGTTTTGTGCATATAATTTTTTGTTTGTTTGTGCATATAATTTGTTGTTTTTGTTTTGTTAGTAGTAAATATATCGTACATCAGTATAGTAATATATATCAATATTCATCAATTCAATTAATATTTGTGAAGGAACTATTAAAAAAACCTTTAAAATTAAGATTATTCTAATAATTTTCACACCTCTGTATATATATATATATATATAGCAAATATTTTCGTACTTTTTAGTACATAAAAAATAAATACATTTACATTTTTAGCACATAAAATTGCACTCCTTAGTGATTATACGCGAGAGACAGTCTAAGAAGTAAGGAGACGGGGGAGAGGTACTTGGCATGAAAACTACAACCAGTGGTGGCTCGTGCACTAACATTGAGTTCTTCATCAACCCGCTAATAAAAAATCGCAAGCTTTGCTGTATCAGTAATGTCACTACTGTCATCAAGAGCCAGTAAAATACATATAAGTTTTCTTACTTTTTTTTCTTTTAATATTCTTCATGAACACAAACAGAAATCTCCTGAATTCTCTTCTGGATATTTAGTCGAGAAAGGGCAGTGTTTCAAAATTAATTAACAACTTTCATTGGACAAATTATTTCAGCCACCTTGATCATTACGCTTTTATAAAACTCTCCTCCGTTGGAAGGCTTAAGAGAACGAGCTATTTCATTCGCCACTAGATAGCTGGCTTCCTTACATTTATTTATGTCATCTTTCTCTTCATGACGATGATTGAAGGCTGATTTCAGTTCTTGGAGTTTAATAGCTCGTTTCATTACTACACTAGCACGTAATATTCGATCAGTTTCTCTATATTATTATTACTTACTTACTTACTTACAAATGGCTTTTAAGGAACCCGAAGGTTCATTGCCGCCCTCACATAAGCCCGTCATTGGTCCCTATCCTGTGCAAGATTAATCCAGTCTCTATCATTATATCCCACATCCCTCAAATCCATTTTAATATTATCCTCCCATCTACGTCTCGGCCTCCCTAAAGGTCTTTTTCCCTCCGGTCTCCCAACTAACACTCTATATGCATTTCTGGATTCGCCCATACGTGCTACATGCCCTGCCCATCTCAAACGTCTGGATTTAATGTTCCTAATTATGTCAGGTGAAGAATACAATGCGTGCAGTTCTGTGTTGTGTAATTTTCTCCATTCTCCTGTAACTTCATCCCGCTTAGCCCCAAATATTTTCCTAAGCACCTTATTCTCAAACACACTTAACCTATGTTCCTCTCTCAGAGTGATAGTCCAAGTTTCACAACCATCTATATTATTATTATTATTATTATTATTTATTATTATTATTATTATTATTATTATTATTATTATTACTGCTGCTACTGGTAATTCTATCAGTATTGTTTTTAGTATTACCAGTATTATTATTATTATTATTATTATTATTATTATTATTATTATTATTATTATATAATAATAATAGTAATATACGTTACAAGAGCGGTATGTGGACGTTTTCATGATCGAGGAATAGATTGAAAAAGCGAAACGTAGTTGAGCTTTTTTAATTTCCGAGAACATGAAAACAAACATACCGCTCGTGTATCGTACATTATTTTGTGCGAAGATCGTTTATTACATACCTGAAAGACGAATTTCTAATTAGTTGCAATGAAATCTCCATGTTGGTTTCTGTTTAATGACAGCAACTTCGGAAAACCAAAATATCTTTCTTCAACATTGTTGCTATAAAATGTTTTCTGTGTTTACTATACTCCAGCAGACCGTGATATACGTCTGACTTTTTTCCCCAGTCTATAAATGCGAACTTAAAACAAACGGTAAGGTTATGTAATGATTTATATTTCATTTTAATATTTTAACAATATTATTTATATAACATATTGCAGTAATAACATCGACATCTGGAATCTTGTTGATTTTTCCATGGCTTCTTTAATGTTACTTGTATCAGGAATGCAATAAGTTTCGTGGAGTAGTAGACTTTACTTAATTTTTGCAAATATTTAAAAACAATAATTAGCATTGCAATTTAGGTGAAATTGCAGTGGCAAGTTTCCAATTTATAATTATTACTATGTTAAACGTCTTTAAAAATAATATGTTAAAAGCCTAAAGCAGTAAAATGAATGTGGCGCTTAAACGGTAAGAAGAGGGAAATTGTTATGTGTGTTACGTTGGGAATACTGAATGTGGTATTTCACACTTACCGCGTATTGGTTCTGTGCGGAAAACAAGCAAATACGCACAATCTCACACAAAATAATATAATACAGTTACATGAACACTTCATAAAAAGTGTTCATATAACTGTATTATATTACTTTTATTATATATAACTATCTTACTCATGAACATTGTTGCATCTGACCTAACTTATGTAATTTATTATTATTATTATTATTATTATTATTATTATTATTACTATTACTATTATTATTATTATTATTATTATTATTATTATTATTATTATTATTATTATTGAGTCAATAACTAGTAAATAACTGATAATAGTCATCAAAAGATTAAAAAAATTAAAATGGAGATATAGCATAGTAATTATTTTATCCTTCAGGGGAAGATGTAGGCCTATATATTCAGACACGTATATAAGAATTGTGGTAACATTTGCTGATAAATAATAATAATAATAATAATAATAATAATAATAATAATAATAATAATAATAATAATAATAATAATACCTGTTATGCCTGTGTATTCAGCGTAATGACCTGTAATGTCGCTTCCATATACAGTTACATCATTTTATTTTTACTAACATTTTTAATATTAACCTGACTATATCTTTGGATTAAAGTTCTAGAACCGGAAACACCGCTTGCTCCCCCTTCCAAGACTGGAGTTCGATGATACTGGCGTAAAATACACATCACTTTACTAGGTATAGGAGGGAAGAAAAGTAGTTCATTTATGTAAACTAGGAAATATCGCAATTTTGAGTTTGATAATCTTCATTAGGTTTTTGTTTAACCAAAATACAGTACTGTATTAACTCTTAGTGTTTTACTCACGAATTGAGCTATCTATTTGGAAGTATTAATTATGCGGTGTATATTGTACTGTTACAGCACATTAGCGTACAATATAGAGAATGAAGTTAAATTGAAAAATAATCATAATATGGATATTTAAACACATGTTTGAAAATGGTGGCCGTTCATTTCGATACAGGCTTCAGTTCTTTTGTGCATATTATCGCACTATAGACTATTGTACCTAATTCCAATTACCAGTTTCGTCTTTCGTACTAGTAACTCATGTTGAAATAATTCTATACCTACTCTATAAAAGAGTACCTTACGTACTGTAAATTCAATCTTCACTTCTGCCCGATCCGAAAAGATAAAATTACTCAGAAATACTATCTACTGTCCGTCCAAGTGGTTTTGTCGCAGGGAAATAGAAAGTGGGGGAATCACGTGACAGTTAATTACTTAACGAGGCCTTTTACTTAAGTTATTTTAAACAGTTGTATAATATTACGTAGACGTCCAATTCCTAACAGAAATTAATGTTTTCAAAAAAGCTAAGACAGCCCAGCTACTAGACTTTACAGAGGGGCGAACAGAAGCATGTGGGGGAAATCGGGATGCGACGTAGGCAAACGGACGACAGTACCTGTGCGAAAATATGATTCAATATTGAAAGCTCTTTCGTCACTGGAAAACGTGAACATATTTCTGGAACGAACTATACTCACTAACTCAGTACTGCATACGCGGCTTTGGCTCTGTGTGGAGAACGATTTAAGTTTAGTAGTAGAGGGGGTGGGAGTGAAGTACATTAAAAAAACAGGTACAATAAAAATTGAAGTAAAAATAAAATGATGTCCCTGTACTACTACTAATTGAACCGTTGAGCAAAGCAACATATTACATTTTCTCCGACAGAACAGCGAATAAATTCCTCTTCCCATTCTGTACAAAACCTTCTGTTCCTACACGTAGAGACAGAGGGTTTGTAGAGCGACATGGTACCGACACTGCTTACCTTCAGTACGTGAGCGAGACAGAGAGCAATGTACAGGAAACTCCCCTTACCAGTACGAATGTCTCTGGTTACACGATGTAATCACGACACCCGCTTTGGTCACCGCTGCTGTAGACCGTCCCCGACGACTGTGAAAAGGACGGCACATATATTCCTTACACCCTGTAGAAGTCTCGCCCAAAAGTGTATCGCACCTTCAAAAAGTTTAGGAATCACTGTGGGTACTTCTTGTTTAGATAGTCAATCCAAAACAATGAAGGCAATTTGTGGCATTTCGAAGTAAGGTAGATGAATTGACGAAGATACCAAGAAATCAATGGACCATGCTAGTAGTGGAAAGAAGCAAGGGAATAAAAAGTGCAGCCGACATTTTGGTTGGAAAACGTGATGCTTGGATTCATTTGGGTGCGTAGACGAGAGAATATGAATAACATTCCTTTCTTTCTCCTTTTTTTGTATCCCTTTCTGTCCTTCTACTATATATTTTCCTCACGTAAATTTAGTTTGTTTCTTCATTCACTTGTTAATTAATTAATTAATTAATTAATTAACAATACAATTTGTCTCATGTCTACTGTGCAATTATAGTATATAAATTTAAATTTACAATTTTTCCATTTTTATAAAATCCATACATAACTTTTTAAATTTAATACTAGAACTATTAGAATTGACAAGATTAGGATATTTAAATATAAATTTGTTCTATATTCTTGGGCCTAAATTACTATTATGATTAAATACCGTAGCAGTGTTGCATTTTGGTTCAAACAATCTTAAAGAATTCATACCTTTTGTTTCATAACTATGAGAATACAATTCAAATTATTTCGATTTTTATGTATGAATTTTATTAATACAATATAATAAATTTGTCTTACGTTAAGTGCATTAAAGTTTAGAAACAAATTTTGAGCTGGAAAATCAGTAGGTTTATGAAGACATATTTTAATTATTTTCTTCTGTAATAAATAAAGTGGATTAAAATGGATTTAAATGAGCTCCCCCATACATAATTACCGATTGAAATAAAGTTAAATATATTGTACGTAATAAACTTATTGACAAGTAATTCATGAATAAAACAAAATAATATACTATTTTACGTGATTTATTACAAAGGTAATTAATGTGTTGGTTCTATTTTAAGTGATTATCGAAAATTATGCTTAAATACTTAACTTCAGAGGACTCTTTAATAAAATCGGACATTTACGATGTATAAGACAACAATCAGAATTATGTAATTTCATACTTAATATAGATGTAGGAGGTTTGTTACATTTTTCAGATAATGAGAATGGAATAATTATGGTTTTATTTTCGTTGATAGAAAGATAATTTATGTCAAACCATTTTTTTATTATTTTAAGTCCATTATTTGAATTATTATATGCATCATACCAGGTTTTTCCATCAGAAAGTAAAACTGTGTCATCTGCATAAGAATAGTGAATTATTTATTTATTCCTAGCTTTCCTTTTTCAATCTATAAGACTTTCCACCTTCCTTTTATCTTTTTCTACTATTTTTAATTGCTCATTTTCTGTTCCTATCCTCTTTATTTTTTTATTGAATTCCTTCTTTCACTTTCTCCTTTATTACATCTTTTCTTTCTTCGCTCTTTCATGCTTTATTTCTTTTTAATCCTATAATTTCTTCATTTTTTAATTATTTTCTTCTTCTTATGTGCCTGACTTTGTAAACAGTTTTCTGACCCAAGTGTTGTAAATCAGAATTTGCGTCGCGACATAATACTTATGTGCGCAATTAACGATCGGAAGCTTTTATCTGTTCATGATTATAAATTGGTACTGTGTATTCTGTCTAATTAACAACCTCGTTATATATATATGGTAATTACAGTTCACTGTCCCAAGATTACACACATGGGCTATAAACGAAGTCTACTGTACAACACATTTGTGCACACAAGCTGATTTTTTTTTTTTTCGCGATAGCTTATGTTTGCCCGCCAACTGAACTTTGATTTACTTGAAACCTACACTCTGATAGGAAAACCTGGAGAGCCTCTGAAATGAGAATGGAGATAACTTGAAGTCTGTAAAACTTTCGCGATAAAGTAATCTTCATTCAAGATTTTTTCACGTGAGATGACGACAAAACAGACTAAGTCAAAATAAATAACTTTATTTTAGAAATACAACCTCAGGAGTTGACTACAGGTATGTTGTGTTATCTTTTTATCAGTGACGTTTATTGATAAATGACGATATTACCCAATTATTGTCATTTTCCATTATTACTACTTACTGGCTTTCAAGGAACCCGAAGTTTCATTGCCGCCCTCACATAAGTCCGCAATTGGTCCCTATCCTGAGCAACATTAATCCAGTCTCGATCATCATATCCCACCACCCTAAAATCCATTTTAATGTTATCTTCCCATCTACGTCTCGGTCTCCCCAAAGGTCTTTTTCCCTCCGGCCTCCCAACTATCACTATATATGCATTTCTGGATTTGCCCATACCTGCTACATGCCCTACCCATCTCGAACGTCTGGATTTAATGTTCCTAATTATGTTAGGTGAAGAATACAATGCGTGCAGTTCTGCGTTATGTAACTTTCTCCATTCTCCTGTAACTTCATCCCTCTTAGCCCCAAATATTCGTCTAAGAACCTTATTCTCAAACACCCTTAATCTCTGTTCCTCTCTCAAAGTGAGAGTCCAAGTTTCACAGCCATACAGAACAACCGGTAATATAACTGTTTTATAAATTCCAACTTTCAGATACTAGCCAGTAATTTTAGTTGCCGGGGATCTACATCAGTGGCCAACAAATTTGGGCATTGTAGTAATCTTCAGGTAGAAAACATCATTATTTATCAAATCACAAATTGCCCGGACAATGAAGTTAATGGCCAATTCTAATTGGGAACTGTTGGCAAATGAAGAAAATATACACAATATCATTCCAAAATATGGCCTACATTTGTATTTAATTTTTGGGTACACCAGTTGCGTACACAGAATTTTGTCAAGGGGATCTTCTGTGCTGTGCTGACCACATGACCAGGGACACCCGCAAAGTATGCTTGTTTATTGTTGGTCAAAGGATGTATCCTGATCTCATTTATTTATTTATTTATTTATTATTTGTTTATTCTATGTATTATTTATTTTATGAATTCATTTATTTACTTATTCATTTGTTTATCTATTTATTTTATGTATGTATGTATGTATGTATGTATGTATGTATGTATGTATGTATGTATGTATGTATGTATGTTTGTATGTATGTATGCATGTATGTATGTATGTATGTATGTTAGGAGAAATCCACAAACGATTAGGGAAAACACGGGAATTTTACTGGAAACAAGTAAAAAGATAGGTTTGAAGTAAATCCCGAAGAAACAAAGTATATGATTATGTCTCGTGACGAGAATATTGTACGAAATGGAAATATAACAATTGGAAATTTATCTTTTGAGGAGGTGGAGAAGTTCAAATATCTTGGAGCAACAGTAACAAATATAAATGATACTCGGGAGGAAATTAAACATGGAATAAATATGGGAAATGCCTGTCATTATTCGGTTGAGAAGCTTTTATCATCCAGTCTGCTGTCAAAAAATGTGAAAGTTGGAATTTATAAAACAGTTACATTACCGGTTGTTCTTTATGGTTGTGAAACTTGGACTCTCACTTAGAGAGAGGAACATAGGTTAAGAGTGTTTGAGAATAAGGTTCTTAGGAAAATATTTGGGGCTAAGAGGGATGAAGTGACAGGAGAATGGAGAAAGTTGCACAACACAGAAGTGCACGCATTGTATTCTTCACCTGACATAATTAGGGACATTAAATCCAGACGTTTGAGATGGGCAGGGCATGTAGCACGTATGGGTGAATCCAGAAATGCATATAGAGTGTCAGTTGAGAGGCCGGAGGAAAAAGACCTTTAGGGAGGCTGAGACGTAGATGGGAAGATAATATTAAAATGGATTTGAGGGAGGTGGGATATGATGATAGAGAATGGATTAATCTTGCTCAGGATAGGGACCAATGGCGAGCTTATGTGAGGGCGGCAATGAACCTCCGGGTTCCTTAAAAGCTAGTAAGTAAGTATGTATGTATGTTTGTATGTATTTATTTATTCGTTTATTTCTTTATCTATCTATCTCTTCTTCCGTCCATCCATCCATCCATCCATTATTAAAATTGATTACAATTTACATTATCAGTATTTTAAATTTTGTGTATTATTATTATTATTATTATTATTATTATTATTATTATTATTATTTTATTATTATATTATGTTCATAGATAACATATTCATGAATATCCTTATAAAATCTTTGGAACGTAATTCTTTCAACAAGTTAAATTTCATATTGTGTAGACTTCATTTTATTACAAAGTCGGTACTAGGCGTTAGGTCTCTCTATAATAAAGAGAGCATTGATTCGAAAGCGTCATAGCACCAAGCTAAGGATTATATTGAAGGAGAGGTAGGACAGAATTCTAGCCAAATTGTTGGGTCTCGCCTGCTATATCAATAAAGTTACGCCGTTGATTTTCAAGTTCATTGTAAACAGCTGTTTTGTGATCCCATAAATGTTGCAGTTTTGTTGAAGATTCGGAATGCCTGCTTACGTCAGAACTGTCTATATTTGTAGATGCATACACTCACTTTGTTGGTTTTCGAGGTTTATTTATTAATATTATTTCTTTTTTAATAAATCAGTTATAAACATGTTTCTTTTCACTTCGTATTTACAGAATTTAAAGTTCACTGAATTTAGGCTAATACTTAATAGATAATGATGTGTTTTGTTACGTATTATGTTGAAGGTATGTTTCTTCATTTTTTCATAGATCTTTATACTTGGTCTTGGCCTATTTAAAATTATATTTTAGAAAATTTATAACAAATAATTTAGGATAACAGTATTGTTATGGCGACTGGCGAGGTTCAACCTAAAACTGGCTTCCTGGGCATCTGAAATATTTATAGAAAAGCACGATAGAAATGTTAAAAATGTTATGTTTTATTTAACGACGCTCGCAACTGCAGAGGTTATATCATCGTCGCCGGATGTGCAGGAATTTTGACCCGCAGGAGTTCTTTTACATGCCAGTAAATCTACTGACATGAGCCTGTCGCATTTAAGCACACTTAAATGCCATCGACCTGGCCCGGGATCGAACCCGCAACCTTGGGCATAGAAGGCCAGCGCTATACCAACTCGCCAACCAGGTCGACAGCACGATAGATAATCACACGAAATTAAAATGTAGTCTATATGATATCCTAGACCTTTCACGTCAGAGGTGAAACAACATAAAGCGACAAAACACTGTCAATTTACTACCCACATATTGGTTAATTGATTGGAATAGGGTATTGCGAAAGTACGTCGTTATTTTATTTATTTTTGGTACAAATAACATTTCTTTAAGTATTTATTTATTTTTCCCTTGTACCATCAATAAAAAACACGTATGCTTTTATTTTTTTTTAAGTTATAAGTGGTTGTATGCAAGTACTTACGCGGTATTCTGAAACTCAAATAAAATACCATTTCGGATTCCATAATAAATTATGTACATCAATACAGTGAATCTTGATCATATGCACTTAGTTTTGTATCAATAGGGATATCCTGAACTATCACCAACAGATAGCGCACGTGTACTTTGAGGGAAACGCTTTGCGTGTGCATTTGTTTTTCGGTATATAAACATTGAGGATATACGTAGTGTATTAGTATATTAAATACTCTTAAAAACAACTAAAAATGGCAAATTTTTGTTATGTTCCTATATGTAAAAACCAGGGAAGGCTTTTTGTCTTCAATCAGGTCCCGAAATATTCTGAATATATGCTTTAAACCTTAAAAAATATAAGTAATAAAATTGGGCCTCGAAAGTGCTAGCTATTGAATAAAAGTAACTACTTCAAGTAAGGAATTGTTGACTACAGTTTCATTTTGGAAGAGGAAAAAGAAAAATTAATGAAGACATATGCAACCTTGACAGCGAGCTGTGTTAGCTTAGATTATATGCAGTAGTTGTAGGAGTCTCCGAAGTTTACGTCTGCAGTAAACTCTCGATAAACTGGGATGTTTATTATCCAGGACGATCCGTAGTGGAACCCATTTCGTGAATAATGTTTTTAATGTACTCTACCTAATTATTAAAACCATGTTTTAACTTCAAATTTTCAAAATCATCCTACATAGTATTCAAAACTGCATGTCCTTAACCTACAAAACACACGACTAATCGTGATACTATTGCGATCATATTATATCCTATTCAAAATTGCATTCGATCTTTCTGCAACTACAGAAAAAAATACAAGGAATTCAATCTCGATAGTCCCTGCCCTATAAAAAAACGACATGGGTGGCTGCATATCCTGTTTTTAGCGTACGGTTCGTAAATACTAATGATTAAAGATGATATTCACCTTCGACATAGTTCCTATTTTTTTATTCGTGCATCTCGTTCTCAAAGTTCTTGTTTAGGTTCATGAACATTCAAATTACTCGTATCTATATTCTGCATACTGCAGATTTCCCTACCCATCTCTTAAGGGGAATCGCTCAATATTATACAGGTTTACGGTATTATTTATTGTAAATTAAATTAAATTATGAGGTACGAAAATACTGAATTATATCAAATTATACTAGGTATAATGGTAAATATAATTATTTTGACACGCACAGAAAACCAACAAGCGGGAAAACGTAATCAACTGTAACATATGACATAACATAGCCCTACAACATGTTACGCCACATGAAACGCTCCTGCCATCTAGCGGTAAAACTTCGCATAAGGTATCCCTATTAATGTCGAAAATGTACAGGGACATCATTTTATTTTTACTTCAATTTTTATTGTACCTGAGTTTTTTAATGTACTTCACTCCCACCCCTTCTACTAATGAAGTTCAACCGTCTTCCACACAGATCCAAGACCGCATATACAGTCATAGTAGCCTTACGGTCATAGTAAACAGTACGTTCCAAAAATATGTTCGTGTTTTCGAGTGACGAAAGAGCTTTCAATATTGCATCATTTTCCATTTGCCTACGTCGCATCCCGGTTTCCCCCACCTGCTTCTATTCGCCTCTCTGTAAATGCTAGTGGCTGGGCTGTCTTAGCTCTTTTCTGAGAACAAAAATTTATGTTAGGAATTGGACGTCTACGTAATATTATACCCATACAATTGTTTAAAATAACTTAAATAAAAGGGCCTCTTTAAGTAATTAACTGTCACGTGATTTCCTCCCTTTCTACAACGCTGCGAAGTAACCACTTGGACGGACAGTAGATAGCATGTCTGAGTAATTTTATCTTTTCGGATCGGGCAGAAGTGAAGATTGAATTTGCAGTACGTAAGGTCTCTTTTATAGAGTAGATACAGAATTATTTCAACATGAGTTACTAGTACGAAGGACGAACCTGGTAATTGGAATTACGTACAATAGTCTATAGTGCGATAACATGCACATTAGAACTGAAGCTGTATCAAAATAAACGACCACCATTTTCAAAAATGTGTTTAAATATCCATATTATGATTATTTTTCAATTTAACTTCATTCTCTATACGCTAATGTGCTGTAGACAATATAATATACACTGCATAATGAATATGTCCACATGGATAGCTCAGTTCGTGAGTAAAAACACTCATTGTTAATACTGTACTGTATTTAGATTAAACAAAAACCCAATGAAAATTATCAAACTCAAAAGCGCGATATTTCCTAGTTTACGTAAATGGATGAACTACTTTTCTTCCCTCCTATACCTAGTAAATGATTTGTTTGTATATTACGCCAGTATCATCGAACTCCAGTCGTGGAAGGGGGTAGCAAACGGCGTTGATCCAAAGGTATAGCCAGGTTAAAATTAAAAATGTTAGTAACAATAAAATGATGTCCCTGTATAACGTATCCTTGACTTAAAAATTCAAAGAAAAACATTCGAGTTTATTTCTTTGCTATTAGCCCCTTATAATCAGAGAACGAAATGCTTTCCGATTAATTTTCAATCACTTCTCGTCGCTATTTAAACGTCCACTCTGTAGTTAATATTACGAATGCAGATATGTGTTAATGCACACATTCACTTTTGCATTATCCTTAGTCAGACGCGGAAATCGATGTGTCTGCAGCAGAATTGCAAGTCTGCGGAAGCGCGCTGATGTGAATAGAGCTTGCAAACCATGCAGTTTGCTGGGTGACAGAGAGGGGAATCTAAACTAGCCAGACAAGGTCGCGTTGAGGTGACTACAGGCCATGGAACAAGGGGGCCGGGGGGGGGGCAGCTTTGTATCCAGGTGACGTAAGATCCTTATTGTTTTTCTTTCATCACTTTATGCGAGACTAGTGAATCATTGCTGGTGAATAGAATAGCTAGACATCACAACTCTTGCTTAACACGATTGCAGAACTCTAAGCTACGTAGCAAAATTTATATTAGATCGTAGACAAAACATCAGGAAAGAATAAACGATTACATTGCATTTTTATTATGCAATAATACTAATAAAACTGTCGCGCAAGTCCTTCATACTTATGACGCCTGCATAGCATACGTGAAGGCTGTTTTAAAACAATAGCGAGTTGGCGAAACAAAAGAAAAAAAGAAAAATGGCGGATGATAAGAGCATGTTGTAATTATTTCGCTTGAGCCCCACTATCTCGGACGAGCTCCCGAGTAGCCTTGCAGCAGCTCCCCCAGTCCGATCGACAGACTGGCGGGTGTGAAGGGGGAAGGGAGGAATCGTCCCCTCTCGCTCCTTCTGTCTAGACGGCCTCCCAGACATCAGGGCCGCGTTTGTTTATCTCAAGTATTAGTACAATTCGGTTGCCGTTGATTGAGCTCCTAGCAGCCACATCTGCAGCACACGTGGGCCTGATAATGTTATCGGAATAAACACCCGTCCACCAATCAGAACGCGCCTAAAATGCATCGTTTACATATACCGTAGCAGTGTTATTACGTCTGCTCTTAATTAAAAACGCCACATTATGAAAGAAACGTCCTAAATTGAGTAATAAATCTCTGATAAACGCATGAATATGCCACATTCATACATACAGTTAAGATAAACAACAAAATACGTTTTATTACTTATTAGATATGACTTTGAAAAGGCTACACTTTTGCTGGATGTCATTCTTCAGCCTCAAACACGAATCCACTCCACTTCCCCTCAGCGAGTTGTGAAATGGCTCCACCCAACCATTGCCAACTTAACCATATTTCGCTACATCCACGTGGCGTAAGAGCGATGCACTCTCACGCGCAGTTCTGCAAACCCGACCCGCCCGATAGACCTATGGGGAGGACCTAGGGTCGAATCTCGTAACGAGGAATAGGGATATCTTATGCGAAGTTTTACCGCTAGACGGCAGGAGCGTTCCATGCGGCGCAACATGTTGTAGGGCTATGTTATGTCATATGCTACAGTTGATTACGTTTTTCCGCTTATTGGTTTCCTGTGCGTGTCAAAATTATATTTACAATTATTTTGTATAACCTAGTATAATTTAATGTATTGTATTTATTAACATTCCATGGTATTCATACATGCTTACAGCTAGAATATGGAACAAGTCAAAATACTTAATACTATTACAAAATCTTAATTTATAGTCAAAGTCTAGATGAAATATATATAGACGAGATTTACAATATAGTCTACTAGTACAACACAAAGTTTTAGTATCAATTTCATGAAGTGTTATTGAATGTCATGAATTCTCCTACAGAATAGAAGGTAGGTACTTCTTTAATTTGGCCCTAAATAATTTTATGTTTTGAGTTTCATTTTTTATATCGACAGGGAGGCTATTAAAAATTTTTACTGCCATATTTATTTATTTATTTTATTTATTTATTTAATAATAACATATACATAAAAACGTTACATTAAAATACCCCGAAAGAGCAAAGCTCGTGTTCGGGGACAGTTCCGTTACATAGATACACATACTTTGTAGACAAAATACTTAAGTAAAAAGCTCACATAAAGATGATAATAAAATTAGTAAATAATAATACTAATAATAACTGAGTGAAAAAAGAGACGATGTTTAGATTGATGGATTAATATTAAATTATTATTAGTAGTATAATTAGTGCAGGTCATGTTGATATAGTAACCAAGATAAAATAGAAAAATACACTTAGGATAGAAATAAACTTGTTTTACAATACATGGTACATAATATATATACAGGGAAGTCTGTCATATAAATTTTTTAAATTCTGGATCTGAAAATTTCATTGCTTAAAGTAGTCAATTCTGGATGAAATTTTATTATCGAATTATATAGACGTGGACCATAATTTGTACTGCGTAGTAAAGCAGCAGATGTGAAACATTTAGGTTCAATTAAATTAAGAATTTCATTTCGTCTTGTATTATGACCATGTGGCTGAGCTACAAATTTAATTTCATTCTTATGACAGAATTTCATTAAAGAGTATTTATAAATTTGGTCAATTCTGAAAACATTCAATTCAGAATGGATCATATTTGTTGGATAATCCAGTCGCCTTTTCAAACAAATTTTGATTATACGTTTTTGCAACATAATTAGAGGAAGAAGAGCAGTTTTTGTAATGCCTCCCCATCCAGTTATACCATATTGGATAACAGATTCAACTACAGCCAAATAAACCAAACGTAATACAGGAGTAGGCAAGTAATGGCGAAGGTTTACAAATTTGTAAATTGTTTTACGTATCCTGTTACATAAACAGGTGATTTGTCTATCCCATTTCAAGTGCTGATCAACAATAATTCCCAGGTATTTCACATCTACAGATTCTTTCAGGCAAGGGCATTTACAGGTTGTAGAGAGTTTACAAAATGAGTTTTGGATTATTAATTTTAAATGAGAAAGTGATTTCAATTTGTTCAATGCAGAGACTGTTAAAGAAAATGGCACCAAAGTAGTTTTAGTTATATTTAGAGATAGAAAATTTGCATCAAGCCAGTTTTTGATCAAATTTATACCTGCATTGGCATGTTTATAAGTGTCCTCCCAAGTTAAACCACTGAAAATCACCACCGTATCATCAGCGTAAGAATAACAGGAGCCATTATGTACTTTCAAATCAATGTTTAATAAATCATTAATATATATTAAAAATAGAATAGGACCTAAAATTGTTCTCTGAGGGACACCTATATCAATATTTACATTTTCACTGATATTATCATCAATTTTGGTTACCTGAGTTCTTTTCTTTAAGTATGATTGAAATAACTTATGCGCAATACCCTGACTCCTATATCAAATAATTTGTCCAGAAGTAAACGATGGTTAACCGTGTCAAAAGCTTTCCTTAAATCTAAGAAAATCCCTAAACATTTAGAACCGTTATCCAACTCCTGCTTAATTTTACCAGTGACTTCAATAATTGCGTCATCCGTAGATAACGCACTCCTTTTTGATAGCACGATAGACTTGCCGATGGAGTATGAAAGTCATTTTTTGACGTGTATTTATGCTATGAACTGTTGAATTAGTTACAAAGTTTTCACGATTACATACGAGGAAGATTATTAATGAAAAGATATACTGACAAGCCATGGCCATTATTTGTAGTTTTTTGAAAATAGCCCTACACGATTCCCTAGATTTGGCACCTACTATTATTCTAATTACTCTTTTTGTATTAGAAATATATTGTTACTGTTTGTGGAATTTCCTCAGAATATTATTCCAAAACTCATTATCAAGTGAAAGTATGTAATTTAATATAATTCAATATTTTCTTACCTCATAATTTAATTTAATTTACAATAAATAATACCGTAAACCTGTATAATATTGAGCGATTCCCCTTAAGAGATGGGTGGGGAAATCTGCAGTATGCAGAATATAGATACGAGTAATTTGAATGTTCATGAACCTAAACGAGAACTTTGAGAACGAGGTCTACGAATAAAAATAGGAACTATGTCGAAGATGAATATTGCCCTCTTTAATCACTAGTATTTAAGAACCGTACGCTAAAAACAGGATATGCAGCCACCAATGAGTTTCTTTTTATAGGGAAGGGACTATCGAGATAGAATTCCTTGTGTTTTTTCCTGTAGTTGCAGAAAGATCAAATGCAATTTTTAATAGGATGATATAATATGATCGCAGTAGTATCACGATTAGTCGTGCTTTTTGTAGGTTAAGGACATGCAGTTTTGAATACTATGTAGGATGATTTTGAAAATTTGAAGTTAAAACATGGTTTTAATAATTAGGTAGAGTACATTAAAAACATTATTCACGAAATGGATTTCACTACGAATCGTCCTGGATAATAAACATTCCAGTTTATCGAGAGTTTACTGCAGACGTAAACTTCGGAGACTCCTACAACTACTGCATGTAATCTAAGCTAACACAGCTCGCTATCGAGGTTGCATATGTTTTTATTAATTTTTTCTTTTTCCTCTTCCAAAATGAAACTGTAGTCAACAATTCCTTACTTGAAGCAGTTACTTTTATTTAATGTATGTATGTATTTATTCACACTGCAATGGGTATATACCCGGTGGCAGTGGTAACTAATTACACTCAATAATGACAATAATAAACTTATTAATTACAAATACAATTAATAATACTAATAATTAATACTAACACTAATAAAATTTATAATAATAATAATAATAATAATAATAATAATAATAATAATAATAATAATAATAATAATAATAATAGGAATATCCTAAATTAAATTAAGCACGATCACTTAAAATAACATTTAATATAAATCTAATTTGTATCTTAAACCTAAGTTCGAACTAAAACCCACGAGTATGATATGTTCATATCTGCACAAGTAGGGTAAACTGTATAGTGATTGACCACTTAAGCTAATGAATAATAAAACAATGAAATAGCGGAAAACGGTGGTAACTTATTGAGAGAATTTTAAAGGCACTGGGTCAAGTGAAGATTCAGAAACAAATCAAAATCAATAAACAAACGAAAAATTAAAATTTTAATGCAAAGATAAATTAAATAAACACAACAAGTCCACTTTTACAGTTATTGACCGTCTACTGCACAGTTATTGAATACTCATTTATTAGTAATTGAACAACACATTTTCACAATTTTCACTTTTTTCTTGTCTGTTTCGTTTCTCTTCTTCTGATCTTTCTCATTAAGAACTATTCGCCACCGGCGTAGCTCTGTCGGCAAAGGTGTTTGCCTGCCGATCCGAAGTTTCGTTCGGGCGCGGGTTCAATTCCAGCTTGGGCTGATTACCTGGTTGGGTTTTTCCGAGGTTTTGCCCAACCGTAAGGCAAATTTCAGGTAATCTATGACGAATCCTCGGCCTCATCTCGCCAAATACCATCTCGCTACCATCAATCCCATCGACGCTAAATAATCTCATAGTTGATACAGTGTCGTTAAATAACCAAGTTAAAAAAATAAGAAAAGAACTCTTCTCGCTGCCTTTTCTTTCATTTCTTATTCGCTTCCTTCCTTCTCTTGCCTCTTCTTCCATTTTCTCTTTTGTGCCTTATCAGAAGCAAGTGTGTGTCATTTCTCTGATGTTATTACAAATGGCTTCACCCAGCACTGGACGAGGACCAAAGAACACTTTTCCTTCAACGGGATATTTGCTTCTGGACGCTAAGGTTACTTTTAGGACACCAAACTTCTTGGCAGCTTCATTTAAATCAAATCCACTGTGGACAGGTTCTATAGCGTTTCGTAAAGCTTCCCTGTATAATGCACTTTACCTGGCTTAGGGATTATAATATAGTATCAGTCCTGTAAAAATCCCCATCATTTAACCGATAACATATATAGAATTGGAGCAAATTGGTCATTATTCTAACAAATAATTTATGAACGACCAATCACTGTAGTTTGCGGCCATTCACTTTATAGTGATTGACCACGGGGCATTTTTATGTCATATAAAAACTTTAACAAAATAATATTCTGTGGACGGAAACCTTATACCTTTTCTCACACTGTGAGTGTAGAAACGAGCACCAGAATTTATGTATCCTTTGCAGAATAAATAAATTATTGCGTGCATTATTCTTAGCAATTTCTCTAGTTACACTTGTTTACGTTCAGTTGCATTTCCAATCGATTTCAGTCCTCTCAGACAACAGACACTAACTCAGTGGGATGAACAGCGACAACTAACCACAAATAAGGGTTGCTACTAGAGGTATATGCAGCAAAAGTGAAATCACGATCGTGGTTTATTCACAACATACTTGAAAAAAGGAACCGGTCAATCACCGTATACTGGTCAATAACTACCCAGTTTATCCTACCTTTCAACATTATACTCAATTCGCTGTCAACTCACTCACTGCACTGGAACTACGACACATTTCACTGATTCTATCCTGATTTCACTAACACTTCAAAAACATTTCACTGTTCAAATATTCAAATACTTTGCACTGCCACTATAAAGTATAAAGCTTGACTGACAGGAACACGTTTCACTTACACAACACACTTCACTGACACAACACACTTCACTGACAAAACATAATTCTTCACTGATACAACACTTCAATAACAAAATATCATTTACACCCTTTAAATACTGTGTATAATTACCGTCTATTAGTAAATTCCTTAAGCCTATTTTTAAATACATTTTTGGTTGTTGGTAAAGCCTTTAGTAAGTCTGTAAGTAAAACATTCCAGTCCCTGATAGTACGATTGAGAAAAGAAAACTTTCCAGTGTCCGTCCTCTGTCTTCTTTCCCTCAATTTATATCAGCGGTCGTTCCTTGAAGAGTAATTTGGCTGATGCAACCTATTTTTTTTATTTCTCTCCAGGCAGGCTCACCTCTGTATGTTTTGAACAGTGCGCATAATCGAATTCGCTAGCACTTTCGAGGCTCAATTTAATTACTTAAATTTTTTTAAGATTTAAAGCATATATTCAGAATATTTCGGGACCTGATTGAAGACAAAAAGCTTTTCCTGGTGTTTACATATAGGAACATAACAAAAATTTGCCATTTTTAGTTGTTTTTAAGAGCATTTAATATACTAATACACTACGTATATCCTCACGGCCTTACCAATAAAAACTCTATATACAGACGTTTAACTGTCTTATACTTATACAATGAGTAGCTCGTTTATAAGTCGTATGTAAATTCCTTACTAATAATCACTACATACGTCATGTATAACAGTACAACTGTTACACAGCTACGTCATAGTTTCGTCATTACTTCGTTACGAAAGATAATAAAATATCTGAGGTTCTCTATTGCATCCGGTAGAGCGCTCTAGTGTGGCGTGTTAAGTATCGATAGTACAACTGGCTCTAATCGATTACCATACTATATTTTGGGTCAAAGAGTACAAGCTACAGTAATATTATTCTAATTATTCTGTGCTCTTTGATTTGTTCTTCTTTGGTTACCAGGCAACTATCATCATAAAATGACAGTCGATACGAACAGCTGTTAGAGGGGCGGCCATTTTTTCTCTATATGCAACGCTTAAACAAGGGGTTTCGTGTATATAACTACTGCAAAGCAATTCCTATTGTATAGTTACAGCCTGTTTATACGTCCATCGCTTCTGCATGGTTTATTAGTAAAGTTTTCTGTCTCAACTCTGTATAAGTCTAGTATAAAAACTATACACTGTTTATTAGTAAGACTGTCAATGTTTATATACCGAAAAACAAATGCACACGAAAAGCGCATCCCTCAAAGTACACGTGCGCTATCTGTTGGTGCTAGTTCAGGATCGCTCGGTCTAGTGAGGAAGGCGGTGGGGCTCGAGCGATGTTTGCAGTCCTGTGCCAACAGTACACACGTAGTCCGTAATTGTGCTACCTAGAGAATTGGCCGCTCTCGGTACACACCTGGCTCACGTTTTCAAGTCCTGGGTTCATTCTACTGCCATATGGATGTCTTGTCTAGGAACGTGCTGGCTGGCATTTCCCCAGTCTTTCAAACGCGAATGCTTTCCCCGTCGTCTCAGTCAGTCACCGGTTTGCGAGGGTATTCGGAACGAATCGTTCTACTTCTCCATATTAACTTCGATTTTCGTCATTCCATTACAACACTCGGTAAGTAAGTCTACTTCTCGTATAGTACAGAGCTTTTCTAAATATAAGTCTTGCAAACTAATTTTCAGTCCCATATAATATGATCGTATTTTCGCTCATCTCTGTACAAAATTGATTGTGACTATTTCGTTTATATGACGTCAATGTCAGTAAAAGTAAGTCAATATCCTTCTGTAGAACGCAAAAAGAAATTTGTCTCGGATATCAGCTGAATGGTACATCGGTGCCACAAGTGAACACTTGTAAATACTTAGGCATATATTTAAGTAACAAATTGGGTTGGGAGGAACAAGTCACTAATACCACAAGGAAAGCCTGGAAAGCACCACATTTCTCTATGCGTAATCTGAAGAAATGTAACCGAAAGTCAAAAGAATTAGCGTACAAAACCCTTGTTCGCCCAATTATGGAATATGCAGCAGTAGGTTGGGATCCGTACAGACAAAACCAAATCGATTCAATAGAAAAGGTCCAACGCAAGGCAGCAAAATATGTCAAAATGGGGAAGGGACATGGTGAGGAGATAGTAAAAGACTTAGGGTGGGAACTTCTCAAGTCAAGGCGACGAAAAACCAGACTCAAACCGCATTGTTCAAGGCACAAATGGGACACAAAGCATGGACCGATATCAATGCTAGACTAGCAACACCATCATACTTAGGAAGGACTGATCATATTAGGAAGTTTAAATGTAGAAAACAAAGAACGGACGTGGCAAAATTTTCCTTTGTTAACCGTACAATAGTAGACTGGAACAGCTTACCTGCGGCAATCTTTCAGACTGAAAATTTAATTGGAGGTGCAGTGTAATTATTTAAGTTGTGTCATGTAATTAATTGAGTTTATATATAATTAATTAAGTTGATATGTAATTAATTAAGATGATATGTAATTTAGTTGATATGTAAATAAATTAAGGTGATATGTAATTAATGAAGATGATATGTAATTAAGTTGGTACGTAATTAATTAAGGTGATATGTAATTACTTAAATTGGTAATAGTTGGGTGAAATAGAAGAACTTAGAAGTTAGATTTATTTTTGCTTATCGTAGGCGTTATTATAGAATAGTTTTTATTTATAGTCCTAGGTTTATTGGATCTACTATTTATAGATTTACGTTTATTATATTTTTTTTTATTTCATTTACGTTTATTTTATTTTATTTCATGTATTGTAATTATTGTATATTATATATTTATTTTACTTTATTTTATTGGGTTATTTTACGACGCTGTATCAACATCTAGGTTATTTAGCTTCTGAATGAAATGAAGGTGATAATGCCGGTGAAATGAGTCCGGGTCCAGCACCGAAATTTACCCAGCATTTGCTCGTATTGGGTTGAGGGAAAACCCGGAAAAACCTCAACCAGGTAACTTGCCCCGACCGGGATTCGAACCCGGGCCACCTGGTTTCGCGGCAGACGCGCTGACCGTTACTCCACAGGTGTGGACTATATTATATATCACTACCACCGGGTGTATACCCAATTGTAGTGTTAATAAATACATACATACATACATACATACATACATACATACATACATACATACATACATACATACATACATACATACATACATACATTCCATTTTCGACCAATGAAGTGTAATGACATTTTGAATTCCGACCAATCACAGTCACACTTTGCGAAAATTTTTGCATCTAGATTTATCGCTATCAATTTATCGCATGGTCGTTCTTTTGTTTAGTCGTTGTCGCCAACTGTTTCCCCGTAAATTGATGATCAATTACATTAAGATGCAACTACACGGTTAAACTTTTCTTTCAATTTTAAAGCAATGAATGCAAGATTGATATTTAATATTAATTAATATATTTACGCAGTGAAGACGACGTTCAAAACGGCGCACCATGTAGACACAAAATCTTCATGCATCTTAATTGAACGTACCTTTTAAACTTGATTCTTTCTATAGTCTTCCCAGATTGCACGCATACGCGATTGGAATATTGAACTGTGTAGATGCAGCTTTAGTTCCGTTACACACTACAGCGAGAATGCGTTTGTCGAGCTATAAAAATGCTTTCCTGTAGCACGTAGTAACGGTCGAAATAAGGCACAGCTGACATTGGTCCTGCTCCCACAGGAACTTATCCTATAATTGTAGCCTATAAAATTTGTATTTCGTGAATGAAATTAAACAATTAATAGAAAGTCAGATGTTCAAATTTATGTAACATCATCACATATCAAACCCAAAGACCTTGCATAGTAATAATGTCTTTGATGAAACTGCTTTCCGTATGGCGTAATAAAATTCGTGTTTTAATTAGGCCTATCTATACGGAGATGGCTTCACTGTGTAGCAACATGTCTCGCTGTGAATACAAAAGCATTGGTATATAGCTGTCCCTACTGTTACTGTTAAATTAAATTATGATTTTAGCAGATAATGAAAATGTATTTATGTTATAATAATAAGAGAAAAGTACAGTACATGTAATTAACATTGTTAAACCTGTATTTCGCTTTTCGCAATTGGCATTACTGAATAATAACATCGAATTTCTTTATTGCAGTAATCGATATTAATCTACGAGTATTTCAACTTCACAATATCTGAATAGGTTAAATATTCGTTAATATACAATTATTAACATTTTGTGATCGGATTTTAGGGATATATTATTTACATTTTTATTTTATTCACGAAATAGTCCTAATAAATGTCACTCGAGGTCTGAGATTTCCCAGATAAATCTCAGACCTCTCGTGACATTATTACAGATAAATTCTGCTCGCATTTTTTCAATTTGTTTTATTTATTAGAACTCAGAAATTGATTCTAAATTAATTTTTGTTGTTCCTCGTAACCTAATGACTGCCATTAAGGCCCATTCACAATGAAAATTCAACATAACTGTAACATGAACACAGAAGTTTGCGGCCAGGTTACCAAATGGGATCATTCACAATGATTCACATAAACATTGACATAAACATTACCGTAAGACGTTAACATGAATGTTTGCAAACTCCAAACTTTCATGCTTATGCTTACGTGATTTGCAAACAGAACACAATCGTGGAGCGCTGAAGTATACGACAGAATATGGGGAAATGGCGTCGTTGTTATGTTTCCATGGTTACCAAGTATGTTTGCTGTTATGTTTATGTTCCCATGGTGAATGATGGTATGACTTCTTGATTTTACCGCAACGTTTACATTCTTAAGTTAATGCTTACGGTATGTTTAATTTCCATTGTGAATGAGCCTTAACTCGTTAGATTCGAAGATCCGCGGTTCAGACACGGCTGGATTTTGAAGGGCAATAAAAACCTTAACAGGGCTTCCTTCGGGAGAAAATTAAACGCTGGGTATCGAACCCGGGACCTTTGGTTTAACGTACCAACGCTCTACCACTGAGCTACTCGGGAACTCTAACCGACACCGATCCAATTCCTCCCTCTATATCCACAGACCTCGAAGTTGGCTGACAACTTAAGTCACACGGAGTTAGTGTGCACTCGAAGTTGGTTGCTTGACAGTTGTCAGCCCACTTCGAGGTCTGTGGATATAGAGGAGGAATTGATCGGTGTCGGTTAGAGTTCCGAGTAGCTCAGTGGTAGAGCGTTGGTACGTTAAACAAAGGTACCGGGTTCGATACCCGGCTCCGGAACAATTTTTCCCTCGAAATTATTCAAATCAACTTTACAGGGAGTTATACCTGAAAATCTTGATTTGCATAATACACGTCACTGTTCGTTAACAGAAAACCACAATTTAAGTCACACGGAGTTAGTGTGCACTCGAAGTTGGTTGCTTGACAGTTGTCAGCCCACTTCGAGGTCTGTGGATATAGAGGGAGGAATTGGATCGGTGTCGGTTAGAGTTCCCGAGTAGCTCAGTGGTAGAGCGTTGGTACGTTAAACCAAAGGTCCCGGGTTCGATACCCGGCTCCGGAACAATTTTTCCTCGAAATTATTCAAATCAACTTTACAGGGAGTTATACCTGAAAATCTTGATTTGCGAAATTAAACGCTGATTAACACTGTTAAGTTATTTAAATTAATAAATAACGGCAGTACTGTGTTAACATTTTAAATAAAGATGTTATTGTACCTGATTGACAGTGCGTGAACTCACTAGGATTCAGCAGATGGTGTAAAACACATCGAAACTAGTCAATCAGGTACAATAACATATTTATTTAAAATGTTAACACAGTAAAGTCGTCATTTATTATAATCCCGTCCTAAGGGTCGATAAATATTTAATATAATCGCCCGCCATTTTGGCTCTTTCGTTGGCGTTCGCAGAAAGCAAACGAGGACGTTATTTGCCGCTCAATTATTTGCTCAATTACATTGCGTTTGATTTATTATCATAGAAGCTACGACATGATAATGTTTAACGGTGCGGCAGATAGATTCCTCGTCTGGTAGTTCGGCAACGAAAGAACAAAAATGGCGAACGATACTACCTACCTAGACTTTATAGAGCCTTCACTTCCTAAGACGTAAGCAAAGAGGAGGAGTCACGCCGGGAATAACAGTGTCGCAACTATAATTTAAATAACTTAACAGTTAATCAGTGATTACATAAGTGTTAAAAGAGTGTGTACCGTACTAGAATGAAGGGAAATAAAGTTGTGATCGGCCCAGAGTCATAGATTTACAGTAAGTAAAACAACTCTAGAGGAGCCGGCAACGTCGCGGTTAAGGAAGGTCGCGGGTGCGATTCCCGATGGGACCGTGGATTTTATGCATTGATCTAGGCCAGCGTAATCACAGACATTCAAACGGGTACGAGGAGTTTCCTGTACATTGCTGTGTGTTTCATTCACGTACTGAAGGCAAGCAGTGGCGGTATCATGTTGCTCTACAAACTCTGTCTCTACAAGCAGTAAGAGGTGGTTTCGTGAAGAATGAGAAGAACTTTTATGTTGTTCTGTCGGGCAGAATGTAATATGTTTACTTTGCTCAACGGTTCAATTAGGAGTATATTGAAACATTAATTGCCACGCTGAGTAATGTATTATTATTATTATTATTATTATTATTATTATTATTATTACTTACTTACTTACTTACCTACTTACTTACTGGCTTTTAAGGAACCCGGAGGTTCATTGCCGCCCTCACATAAGCCCGCCATTGGTCCCTATCCTGAGCAAGATTAATCCATTCTCTAATATCACATCCCACCTCCCTCAAATCCATTTTAATATTATCTTCCCATCTACGCCTCGGCCTCCCTAAAGGTCTTTTTCCCTCCGGCCTCCCAACTAACACTCTATGTGCATTTCTGGATTCGCCCATAAGTGCTACATGACCTGCCCATCTCAAACGTCTGGATTTAATGTTCCTAATTATGTCAGGTGAAGAATACAATGCGTGCAGTTCTGCGTTGTGTAACTTTCTCCATTCTCCTGTAACTTCATCTCTCTTAGCCCCAAATATTTTCCTAAGAACCTTATTCTTAATCTCTGTTCCTCTCTCAAAGTGAGAGTCCAAGTTTCACAACCATACAGAACAACCGGTAATATAACTGTTTTATAAATTCTTTCAGATTTTTCGACAGCAGACTGGATGATAAAAGCTTCTCAACCGAATAATAACAGGCATTTCCCATATTTATTCTGTGTTTAATTTCCTCCCGAGTATCATTTATATTTGTTACTGTTGCTCCCAGATATTTGAACTTCTCCACCTCGTCAAAAGATAAATTTCCAATTTTTATATTTCCATTTCGTACAATATTCTCGTCACGAGACATAATCATATACTTTGTCTTTTTGGGATTTACTTCCAAACCTATCTATTTACTTGCTTCCAGTAAAATTCCCGTGTTTTCCCTAATCGTTTGTGGATTTTCTCCTAACGTATTCACGTCATCCGCATAGACAAGCAGCTGATGTAACCCGTTCATTATTATTATTATTATTATTATTATTATTATTATTATTCCCCCCTCGCTGTTATTTATACTCGCTTTAACATCTTTGGTCATATCGCGAGTTAATCTTTGGTTGAAATCCGAAGGCCTGTGTGCTATTGTTGAGACTGGTTCTATTGTTGTGAACTAGATGGCGACTGTATATGTATGACTGATTTGTTATGAATATGATTTCGGTGATGAATGAGGCCGGTGATTTTCAGGGATGTTGTGGCCCGAATTTCCTGGCATTTGCCTTACGGTGGAGGAAAAACCCTGAAAAACCTCAACCAGGAAATTCAACCGGACCGGGAATCGAACCTGGGCCCTCTGCGTAAGAGACCAGCATGCTGACCCCTACACCACAGAGGTGGTCTATTATTATTATTATTATTATTATTATTATTATTATTATTATTATTATTATTATTATTATTATTATTACTGGCCACTAAGTATGTGTTTCTATAATTCTTCTGTACGTGCATGAAAATTGATATTTTTAGATCTTCTCGCTAGAAGGCTAAAATTATCAGGTTTTATCTCAATTTTAATCTTCTTAATATTTAGATGAGGGTAACTATTTATTAGTTATTCATTTAATAATAATAATATAATCAAACGTGCCTGAATAGGGGCAACTTTGCCACAAGTTTTACTCCACGGTTGGCTAGTAACCGATCCAGGGGACTTTTCATTCCTTAGAAGAATATAAAAAGAAAGAAACGCATTTTAAAGAAGTATTCCTAATGAAAAGGCTCTAAATGACAAATAAGTGGAAACCTCTGAAAAATATGAAGCAGTTTTAAAAGACTACATCGTCTGACGTAGGTCTTTATTCTCTGAAGGTAAACTGATAACACGTAGGCTACTTAAGTTTGAATGGCGTTCTGTTAGACTTTCCTTTAAAGAATGCGACTGTATAATAATTGTTGAGAACAGCAGACTTTCGTCCTTGGGCTTCTTAACTGTACAGACAAGAATCTTCTTTTAGACGAACGAAGTCCCGATTAAATGTCCTGGTATCTGTCTCGTGACGCGCGACACGTTGCTTGCGAAACTCTGTCTGCAGATGCAAGGTTTCTCCCCTCCAAGTACACAGCAGACATGAATCTGGCATCAAGTACGAATCGAACCCATGATCTTAGCTCTCCGTTTTGAATAACCTCTATTGTACTGCATGTATTCAGAACAGGAATTATAAAAACCGTTATACCAGAAACATAACACTAGTTGGTGGAAAGCAAGCAAATGGGTCATTGTAATTAAGTAATAAATTAGCAGGCCTGTATCTTAAACAAGTGACTGGTGTATAGGTTCAGGAATAAATCACAGAGGCTATTAATATAGTACGTTACCATATCGCTGAGAAATAGGTGAAATGAAGTTAGTTATTTTGATGTATGTCTACGACGGAAAGCAGGAAAATAAATGATGACATTATTGCGTTATTCGTAAATTATGATATGCTTGAAATCACTTAAGATTGATTAAAATGGCATTTAATAAAAGTAAAGTGGCTATTTTCTTGAAGAAGTAATGGAGTTCATTTATGTCAATGTTGTCAGCAGGCTAACAACTTGTGGATAAATTATGGCGTTATTCAGAAGTTAGAATTATGCTTAAAATGTGTTAAACATAAGATTTAATAAACATAAAGTCATTATTTTGTTAAGGAAGCAACGTATTTAATTTATGTATACGTCAGAAAGCAGGCAATTAATAATGAAAAATTATGACGTTATTAATAAGTTAGAATATATGCTTAAAATGTGTTAAACATAAGATTTAATAAATGTGAAGTCATTCTTTGTTAAGGAAGTAAAGCATTTCATTTATGTATACGTCAGAAAGCAGGCAATTAATGATGAAAAATTATGGCATTATTTAGAAGTTAGAATATGTGCTTACAATGTGTTAAAGATAAGATATAATAAATATAAATTCATTAGTTTATTAAGAAAGTAACGGATTTCATTTATGTATACGTCAGAAAGCAAGCAATTAATAATAAAAAAATTATGGCGTTATTCATAAGTTAGAATATATGCTTAAAATGTGTTAGACATGAGATTTAATAAATTTAAAGTCATTATTTTATTAAGGAAGTAACGGATTTCATTTATGTATACGTCAGAAAGCAAGCAATTAATAATAAAAAAATTATGGCGTTATTAATAAGTTAGAATATATGCTTAAAATGTGTTAGACATGAGATTTAATAAATATAAAGTCATTATTTTATTAAGGAAGTAATGGGTTTCATTTATGTATACGTCAGAAAGCAGGCAATTAATAATGAAAAATTATGATGTTATTAATAAGTTAGAATATATGCTTAAAATTTGTTAACCATAAGGTTTAGTAAGTCTGAAGTCATTATTTTATTAAGGGAGTAACAGATTTCATTTATGTATACGTCAGAAAGCAGACAATTAATAATGAAAAATTATAGCGTTATTCAGAAGTTAGAATATATGCTTAAAATTTGTTAACCATAAGATTTAGTAAATCTAAGTTATTATTTTATTAAGGATGTAACAGATTTCATTTATGTATACGTCAGAAAGCAAACAATTAATAATGAAAAATTATGGCGTTATTCAGAAGTTAGAATATATGCTTAAAATTTGTTAACCATAAGATTTAGTAAGTCTAAACTCATTATTTTATTATGTAAATAATGGATTTCTTTTATGTATACGTCAGAAATCAGGCATTTGATAATGAAAAATTATAGCGTTATTCAGAAGTTAGAAAATATACTTAAAATGTGCTAGACATGAGATTTAAAAAATGTAAGATAATTATGTAATTAATGAAGTAATGGTTTTCATTAATGCTAACGTATGAAAGCAGGTAAATAAAAATTAAAAAATTGTGGCTTTCTTTATTCAGAAATTGAAATATGCTTGATTGACTTAAAATTGGTTAAAAATGAGATTTATATGAAAGTAAATCCATTATGTTATTTAAAAAGCAATGAAGTCCATTTATGTAAACATCGATCAGTATAAAACTCTCATATGAGAGCCAATTTGTTCTTCGGTTGTAAACAGCCTATGGAATGAAGAAACATAACAAGGCCGGCAACTCTAACTGCTTAAGAGTTTTAAATTCTCTCAGGTCGATAGTTTCTCCAGTGTTGCATGAATTACAATTACAATTACAATCGTGGCTATGTAAAACCTATGTAACTGTTTTTTTCCTCGCCCACAAGTGTCTTGCAAGCTTGTCTATCGAGCGCCATATCTTATCTTCTGACTTGCTGAAGGTCCTGTAATACTTGGTCTCTCCAACGATGACTTTGTCTACCAGAGGTCTTTTCCCGTCTGGAAGTCTAGACAGTGGTGTTGACGTAGAAAGCTTCTGTTACGTAGAACATGTCGAAACGATCATAATCGACTACTTCGGCTTATCGTAATTAAATCATTGTTGTTATCAATTGTCCTGATACGATCGTCTCACAATCTGCAATAACGCAAATCTAGCTGGATAAAATTCATAACTTCTCTGCATTCGAACGGATTTTTATGAAACTTTGTACAGACCTTATAGATAGCACATATTCTTTGTGTGCAAACTCTGACCACGATTGTGTAAGAGGAACTACCCCTTTATACGGGGTGGTTTTAGACAAAAATAGTAACTTAGCTTCTATCTAACAGATTTTTATGAAAAATTGTACGGAAGTTACAGATAGGATACACATTTTGTGTATAAATTATACTTACAGTTCCAAAAGAGGAAGTACCTCTTTGCAGAGGGTGTATTTACACAAGATTAACTTCTCTCCTACATAACAGATTTTATGAAATTTTGTACTGGAGTTACAGGTAGCATATATTTTTTGTGTATAAATTCTGATTACATCTGTATGCTACCTGTAAACCTAGTAGTTGTACAAAGTAGCATAATAGTACATTATGCAACGAGCCTATAATGAAGGTAATTAAGAAGCGAGTATGGATATTTGTGCAAGCGAGTTTCATAATTTTTATACGAGCTTCTTAATTACCATTATAGGCGAGTTTCATACGACTTTTTATGCTCGACCATATTTCTAACTTGATATTATTAATTTTATTTGTATCTGACCTTGGCCAATGTCCCGTATGTTGTGAGATGTGCGCAGACGAGAAAGTATTGATTTTTTTCCGAGAAACTGATGTTCACATTGACCTTGCTAGGCCATAAGAACCTACAGAGATAACATTTAAATTAAATTAGACATTGAAAAACGAGATGACAAATTGGATTTATTTGAATATTATTTACAATTAACGCTAATTATTATAGTAACAGAACATAACCTTCTGCGACAGTATTGGATTTCCAGCCTCCGTGACTTTTCGCTAATTCTCTTTCGATTGCATATCCGAGAATAATCGATACTTGCGGTTTTATAACGGTAGAAAGCTGACCTGTCATTGGCTGAACAGTTGTAACCTGAGTCGTCATTGGCTGAAAGACCTGACCTTTAATGAGTAGGTGTACTTTAATGACATGCATTAAAGGTCTGCTACCAGGTGTATAATTACCTACATTTCGGCATGGTCGAGCATAAAAATATATTATATAGGAGAGAAGTTGTTAATTTTGTCTAAATGCACCACTATAAAGAGGTAATTGCTCTTATAAAACATAATCATACTTAAATAAATAAATTAACGAATAAAAAAATGAATGAATGAATAGATAAATATTAGCTACCAAGGAGGTATTCTATCCAAATAGAAGGCATACTTTGGATTATTTCGAAAAGAGTAATACGTTGCTTTTGGCATAATTGGAATCCGTGACACTTGGATACACGTAAGCACTGTCCCAACTAAAGCAATGAGGACTTCACTGCTTGTAGCAACATTTCATTGCTTTAGGGATTCAGAGGTTTTTTATTTTATTTATTTTAGTAGGTTATTTTACGACGCTTTATCAACATCTTAGGTTATTTAGCGTCTGAATGAGATGAAGGTGATAATGCCGGTGAAATGAGTCCTGGGGTCCAGCACCGAAAGTTACCCAGCATTTGCTCACATTGGGTTGAGGGAAAACCCACTTGGCCCGACCGGGAATCGAACCCGGGCCACCTAGTTTCGCAGCCAGACGCGCTGATCGTTACTCCACAGGTGTGGACGATTCAGAGGTGGGAAAGGGACAATAAAATGAGAGATACACTGGCCTGGGGTGCCACGGCTCGACTTGGAAGTTGTAAGTTTCCTCGATCGAACTCCAACCACGCTATTGTGATTTGAAGCAGTGCGCACGCTGATAGTGCATATCGGCGACTGCATCCTAACCATATGCCGGACGCGCCGCTGTAGATATGAGTGCACATTTCGCGACACGTGATACTTTATCACTGGACGAATGCATTATCCACCAGACGGTCAGCACTTTATTGTATTGTCTGTCGGGACAGACAGACCGACCCGACTCCAATAACTCAATTGCCATTTTCTTCGTGCGAGCCGCGAAAGAGGATCACTTCAGTTGTTTGCAGACGAAACACTGGATCACGCTACAATCACATGCTACGATATACAGTCGCGAAGCTCAATATGTAGTAAAAATGCAAACGTGGGTAGTTGCCCACCACTAGGATCGCTACTATCGCCTCATCATCGAAGATCTCTCTCCTAGCAGACGACAAAATATGTTACACTTTCGTTGTCGTGTTCTTTTGGAAAAATTAACACCTTCCTTCCATTATTGAAATATTAAATGCATAAAGTTAATTTATTATTTTAATGAAGTATATTAAATTCCACCATAAACTCGAAGATACCTGCAAGAAATAGGTTAATATTATTTTTGTTTGTGCAAAACGAACTGAAATTTACTATAATCGCTTCACTCATTCAAGATTATAGCGATAATTAACTATGAAACCAATAAATATTAATTTGCATTTCCCTTTACAGCAATAATAATGGAAATATCAATTAATGGAGTAACTTACGTGTACCGGTACTTGTAGTGTAGGCTTACGTAGTTAACAAAGTGGGATGAGGTTAAGCAATAATAATCACACCAGAATTGGAAATAAAACGTGATCAATAAATTTTATTGTAACAGACTTTTTCTACGTCTCTAGTAAAGTAACAAATAAAAATAACAACAAAATTAACAGCTATAATTAAAAACATATCCTTTGAAAAAAAAAAGTAGGCCTAAGCAATAATAATCCCACCAGAATTGAAAATAAAACGTGAGCAATAAATTTCATTAAAACAAACTTAATTTTTCTACGTCTAGTAAAATATCATTATTCCAATTATTGTATTTTAGCCATTAACATTTTCATTACAACCAATAACGAACATTTCACAAGCATCAATGTGAAATACGCAACGAGCTAGCACTCGTTGGAAATACGACACAGTTCAAAGTCGACCGTGGACAGTCTATTGTTTCTAGTTGCTAACCGCTTGGAGCGCTTTATCACGAGATTTGCAAAACATCACCTCAAGCTTCGCGACTGTATATAGTAGACTGTGCTACAATGTCGGAAACGATATTGCCACAATCCATAATAATGCTGTGCTGTCTTTCTCAGAATCTCGCGCTCTTTCAGAGTGATGTAATATGTCTGCGATTTCGCAGAATACGGGCATTGAGTAATGAATCTTTTTGTTTTAAGCGGTAAGCACATATTAGGGCACATAATTAAGTAAACAATTTTGTGCAGCAATTTTTCCTTAGTAAACGTAAACAATGACGTAAAATGCGTGCTTTCAACAGCTAATACCCACTTTCCTTCATAGTATTCAGTGCGAGATAGGCTTACCACTAGAGCCCTTATTTTATGCAAGTACATATTTTATTACTACATATTTATACACGACTAAAAGACAAATGTTGATGAGATACACATGTAGGAATCTTGTCCATAAATTTTATTATAGCAACATTTTTTTACACATAATTTGTATAATATTACATATTTCACACCATATTACATAATTTTATATATTTTTAACATTATTGCAGAATATATAATAAATTATAATAATAAATAATAATAACAACAATAATAATAATACTTACTGGCCTTTAAGAAACCCGGACGTTCATTGCCGCCCTCACATAAGCCCGCCATTGGTCCCTATCCTGAGCAAGATTAATCCAGTCTCTACCATCATATCCCACCTCTCTCAAATCCATTTTAATATTGTCTTCCCATCTACGTCTCGGTCTCCCCAAAGGTCTTAGTCCCTCCGGCCTCCCAACGACCACTCTATATGCATTTCTGGATTCGCCCATACGTGCTACATGCCCTGCCCATCGCAAACGTCTGGATTTAATGTTCCTAATTATGTCAGGTGAAGAATACAATGCGTGCAGTTCTGCGTTGTGTAACTTTCTCCATTCTCCTGTAACTTCATCCCTCTTAGCCCCAAATATTTTCCTAAGAAACTAATTCTCAAACACCCTTAATCTCTGTTCCTCTCTCAAAGTGAGAGTCCAAGTTTCACAGCCATACAGAACAACCGGTAATATAACTGTTTTATAAATTCTAATTTTCAGCCCTTTTGACAGCAGACTGGATGATAAAAGCTTCTCAACCGAATAATAACAGGCATTTCCCATATTTATTCTGTGTTAAATTTCCTCCCGAGTATCATTTATATTTGTTACTGTTGCTCCAGGTATTTAAATTTTTCCACCTCTTCAAAGGATAAATTTCCAATTTTTATATTTCCATTTCGTACAATATTCTCGTCACGGGACATAATCATATACTTTGTCTTTTCGGGATTTACTTCCAAGCCTATCTCTTTACTTGCTTCAAGTAAAATTCCCGTGTTTTCCTAATCGATTGTGGATTTTCTCCTAACATATTCACGTCATCCGCATAGACAAGCAGCTGATGTAACCCGTTCAATTCCAAACCCTCTCTGTTATCCTGGACTTTCCTAATGGCATACTCTAGAGCAAAGTTAAAAAGTAAAGTTGATAGTGCATCTCCTTGCTTTAGCCCACAGTGAATTGGAAATTCATCTGACAGAAACTGACCTGTACGAACTCTGCTGTACGTTTCACTGAGACACATTTTAATTAATCGAACTAGTTTCTTGGGAATACCAAATTCAATAAGAATATCATATAAAACTTCTCTCTTATTCGAGTCATATGCCTTTTTAAATCTATGAATAACTGATGCACTGTACCCTTATACTCCTATTTTTTCTCATTATCTGTCGAATGCAAAATATCTCATCAATAGTTGATCTATTACGCCTAAAACCACATTGATAATCCCCAATTATTTAATTTACATACGGAGTTAATATTCTCAAAAGAATATTGAACAAAATTTTGTACGACTTCAACAAAAGTGATATTCCTCGAAAGTTACTACAGTTAGTCTTGTCCCCCTTCTTAAAGATAGGTACGATTATGGACTCCTTCCATTGTTCTGGTACAATTTTCTTTTCCAAAATAGCAAGTACAAGCTTATAAATTTCATTAGATAATGCGCTTCCACCTTCTTGTATTAATTCTGCTGGAATTTAATCGATACCTGGAGACTTGTACTTTTTTCAGATTTTCTATCGCAATTTCGACTTCATATTTATGTAAATATTTCTCATTTTTATATTACATAAAATTCGGGCCCTACTTGTGACATGACTGTTAGTTCAATCGAAACAAGGTGAACGGATCAAACAATAGTACATTATGCAACGAGCCTATAATGATAGTAATTAAGACGCAAGTATGGTTGTTTATGAAACGAGCACAAGCGAGTTTCATAATATTCATACGAGGGTCTTAATTACCATTGTAGGCAAGTATCATACGACTTTTTATGCTCGACCATATTTCTAAGTTGAAATTATTCAGATGTATACATTTTATTTGTATCTGGCAAGATCGGAAGTGACCTTGTTCTAGGTCGTGAATTGTGAGATGTGCGCAGACGCGAAAGTATTGATTTTTTCCGAGGAACAATAATGTCATTGACCTTGACTTAATCCCGTTAAACTTGATATAACCTTGATTATTGAATTCTACATTGAAAAACGAGATGAGAAATTGAATTTATTTGAATATTATTTACAATTAACACTAATTATTGTAGTAACAGAACATAACCTTCTGCGACAGTATTGGATTTCCAGCCTCCGTGACTTTTCGCTAATTCTCTTTCGATTGCATATCGAGAATAATCGATACTTGCGGTTTTATAACGGTACAAAGCTGACTTGTCATTGGCTGAACACCTGTAAGTTGAGTTGTCATTGGCTGAACACCTGTACTTTAATGAGTAGGTGTACTTTAATGACATGCATTAAAGGACAGCTACCAGGTGTATAGTTACCACATTTCGGCATGGTCGAGCATAAAATAACAAATGCAGTAGATACAAATTCGAAATATCAACAGAAGAAACTGAAGTCATGTGCGATGGTCAGTCACTTGTTGGATAAGTAATAGCAACAAGGTGAGTGTGGTTCCCTCTGTCGAGAGAAAAGAGTATTAGAGGCAACCGCAAAAAAAGTGGATTCAGTCAGGGATTTTGTAGATACTGTACTGCCCCTGTCTCTTTCCTAAACACCAAATATCTTGACATTGCGTAGCTCCTCTTGTAATCCACGTGTTGCCATAATCTAACGTCATTCTTCCACAACATTACGATCAAAGTTGACTACGAAATGTGCAAAGTTGCTTTATGTTTTAATATTTCTTACACTTTGCGGTTGCCATAATTATGACTCTTGCTGCTATTTTGCCATGATTGAGTCACCTTCGGTTTTATCTCAATGGCAGTATGAGTTCATGCCTTTCAAAAAAAAGTAGATCCGGGTTCTCTTTCTAGCGTTGGAAGCTCATTTCCTTGTTACAGAAACCACAGTCTAGTATATACAGTCACGAAGCTTGAGTTGTGAGGGTGCTAGGAACAATAGACTGTGCCGGTACTATTTCGCATTGTCTGTAATGAGGCGATATTAGCGATCCTAGTGGTTAGCAAGTATCTGTGGATACATATTTACTACGTATTGAGCGTCGTGACTGTATATACAGGGACGTCATTTTATTTTTACTAACATTTTTAATATTAACTTGGCTATACCTCTGGATCAACGCCGTTTGATACCCCCTTCCACGACTGGAGTTCGATGATACTGGCGTAATATACAAACAAATCACTTTACTAGGTATAGGAGGGAAGAAAAGTAGTTCGTCCATTTACGTAAACTGGGAAATATTGCGCTTTTGAGTTTGATCATTTTCATTAGGTTTTTGTTTAATCAAAACAGAGTACAGTATTAACAATAAGTGTTTTTACTCACGAACTGAGCTGTCCATGTGGACGTATTCATTACGCACTGTATATTATACTGTCTACAGTACATTAGAGTACAATATAGAGAATGAAGTTAAATTGAAAAATAATCATAATATGGATATTTAAACACATTTTTTAAAATGGTGGCCGTTCATTTCGATACAGGCTTCAGTTCTAACGTGCATATTATCGCACTATAGATTATTGTACCTAATCCCAGTTACCAGTTTCGTCCTTCGTACTAGTAACTCGTGTTAAAATAATTCTGTACCTACTCTATAAGAGAGTACCTTACGTACTGTAAATTCAATCTTCACTTCTGCTCGATCCGAAAAGATAAAATTACTCAGACATGCTATTTACTATCCGTCCAAGTGGTTATGTCGTAGGGTCGTAGAAAGGGAGGAAATCACTTGACAGTTAATTACTTAACGAGGCCCTTCTATTTAAGTTATTTTAAACAGTTATATAATATTACGTAGACGTCTAATTCCTAACAGAAATTAATATTCTCAGAAAAGAGCTAAGTCAACCCAGCCACTAGCTGGCGAATAAAAGCTGGTGGGGGAAACCAGGATACGACGTAGGCAAATGGACGACAGTACCTGTACGAAAATTATTAAATATTGAAAGAGCTCTTTCGTCACTGGAGAGCGCTCAACATATTTTTGGAACGTACTGTTTACTATGACCGTAAGGGTACTATGACTGTATATGCGGTCTTGGATCTGTGTGGAGGACTGTTGAACTTCATTAGTAGAAGGGGTGGGAGTGAAGCACATTCAAAAACTCAGGTGCAATAAAAATTGAAGTAAAAATAAAATGATGTCCCTGTACTAGACTGTGCAGAAACTGTGAGTTGCTTCTCCGCTTCGTTCTCCATGGTCGTGAGAGCTGCACAGAGAAATTTTAGCTTACATTTAATAAATTAGGTTAAATGAAGCGAGGAGATGAGTAAGATGAAGTATTATTGTAAAATGGATAGATGGGTTTCAGATAAAAAGTGGGATAAACCAAGATGCCCTTGTGCTGCCTTCAAAATTTAATTTTGACGTTTGCGAAAAATTACCGGTAAATCTTACCTAGAGCCCTCACATTTAGGGACTTGCCATAGATCTATAACACGAGCATTCGACTTTCATTTCCCATTTCGAAGGAAGCCATGTTAAGGACGTTTTTCTCACTTAAAATCTACCAGATTCATCCAGTGAACATTGTGTTCAGGGACAAGTAGCCTACGTTAATCATTAGATGACCGAATATTACGACAACTGTTTAAAGAATTAAATTTGTAAATTATTATTATTTTATTATTGGTATGTACCTGTATATATGTATATATATATACAGAGTGATTTATATAGAATTGACACATTTCTTTCATTAATTGTTTCAAAACGAATTGTGCTAGCGACAACTTATTATACCTAAAATGTAGAGGAATTTTGGGAGATTATTTACCTCTATAGCAAATGTTGTCCGGCGTAGTCAAATCCGGAGATCTCGGTGGACACAGGTTCCTGGAAATTATTCGGTCGTCACATAACCGGATAAATGGAACCATGCTTCATCTGTGAACCATGTGATGGACAATATGGCAGGATTTTGCACAATGAACGTCTGAAACCGACGACAATAATTCAATCTTTTATCCTTATCTGGTTCCTGTACCTGATGAACAACCGTAATCTATATGGCTTTAGGCTCTCTGACACATTGAGTAGGTGTACCCTGTCTCCTGCGACAAACGTCTTAATGATTTTTTGGGTGACTGCTCCAGTCGTGCTCTTACGTCAACAACAACCGTGGGAAGCCTAGATGAACGATGCTTGCCTTTTTCACTCACCAGAGATCCAGTTGTTTTCAATTTGTTTACCAGTCCCAGTATTGTGTTTCTTTTGGGAGGATTGCGAACACCAAATTCTCTCTGGTATGCCCTTTGAGTAGCTGTAATTGAATTCGTAATCCAGTATTGCTTCACAAGGAAGAGTCGTTGATTTAATGTGTACTGCATTTTCACGTTGACACAAAATGTCCAAAACAGCTGCCAACAATAGGAATAAAATATAAACATCTGTGCATCTAGTGCTGCCAACAATAGGAATAAAACATAAACATCTGCGCATCTAGTGACAAGGAATCGAAACTCCAGAACATTCTGCTTAATTTGGTGCCAAAATTGGGTCATTGAATGAATTTCCAACGCAGCTCTGCATATATAGCTCAACAGTTATTTGTATGTGATAGGTACACGGTAGGTCTCTTTATAATAAAGATTAACATTATATTTCGAACGTGTCGCAGCACCAAGCACAGGGATTATATTGAAGGAGGGGTGGGAGTACTATACTTTATGTCGATGTAGATTTTGTTACTCCGACAGTGAAAAATTAGATAAGAGAAAACGATTATGGATAAAAAAATGTACTCAAATTTAAATATGTAATTTTTTTTAAGTTCAAAAGTGGGGTTCAAACCCATTAACCTCTCTCTTGCGTACGCCCCTGGCACCACTTATGATGCAACTAGGTCAGAAGATAATGGAGTAGGGTGGCCAGTTCCTTTTCCTCTCCATTGCATACATCGCCGACTAGCTATATATTACACTAGTCACTAATCCTTCTATATCCTTCGATTATTGTGATTTTCTACTGACTGACCTCAATGTCAACCAGTCGCAAAAATTACAACGTGTTCATAATTCTTGTGTTCGCTTCGTCTGCGATATCCGTCGCGCTGACCACATTACCCCATCCTTCCGAACTCTAAACTGGCTACGGCTTAACGAAAGTAGAAATTTTCATTGTCTTGTTCTCCTTTTCCAAGTCCTTTACACCTCACAACCTACCTACCTTGCCTCCCGTTTCAGTCACCTGTCATCATATCATAATCTCTTCACACGCACGCAAAATAGCCGCATACTAGCCATACCAACACATAAGACATCATCGTATTCATCATCATACACAATCTCGCTCTCGCGCTTGTGGAATACCCTACCGAGTGACATCAGAGACTGTCGGAATTTAGTAGCGTTCAAAAGCAAGCTTATTAAGCATTTTCTTACTGCGTAGAGTAGGTTTAATTTTTACTTAATAAAAGAAATGTTTCTCTCTTCTTAACTTTTACAATAAACTGTCTAGCTTTCATTAATCAGTTAATCTTTCAGTACTTTGATTTTGATTGTTTCATGGTTTCCTCAGTTATTTCCAGGCAAATGCCGGGATTGTACCTCTTGAAAGTCCGGCCATGGACGTCGATCCTTCCCTTAATCCTTTCATATGTGTGAGTGAATGCTGTGTAATGTCTTAAATGTTTGTGTTGTATCGGAGGTGGCCCTGGCATTGAGCTGATCCCTCATTCGGGGAGGCCCTCCATGTCCTTGTGTGGTCAAAAAAGTATGTATGTGATCCATAGATTAATTCCTCTCCCGACAGGTCGCGGCCCTGTAAGGCCCGGGTGGCGTGGGTCGTGTAAATGAACCTAAAAGGGAGAGGTTAAAAAAAGGGAAAGAAAGAAAGAAAGATTTTTATTGTATTTGTAAATTTAATATTAATTGTAATTATAATTGTAATTGTATTCTTAATATTGTAGTTGTAATCCCCTGGTAGAGGGGAAGAGAAAGCCTGATGGCCTTATCTCTACCAGGTTAAATAAATAAATAAATAAATAAGTAAGTAAGTAAATAAGTAAATAAGTAAATAAATAAACATATAAATAAATAAATAAGTAAATAAATAAATGAATAAGCAAATAAATAAATAAATAAGTAAATAAATAAATATATAAATAAATAAGTAAATTAATAAGTAAATAAATAAATAAATAAATAAATAAATAAGTAAATAAATAAATCAATAAGTAAATAAATAAATAAGTAAATAAATAAGTAAATAAATAAATAAATAAGTAAATAAATAAGTAAATAAATAAATAAGTAAATAAATAAGTAAATAAATAAATAAGTAAATAAATAAGTAAATAAATAAACAATTAAATAAATACATAAGTATATAAATGAATAAGTAAATAAATAAGTAAATAAATAAACAAATAAATAAGTAAATAAATAAATAAATAAGTAAATAAATACATAAATAAATAAAAAATAAATAAATTAATTAATTAATAATATTGTCGACTACATGTATCATTCCATTCAACATCGGGAACGAACGGGAGTTTGAAGAATTATAAAATTGTACTATAATATTGAGCTTCTGGAATTCGTAGCAATAAAAAGTAGAGGGATGGCGAGATAGCTGACATTACAGCGACCTAAATCGGCGACAATTATTAATGTCCTCGGCCCGTAAGTGCAGCACTAACGCTCGAGCGTGGCAAGGAGTGGCAACACGCTAATCCTCACCCTCCTGGCGAGGCCGACGTTTGAATAGAGTCGCGCGCCTTGGTGACGCAGTTCAGAGTACGCGAACGTATTTTAATTTAATTCTCCCTGAGGGCAAAGTATGAGAACTCATATGAATCAAGTAATGAAACTCCGTCTCTCAGATCCTAATGACAATACCCACCGTCAATGAACCGAGATGCCTTTTGTATCCGTGATCAGATGCACGTCAAAGTGAGAGACATTGCTAACCAGATATAACCAGGTTCCTGATAACGATGAGCGCTGGATTATATTATCTTGCCACCGCGACAGGGAACTGATATGTTAAGCCTCGTTCACACTTTTCAAGTGACTTGAATTCAAGTCATTTGATTTGACGAACTTGAAAAGTGTGAACTATGTTTCTAGACTAGAAATTCTAGTAGACTTGAAGACAAGTTTCAAGTGAAGTTGAATCCCTTTCTACTTTTTACTTGACTTGAAATTTCACTTGAAGATTGTGAACTAGAGGTCTGCATCGGACGTTTTCGCTCGAGCGCCAAGTAGTTCATAGCATAATCCGATAGGTAGCGCACATGCATGATGGGTAAAATTGTCACGAGCGATAAATCCTCGAACGGTATAAGCCGAGCGTTAGACACTCGTTCTTGTTACAGTGATGAACTGTGTAGAAACATCATAGATGTTTATCATTTCAAAACTTTGCAGTGTTTAACTAACCTCTCCATAGTACAACTACAAAACTTGCTTTAAAATGTAATACAAATGTTGTAGGTAAATGTTTTTTTTTTTTTTTTTTTTTCCACACAGGAGTGATTTTGTTTTTGCCACATCTGATAGATGTTATTGGATGTAAATGTAATTATTATAAACGGAGAACACAATCACGATAATGCAAGTACTGTATCAAGTTTTCTAGTAATAATAATAATAATAATAATAATAATAATAATAATAATAATAATAATAATAATCTCTAATAATTAGTGTATCAATCTTTGCGTCTGTAACAGTTGTGCAGCATGATTATTCGTTTTATTATATTTTCTGTGACGTTATCTCTGTACTAATATTATTATTAATCTACTGCTATATCAATAATATTTTGTAAAACGTTTCTACATTGTCGTAGTATATAGGAGGAACACTGTGTATGGACCTATCATATTATATATGTGGTAAATCAAATATTGAATAAATATTAATTAGCAATAATAACTGTATATCGAAGTTTTTCATACTATTTTATTTATAACTTCGTGTTAATGTTTTGGTACGTTCCATTGACTGTTCCATTAAACGTTTGTCATAAACGCAGAAAATAAAGCCTTATTTTTACCGTGTGAGCAAAACATATGTGTATCTTATCTGTCGCCTTCCATACAAGATAAGACATGTCGGTGAGATGACCTTGTACTGTGCTTCTATTTATTACGAGCGTATTACGACCGATTGTATCTCACTCGAGGGTGCGACACTCGACCGAGTTCAAGCGAGCGATTTAACTCCAATGCAGTACTCTGTTGTGAACGTTAAGGCCAATTCACAAGGGAATAGTTTACAGGAGTCAAGTACTTGGAGCAAGTCGACTTTCCCCGTGTAATATAGTCGAGAAAGTCAAGTTGTGACTTGGCGGTCAAGCAGAACTTGAGTTGATGACTCGTCAACTTTTGTGTCTACTTTCCCGTCACGTGATGAACTTGACCCCACCACTTTCCTCGTGTGAATTATAACTTGTAGCAACTCGCAAGCAGATATTGTGGATAATGTGTGTATGGGTTGTTTAAATTAATAGCTAATTAATTTACGTATCGAATTTGAGATTGATTTAGCTATCAGACCCCACGTTTTAACAATTACCAATTCTGTTTACAAATCATTTGGATTTGTAATTCGAAATTATTCAAGCAACCACCTGTATTTATGTAGACCTACACCTGGTTAGAAGCAAGTGGAATGTGCTACAATAATTTGGAATGCTTTTTGCAAAAACAGCGTTCATTCTATCGAGTTGATACAGCATAAATTCCTTTAGTTCCTATATTATAAGATATTCAAAATACGTTGTCCATTCCAGATCCCAACTACGTACTTAGATTATTGAGATGAATTTTTGGTTTCCATACGTTCAGTAACAGAAGAACGACTTACTCGATGATATTTCTCAGAAAATTATGAACAGAAATAATATCGATTCCGCTGGAATACTCAAACTAATTCCAGTTTATATCTCTCAAAGTACGAGTATATATAGAATAAATTTGGTATTTAATATCTCTGGATCGAAAAAAAAAATCACAACTTTTCTCTTGGTTAGCCCTACAATTTATTATCAATTTATGAAATTTCTTCTTTTTTTTGTCAGTACTGAATAATTATAAGCTACATCTCTTTCATGGTTTCATTTCTTTTATTTCTATTGCTAATGAGTTGCATATACCTATTATATACTTACTTACTTACTTACTTACTTACTTACTTACTTACTTACTTACTTACTTACTTACTTACTTACTTACTTACTTACTTACTGGCTTTTAAGGAACCCGAAGGTTCATTGCCGCCCTCACATAAGCCCGCCATTGGTCCCTATCCTGAGCAAGATTAATCCAGTCCCTATCATCATATTCCACCTCCCTCAAATCCATTTTAATATTACCTTCCCATCTACGTCTCGGCCTTACCAAAGGTCTTTTCCCTCCGGCCTCCCAACTGACACTCTATATGCATTTCTGGATTCGCCCATACGTGCTACATGCCCTGCCCATCTCAAACGTCTGGATTTAATGTTCCTAATTATGTCAGGTGAAGAATGCAATGCGTGCAGTTCTGTGTTGTGTAACTTTCTCCATTCTCCTGTAACTTCATTCCTTTTAGCCCCAAATATTTTCCTAAGAACCTTATTCTCAAATACTCTTAACCTATTTTCCTCTCTCAAAGTGAGAGTCCAAGTTTCACAACCATACAGAACAACCGGTAATATAACTGTTTTATAAATTCTAACTTTCAGATTTTTTGACAGCAGACTAGATGACAAAAGCTTCTCAACCGAATAATAACACGCATTTCCCATATTTATTCTGCGTTTAATTTCCTCCCAAGCGTCATTTATATTTGTTACTGTTGCTCCAAGATATTTGAATTTTTCCACCTCTTCGAAAGATAAATCTCCAATTTGTTCCACTCGTACAATATTCTGACCACGAGACAGAAATGTCATATTAACGGAATAAAAACACAAAAGGCTTTTACAGACATTTATTTATCACTTGAAGTTACGGTTACTGAAAACGCAATTTTCAAAGTTAAATTTTGTTAGCATTTCTTGATTTTCTGTGATTAACACTGCAAGTATTGTACAACGCCTCTTATCAGATAAGATGCTTTCTTACAAAGTGTCTTATCAAGGAACACAACTGTGAATGGTTGATTTTAAGGCGGTTCTGAAACGTTATTGGCCTATATCGCAAATTCATCCTATAAATTGAATAAAGAATTCAACACGACTTCCCGGATACAAAGATCTCGTGTTACAATATAGGCTACACCGTATGTAGTTCTATGAAATTAAGTTACAAAAGAAACATAATGACAGAAGTGGCGCCAGCAAACTTGTGAAAAAGAAAAGATGGAAAGAAAAAAGAAAACAAGTAGAAAACACAAGTACGAACCATTAGTGGAATGAATAGGAAACACGTAAATACGAAGTAAATGTGTCATTATCCCGAATGCCATATTTTCTATTGCGCAGAAATCATTACTCCAAAGCTTCAAAAGACCTTATTTTATAAATGCTCTGCCGTACAGATGTAAGTAGTACAGGAGACATTAGCAATTGTTATAGATGTGTTGTATTGTATAGAATAACTTATAGATTTAAATATGTTGCAGGAATTCATAAATCAGAATATAGAAATATAGAAAGGGAATAATAATAATAATAATAATAATAATAATAATAATAATTATTATTATTATTATTATTATTATTATTATTATTATTATTATTATTATTATTATTATTATTATTATTATTATTGTTATTGTTATTTGTAAATGTTGCCCACAGAAGAGAATTTATTTCGTTCTCTTCTATAGTGAGGATCCCGTAAGAGCAGTTCCTAAAACGCTAATTTGGCCGTCTCTTCAGTGCTGCCAACTAATACCAGAAATCGCCAAAAAGGTAAAATCACAATATCATACACTGAAATAATAATAATAATAATAATAATAATAATAATAATAATAATAATATTTCTTGTCTATGCGGATGACGTGAATATGTTAGGAGAAAATCCACAATCGATTAGGGAAAACGCGGAAATTCTACTTGAAGCAAGTAAAGAGATAGGGATGGAAATAAATCCCGAAAAGACTAAGTATATGATTTTGTCTCGTGATCAGAATATTGTACGAAATGGAACTATAAAAGTTGGAGATTTATCCTTCGAAGAGGTGGAAAAATTCAAATATCTTGGAGCAATAGTATCAAATATAAATGACACTCGGGAGGAAATTAAACGCTTTTGTCATCTAGTCTGCTGTCAAAAAATCTGAAAGTTAGAATTTATAAAACAGTTATATTACCGGTTGTTGTGTATGGCTGTGAAACTTGGACTCTCCCTTTGAGAGAGGAACAGAGATTAAGGGTGTTTGAGAATAAGGTTCTTAGGAAAATATTTGGGGCTAAGAGGGATGAAGTTACAGGAGAATGGAGAAAGTTACACAACGCAGAGCTGCACGCATTGTATTCTTCACCTGACATAATTAGGAACATTAAATCCAGACGTTTGAGATGGGCAGGGCATGTAGCACGTATGGGCGAATCCAGAAGTGCATATAGAGTGTTAGTTGGGAGGCCAGAGGGGAAAAGACCTTTGAGGAGGCCGAGACATAGATGGGAAGATAATATTAAAATGGATTTGAGGGAGGTGGGATAGGATGTTAGAGACTGGATTAATCTTGCTCAGGATAGGGACCAATGGCGGGCTTATGTGAGGACGGCAATGAACCTCCTGGTTCCTTAAAAGCCAGTAAATAAGTAAGTAAGTAATAATAATAATAATAATATAGTATTAACAATAACAATGTCTTGCTTATTTACCACATCTCATCTTTATGTTGGGAGGTGTTTTCTAAATGGTTCAATAATTTGTGAAAGAGTAGCCTATATTTTCCTCCTGGATCTCTCGCACATTATGTTGGTAATTAGTAGATTAGTATTAATATTAAAATGTATTTTGTCTGACAACATGAAATTCAATGCTTTGACTAAACAGTTTACGATTTACGAGACCTAACCTAAAAATGTATTCTCTATGTTCACGTGAAATTATTAGTACGAATTTCGAAAACAGAACACCCACTTCGAAATGTATACCCACTTAAAATGCGTACTCCTAAGTCGCTACCAAGCTATTTCCTCTCTTGGACATGTTTATGATTACATGATGTGATCACGACACCTGCTTTGGTCATCGCTGATATATAGTGTTAGTTGGAAGACCTGGGGAAAATTACATTCGGAGAGGCCGAGACATAGATGGGAGGATAATATTAAAATATATTTGAGGGAGGTGGAATATAATGCTAGGGACTGGATTAATCTTGCTCAGGATAGGAACCGATGACGGGCTTATGTGAGGTTGGCAATGAACCTCCGGGTTCCTTAAAAGCCATAAGTAGGTAAGGTGTTGGTGATAGCGAGATGAAGCCAAGGATTTGCCATAGATTGACAGGTCTTTGAAATTTAATTGCATTATTGTTTTCAATTGATTATGTTGCCGCTCCAATCACTCGCCTCAAATTCAATATTGCAACCAACCACGTGGACTATAACCGAGGTTGCAATGTCTTGTGCTGAGGACGAACATTAAAATATGTGATTAAAAATTATTATTAAAGGGTTATTATTAAGAGTTAAGAATGGCAACGTGCTCGTATATGAAATAATAATAATAATAATAATAATAATAATAATAATAATAATAATAATAATAATAATAATAATAGTAATAATAATAATAGTAATAATAATAATAATAATAGTAATAATAATAATAATAATAGTAATAATAATAATAATAATAGTCATAATAATAATAATAGTAATAATAATAATAATAATAATAATAATAATAATAATAATAGTAATAATAATAGTAATAATAATGATAATAGTAATAATAATAATAATAATAATAATAATAATATCTTGGAGCAACAGTAACAAATATAAATGACGCTCGGGAGGAAATTAAACACAGAATAAATATGGAAAATGCCTGTTATTATTCGGTTGAGAAGCTTTTGTCATCCAGTCTGCTGTCAAAAAATCTGAAAGTTAGAATTTATAAAACAGCTATATTACCGGTTGCTCTTTATGGTTGTGAAACTTGGACTCTCGTTTTGAGAGAGAGGAACATAGGTTAAGGGTGTTTGAGAATAAGGTGCTTAGGAAAATATTTGGGGCTAAGCGGGATGAAGTTCCTCTTATCCCTCTTGGGGCTAAGAGGGATGAAATTCTATCTGATGCTTTTCCAATTCACTGTGGGCTAAAGCAGGGAGATGCACTATCACCTTTACTTTTTAACTTCGCTCTAGAATATGCCATTAGAAAAGTTCAGGATAACAGACAGGGTTTGGAATTGAACGGGTTACATCAGCTTCTTGTCTATGCGGATGACGTGAATATGTTAGGAGAAAATCGACAAACGATGAGGGAAAACGCGGAAATTCTAGTTGAAGCAAGTAAAGCGATAGGGTTGGAAGTTAATCCCGAAAAGACTAAGTATATGATTATGTCTCGTGACCAGAATATTGTACGAAATGGAACTATAAAAATTGGAGATTTATCCTTCGAAGAGGTGGAAAAATTCAAATATCTTGGAGCAACAGTAACAAATATAAATGACACTCGGGAGGAAATTAAACGCAGAATAAATATGGGAAATGCATGTTATTATTCCGTTGAGAAGCTTTTGCCATCTAGTCTTCTGTCAAAAAATCTGAAAGTTAGAATTTATAAAACAGTTATATTACCGGTTGTTCTGTATGGTTGTGAAACTTCGACTCTCACTTTGAGAGAGGAACAGAGATTAAGGGTGTTTGAGAATAAGGTTCTTAGGAAAATATTTGGGGCTAAGAGGGATGAAGTTACAGGAGAATGGAGAAAGTTACACAACGCAGAGCTGCACGCATTGTATACTTCACCTGACATAATTAGGAACATAAAATCCAGACGTTTGAGATGGGCAGGGCATGTAGCACGTATGGGCGAATCCAGAAATGCATATAGAGTGTTAGTTGGGAGGTCGGAGGGAAAAGACCTTTGGGGAGGCCGAGACATAGATGGGAGGTGGGATAAGATGGTAGAGACTGGATTAATCTTGCTCAGGATAGGGACCAATGGCGGGCTTATGTGAGGGCGGCAATGAACCTCCGGGTTCCTTAAAAGCCAGTAAGTAAGTAAGTAAGTAAGTAAGTAAGTAAGTAAGTAAGTAAGTAAGTAAGTAAGTAAGTAAGTAAGTAAGTAAGTAAGTAAGAGGGATAAAGTTACAGGAGAATGGAGAAAGTTACACAACGCAGAGCTGCGCGCATTGTATACTACACCTGACATAATTAGGAACATAAAATCCAGACGTTTGAGATGGGCAGGGCATGTAGCACGTACGGGCGAATCCAGAAATGCATATAGAGTGTTAGTTGGGAGATCAGAGGGAAAAAGACCTTTGGGGAGGCCGAGACATAGATGGGAGGATAATATTAAAATATATTTGAGGGAGGTGGAAAATGATGCTAGGGACTGGATTAATCTTGCTCAGGATAGGAACCGATGACGGGCTTATGTGAGGGCGGCAATGAACCTCCAGGTTCTCTGGAAGCCATGTGTAAGTGAGGCTGCGTAGTTTCGTATATTTATTTAATTGTTATAAAAAATGCATGTCTTGAAGATCAATGCCCCGTGCATCTAAATAAAAATGCAATCGCTTGTTTATCTTTCGAACCAAAAAAGAAAACTTAATAGAATGACAATCGTAAATAACTCGTCAACCCGTCTGTTTCAAGTGAGATTTGCTATCATGCAATGAAAAGAAGGCTATTGCATGTTGCTCTCTTCCTGTTTATCAAATATCTTGAACTGTGATCCATTAATTGCGTCATACTTCAGATTGAAATAATTCCAAAGAACACGTATCAAAAGTCAAATGACTAATCACTTTAGTTAGCCGTATTTACTCCAATAATCTCCCAGAATACTAATGCATTTCATAGGTTTAATCAGTTAATTCTGTATTCCGTATTGCCTTCCTCAGATCTTCAAAAATACAGAATGATTTATATAGAACTAACACATTTTTTTCTTTCTTTATTTCCAAACGAATGATGCTAGCCACAATTTGTTATACCTCAAATGTAGAGTATCTTTGGGAGATTACTAACCTCTATAGCAAATGTTAAACAATCTTTATTTATTCGGCTGGAAATTCACTTAATGATCAGTTTTTATCGTCAAATTAAGCAGGAGTTTTGATTCCCTGTCACGAAATGTACAGATGTTTATTCTTTATTATTTTATTTTATTTAATTTCTTCCTGTAACCACTACAGTTTGCCATCGACAAAGAGTACCATGATACAATAGAGTAAATGTCTTGAGGCTTAGTGATACATTGTTGTTAGAGTGAAAAATAACAATTTGAATTATATTGAAACACATGATGTTAAACGAAGTAACGTCAAGGAGATGCGAATTAGTCATAGTCCATATGTATGATGCCTGAAAATAGCTATTGAGCCTTTGAGTGCTGCAATTGTTAGATCTCTTAAAATATTTTTATTCAGGCCAAAAGATTTACAGAAGCCGACTAGGAACCGGGGTATGGTCCCACGGGCTCCTATCATTAGTCCCGTAATGACGATGGATTCCAGATGGTATTTGTCCTTATAAAAACTGATGGAAGGTTCATATATATTCCTTTTTTCCTCGTGTACTTCTTCTGGCTGGTGTTCGTGCGATTCGAATCTCACAGTATGGTCTATGATGTAACCTTCAAGAGAGGGAGGTTTAAATGCAATTATGTCGATTCTTCGATTACTGCCCTCACTGGATATGCCGTGTACTTCTTCATATACTGAATAACCTTTGTTCCTTAAGGCAGTTGCTATTATAGATCTTACTGCATGATGTCGCGTATTTCGTAGAAGTTCACCGTGTGGACAGGCCCCCAGGACATGGGCAAGGGTTTTAACCTCCATGTCGCAACGTCGACAGAGGTTACTGCCAGGTACACTACGCACAGCTGATACGTTCGCATTCATCTTGATCGCTTCCCTTCACTCACTACAGGAAAGACCCTTGTGATTCCGGATCCACTTATTGGCCGGGGTATATTGTTGGTGTAAGAGCACGCCTTTGCCTTTATGTTTTTCTGGCTCCAGTTCTCAAACGCTTTTTCTCTTAATACTTGCCGTACCTTTCGCATATCTACAGTGCCGTATTTATTTAAAATATTTGCTGATTCGGTGATATTGAGTGCTGTGAGACTGTCATTGTCATCAAAATTATTATTCTTTTAGATATCCAGTTGTTTCCAATTTGTTCACCAGTCCCAGTATTGTGTTTCTTTGGGAGGGGGGATTACGAACACCAAATTCTCTCTGGTATGCCCTTTGAGTAGCTGTAATTGAATTCGTAATCCAGTATTGCTTCACAAGGAAGAGCCGTTGATTTAATGTGTACTGCATTTTCAGTGATTAAAACAAAATGTCGAAAACAGCTGCCAACAATGAAGAATAAACATCTGAGCATCTCGTGACAGGGAATCAAAACTCCTGCTTAATTTGACGTTAAAAACTGGCCATAAAGTGAATTTCCAGCCGAATAAATAAAGAATTTTCAATATTTGCTATAGAGGTTAGTAATCTCCCAAAGATACTCTACATTTAAGATATGACAAATTGTGGTTAGCATTATTTATTTTGAAATAAAGAAAGAAAGAAATTTGTTATTTCTATATATATCACTTTGTATATCTATATATAATTTGAACTGGTAATGGAAATTATGGGAAAACGGCCCCTCATTTTGAAGCTTGGAACCCAACGTTTTTCAGAAAAATAGCAGTTTTCAGTGAAATATCAATCTTCCTACATCATTTTCCTATTTTCCAAAATCCGTCTGTCGTCAGTTTTGAGAAATATGGCTTTTCAGAATAAAAAAACACAAACACACTACAATAAACAATAGGATATTACACCTGCAGGACTGCTGACATATTTAGAGCTCAAATTCAATTGGTTATTAAAATCTTCAAGACTTGCTGAAATAATTCACAGGTCTGATTCTGCGGTGTGTAATTTTCTGAGTACAGCTGTTTATTGGACATTAAAATCTACAAACTTTGAGGTGGTTTGATGACATTATTACCATTAGAAATTAAATGTTATTATAGATAATGCCATGATCTGACTATTTTTCATAAATTATACATATTAATGCTATAGTGACGATATGAAAATGAAACGTTTTGGGGTTATGTAAGTAGATGTAGAGAATATCTCAAATTAGATCTTCATTTGTATAATTTACTGAGTAGCGGCTGTATAGTATATATATATAACTACAAGACTTACGTAAGATAATAATATTGTTATTAGAAATCAAATATTTTTATAGTTATTAATCAAGTGGTGTTGGGTCTTTTTCATATACTTAATGGCGGTGTGGTGTAGATATTTATACGCGTCATTCTCTTCAGTGTTGGCTGGAGAGAGTGCAAAAATTACAGTTCCTGAGGAAAGACCAAACGGTATTACTAACTGATAAAATAAGAAGCCTACAAAATTACGTACCGGTAGTCTCCCGATCATTTCAGCAAGATCTCTTAGCAGGATAAAATGGTTTTACCCAATACATTTCAAGCTCTACATGCAGCAGCTATACCAAGAAGCTATGTCTGTTGTTCGAAAGCATAGTAAACCTGACATTTTTTTAACTTTCACCTACAACCCGCATGGAACTGAAACAGCTATTGCTTTACTCCCACATGAAAAACCCACTGATCGTCCTGACATTGTTACTTGCGTTTTCGCGCTGAAACTCAAAAACTGAAGGTGGATAGATTCAAGAAAAAGTATTTGGAAAAAAAAACATTCAGAGGGAGTATGCTTCATTATTACAGAAGCATATAACTTTCCAAATGTCTGGTATTCTTCATTGAAAATAAATCTGAAAAATTTTTATTTGAACGTCTAATGAACTTAGTTTGCAGCATTTGCTGCACAAGCCACTAGTTGCACTATAACTGAAGAAGAAAATTAATTGTTTGCAATTGTCTTCGTATAATCCGTTCATGAAGTCTCAAGTTGTTTTCTTGTTCAGCAAATAAACAGGTCTATGTCGTTGCATTTTTATGAAGACCTGTATTTTTAAATAAATACTCTGCATTAAAAATTAAAAATAGTGGAGATAATTATTACAGTTGTCTGAACACTATTTATCTATATAAATAGTGTTCAGGCAACTGTAATAATTATCTCCATTATTTTTAATCTTCACTTATGAACACTGTTGTATTTTGACCTTTTAAGTATTTAACCATGGTTACTAGTGAAGAAGAAAACCTGGTCAACCAGTACCACGATATGCGCCTTCAGATAGAATTGTTAAACAAGAAAATTTGGTTTAACAAAACATGTCTTAAAGAGGATTTAAAACCCAAATATGTGAACATCAAACCTAATACTAATTCTCGAAGTGCTAAACACATAGATAAATTCTGCACAAGAACTTGGTTAACAAATGAAATTAAATCAATTTTCATACAGAAAGATGAAATTAATCTAAAATTATATAAGTGTCATCTTAATATGCTCAACACCATACATCCCATAAAATGGGAATTAATTCAAAAAGAAATTGTTCTATATATTAACAATAAAGTTAGATTTCAATTTCTCAAATTACGCAAAAATTACAAAATCTTCGAGCTTCACAAAAACCTAAGAGACAAGAACCCAATAATAGCTCTTCAGTTCAACACTCTTTTCAAGAACGAATAGTGAATTTATCACATGTTACTTTTGACAACAAAGAAACACAATTGTTAAAGAATGGACAAAAGTACAATTTGGATGTAAATCACACTAACTCGATTCAACAGCTAGTTCTAGATTCGGAAATAGCCTTGCAAAACATAAGTGATCCTCAAAAAAACATATTACGCCATAAAATAGCGGCTAGAATTAATAAAATACGATTCAACATAAAACAAAACAGAACTTTCAATCAAGCAAATAAACAAACAATGCAGAATTTACGTAATAAAATTACAGAAAACGATTTGATTATCATTAAAGCGGACAAAGGAAATGCAACTGTAATATTAGACAAATCCCAATACATTGAGAAAACAGAATCTTTCATCTCAAATAATAATTTTGAAATCTTAAAAAAATATCCTACCGCCCACTATCAAAAGAAGTTAAAAGACTCCCTGAAATCCATAGAATTTACAGTTACAAATAAAAAAATAAAAGTAAATAAAAAAAAAAAAAAAAATAGTGTTCAGACAACTGTAATAATTATCTCCATTATTTTTAATCTTCACTTATGAACACTGTTGTATTTTGACCTTTTAAGTATTTAATAATACTCTGCATATTTTATTATTATAATATTTCTAAAAAAATTGAATATTATTTGAGCTCTTTGCAGTGGAATAACTCATAGACTAGATTTCGAGGCGTATGATTATATGACTCTTTTCTTGTTTTGGTGAGAGGAACTCTCATTCAAAGTTTGTCCCCGTATTTTTATTCAACCTGAATATGTAACATATATTCCCAATATTCTCATGACTGTTGTGTGGAAATAGTAATATGCGTTACAAGAGCGGTATGTTGAAGTTTTCATGTTCGAGGAAAAGTTTGAAAAAGCGAAACGTAGTTGAGCTTTTTTAGTTTCCGAGAATTGAAAGAAAACATACCGCTCGTGTATCGTACATTATTTTGTGCGAAGATCGTTTATTACATACCTGAAAGAGGAATTTCTACTTACAGTAGTTGCAATGAAATCTCCATCTTGGTTTCTGTTCAAAGACGGCAAATTTGCAAAACAAAAATATCTATCTTCAACATTGTTGCTTTAAAATGTTTCCTGTGTTTACTATACTCCAGCAGGCCGTGATATGCGTCTGTCTTTTTTTCCCCCCAGTCTATGATGAGTCTGGAATCTTGTTGATTTTTTCACGGCTTCCTTAATGTTACTTGCATCACGAATGCAGTAACTTTAGTGGAGTTGTAGAGTTTACTTAATTTTTGCAAATATTTAAAAACAATAATTAACAGTGCAATTTAGGTGAAATTGCAGTGGTAAGTTTCAATTTATAATTATTACTATATTGAACGTGTCTAAAAATAATATGTTAAAAGCCTAAAGCAATAAAATCAATATGTCACTTAAACGGTAAGAAGAGGGAAATTGTTATTTGTGTTAGGTTGGGAATACAGACTGTGGAATTTTAGACTTTCCGCGGATTGGTTTTGTGCGGAAACCAAGCAAATACGCACGATCTCGCACAAATGTCTTATAAAATCGCAATAAAAGAAGGAAGAAATGAGAAGAGAAACAACTGAAAGGTACGCGTTCGCACGTTTTGCAAGGAAATTTGGGGCTGTGAGGAAGAATTTATGTGAGCTCCAAGCCTGTTTTCCACTCGTCTCATTTCATTTTTCATCGTTTCATTTGTAGAAACTTCAGAGTATTGTCGAAGAGGAAAACTCGAAACAAATAAAATATCGACGTACATAGAAAATAGATCGATGCGGACGAAATTCATCTTTTTTTAATGGTTTATTTTACGGCGCTTTATCAACTTTTATGGTTATCTAGCGCCTGAATGATATGAAGGTAATTATGCCAGCGAAATGAGACCAGAGTAACCCAGTATTTGCTCTTAATGGGTTAAGAAAAACTTCGGAAAAACCTCAACCAGGTAACTTGTTCTAACCAGGATTTGAACCCGGGCCCGCTCTTTCACAGACAGGCATGCCAACAGTTACCTCCACAGCGGTGGACAAGTTCATCTTACACTTCTGTTTCCATGATACCACAAGTAACACTAGAGTAAACATTTTATATTAAAACGTTATTCTTTTTCTTTCTTGTACCTCGAATATAGAAGTTTCATAGCACAAATCTCAAAGTTGAACGTTTTTAAGGTCAATTTAACAGTACTGTACGAAAAGGTCAATAATTGCAAAGGAAGATATTAATAGAGACAGAAACATCTTTGCGGACGTCTGGAAAAACAACTAAGGAAGAGACTAGTGAAGTGCTTTGTGTGGAGTGTAGCATTGTATGGGGACAGAAACATGGACATTGCGACGAAGTGAAGAGAAGCGACTAGAAATATTTGAAATGTGAATATGGAGAAGGATGGAGCGTGTAAACTGGACAGACAGAATAAGAAATGAAGCCGTGTTGGAAAGAGGTGAGTGAAGAAAGATTGAAACTGGTCAGAAAGAGAAAAACGAATTGTTGGGTGACTGGCTGAGAAGAAACTGCCTACTGAAGAATGCACTGGAAGGAATGGTGAACGGGAGAAGAATCTGGGGCAGAAAAAGATATCAGATGGTAGACATTAAGATATATGCATCATATGCGGAGATTAAGAGGAAGGCAGAAAATGGAGACTTGAGAATGCTGGGTTTGCAGTGAAAGACAGCAGAACACTATGAATAAATGTATGTATGTATTTATTTACACTGCAAGTGGGCAAGCACCCGGTGGCAGTGGTATACACAATATAAACAATACACAATAAAATTACAATACACATTACAATTATACAATACACAATACAATTATATACACAATACAGTTATACAATACACAATACAATTATATACAAAATACAATAAGAATACACAATACAATTTAACACAATAATTACAATTAATAATAAAACATAAAATAACCTAATTTTACAATACAACCTACATATGTATAGGCCCTACATAAGTTTCAATAGTCTTTCACTTTACTCTCATCTCACTCACTGTAGTGGCACTATGACGCATTTCACTGATACTTTAGGACACATTTCACTGACACTATAGAACACATTTCATTGACGCTGTAAATTATCACTGATCCGAACTATTCACTGCACTGTAAAACCATAACTTCACTGACTCATCTCGCCTCACTGATACAACAGTTCAAATAAGTCAAATAATTACACCCTTATGCATACTTATGAACAGAACTACATTTAAGCTAAACATTTCTAGTCTAAGACCCTCGTACACGCTATTTTTAAATAATTTACAATTCAAACCAAGGGAGTAACTCCTCAGGCTAAATAATTACATGTCACCTTAAAAAATTAAATGTTAGGCTACATGTCACCTTAATTTTAATTTGCACTTTATACACAACTTTTTTAGTTATTCTTGAATCTCCTTAAGGAAGGACAGCCCTCAAAGACCGCTGCAGGTAGGTCATTCCAGTCACTTATAGTTATATTTAAAAATGAGAATTTACCTACATTCGTTTTCTGTTTCCTACATTTGATTTTAAAATCATGATCGTTCCTACCATAGTACGTTGGCTTTTCTAACCGAGCCGTTATGTCTACTCATGCTTTCTGACCTAGATGTGTTCTATACAATGATGTTATTCTAGTTTTCCTACGTCTGTTTTCCAAGGTTTCCCATTTAAGTTCTTTTATCGTATCGTTTCTACCTTCTCTTTTACCTTTAACAAATTTAGCTGCCCTATACTGGATTATTTCTAAGGAATTTACCTGATATATTCTATAGGGATCCCAACATGTAGTTCCGTATTCCATTAACGGTCGCACTAACGTTAGATATCCTATTTCCCTCGAGAATGAGTACAATTAACCAACAAATATTGTGTGCTGACAATCAAACAATCCAGAATCGTATTTTATTTTACAAAATATGCAAATTTTGGGGGTTTATATAAAAAATCCTGAAAATATGCTGCATTATATGCTCTGTAGTCTATTGTATGCAGTAACGCCTGAAATATTGAAAAAATGTGCACGATTAACTTCCCATATTCGTCAAAACAGACGTTTAAAACACGTATAAAATGTTTTTGCTATGTCATACAACTGAATTTGCATAAGAATCCTGACCTTCATCATCACGAAGTAAGAAGTACTGAGACAAGGCAGAAGGGCTACTACACTTGTGCCACTATTGGAAAATTGACCTTAAAAATCCTTTAACTAAAAACTTTCCATGAAGAAAAACCGACAAAAGGAAACGGAAATAACATGTATATTGTAAATTTATTATGACTAACACATGGCCGTTTTTATACCACTTCTTAAAAAAAAATAGTTTTTATGGCCATGAATTGCAGAGGTCGCTCCAGATAACGTTCCTGCAGTCACGTGATAAGTAAATGGCCGGCTAGACATAGTTGCTTGCTGGAGTCTATACCTTTTTTATCGCCTCTCTTCGATTAGTAAAAGTAATACTAAAAATAAACGTGACTGTGAACAGTTGAGGTTATTGGTACCACATAATGAACACGATCTGAGGCCGTTATCTGTACTCACATAATGTAATATTTAGAACTTTTAAGATGTACAGGGGTCGTACTGAAAGTCATGAGCAACACTTACTTACTAAGGAACCCGGAGGTTCATTGCCGCCCTCACATAAGCCCGCCATCGATCACTATCCTGTACAAGATTAATCCACTCCCTACCATCATATCCCATCTCCCTCAAATCCATTTTAATATTATCCTCCCATCTACGTCTCGGCCTCCCCAAAGAACTAATTAGTTGCATTTCAGAATAAAACAAAACACACACTAAAATAAACAATAGGATATTACACGAAGGCCATGACCTGCAGGATTGCGGACATATTCAGAACTCAAATTCAATTAGTTATTAAAAACTTCAAGATTTGCTGAAAATAATTTACAAGTCTGATTCTGCGGTGTGTAATTTTCTGAGTACAGCTCTGGTGTATTGGATATTAAAATCTACAAAATTTGAGGTGGTTTGATGACATTATTACCATTAGAAATGAAATATTATTATAGTTAATGCCATGATGTGACTACTTTTCATTAATATTATGATGATGTGAAAGTGAAACGTTTTGGGGTTATAGAATAGAGAATATCTTAAATTAGCTCTTCATTTCTACAATTTACTGAGAGGCGGCTATATAACTACAAAACTTACGTAAAATAATTAATATTGTTATTAAAAATCACATATTTTATAGTTATTAATCAAGTGAGGTTGGGTCTTTTTCATATCTATACTTAATGGCGGTGTGGTGTAGATATTTATATGCCTCATTCTAGAGAGCGCAAAAATTATAGTTTCTGAGAAAAGACCAAAAGGTATTACTTACTGATAAAATAAGAAGCCTACAAAATTACCTACCGGTAGTCTCCCGATCATTTCAGCAAGATCTCTTAGCAGGATAAAATGATTTTACCCTCTACATTTCAAGCTCTACATGCAGCAACTATACCAAGATTCTATGTTATTGTTCGAAAGCATAGCAAACCTGACATTTTTTTTAAGTTTCACCTAGAAGCCACAATGACCTGAAATAGCTATTGCTTTACTCCCACATGAAAAACCTACTGATCGTCCTGACATTGTTACTTACGTTTTCACGTTGAACTCAAAACCTGAAGGTGGATAGATTCAAGAGAAAGTATATGGCATAAAAAAACCATTCAGATGGAGTATGTTTCATTATTACGGAAGCAAATATCTTTCAAAATGTCTGATATTCTTCATTGATAATAAATCTGAAAAATTTTTATTTGAACGTCTAATGAACTTAGTTTGCAGTATTTGCTGCACAAGCCACTAGTGAATATATAATTGTATTATTTTTAAATAAAATGTCACTAAAACAATTTATTCACTCACATGAAGTTGATACGAAGGTAAATGCTACAAGGTTATGAGTTATGACCGTTCCCATTATTTTATATGGATTTCAATGCTAAGTTATAGAGCAGGAAAACAGAAGTAAAATACAATCTTCTGAGATAAGATTTCTATGTAATGTGAAAGGGTGTACAAGACAATGAAAACATTAGGAAAAACTACATACCGTATATATTCACTGCAAGTAAAATATAATATTATCTACAAGAGTAGAGATAGCATATGCAGATAATCATTTTTGTTAAACTTGAGAGAAAAACAATAGAATGCCAACCGATAGGATAAAGAAACAAGAAACAATCGATGCAGATACTGGAGTGACCTTTGCGGCGGAACGGACATTTGCCTATACTATGAAGACGGTAATGATGATGATATTTAATGGTAACGCTTTTTATACATATCACCATCATCATCATCATCATCATCATAGCCACCGGCGTGGCTCAGTCGGTTAAGGCGCTTGCCTCCCGGTCTGAAGTTGCGCTCGGGCGCGGGTTCGATCCCCGCTTGAGCTGATTACCTGGTTGGGTTTTTTCCGAGGCTTTCCCCAACTGTAAGGCGAATGCCAGGTAATCTACGGCGAATCCTCGGCCTCATCTCGCCAAATACCATCTCGCTATCACCAATCTCATCGACGCTAAATAACCTAGTAGTTGATAGAGCGTCGTTAAATAACCAACTTAAAGAAATCATCATCATCATACATTGCATAGTGTAGACATAGTGAATTTTTTAGCTTTTTAATGTTAAAGTTGGTGTAAAACTGGTCTTCCTTGAATTTCATCGCTCTATCATATTTTGCATTTCTCTTTTGTTTAACCATTTAATAGTACATTATGCAACGAGCCTATAATGGTAGTAATTAAGACGCCAGCATGTTTGTTTATGAAACGAGCGCAAGCGAGTTTCATAATTTTCATACGAGCGTCTTAATTACCATTATAGGCAAGTTCCATACGACTTTTTATGCTCGACCATATTTCTAACTTGAAATTATTTATAAGTATTCATGTTATGGTTATGTAAGTGAGGAGCGGAACTGACCTGAATTGTGAGATGTGCGCAGACGCGAAAGTATTGATTTTTTCCGAGGCACGAATGTCATTGACCTTGATATAATCTAGATAATAACATGAAGATTACTCTTGATATAACCTGGAAATTGATTTAGAATTGAAAAACGAGATGAAAAATTGAATTTATTTGAATATTATTTACAATTAACGCTAATTATTATAGTAACAGAACATAACCTTCTGCGACAGTATTGGATTTCCAGCCTCCGTGATTTTTCGCTAATTGTCTTTCGATTGCATATCCGAGAATAATCGATACTTGCGGTTTTATAATGGTACAATGGTGATTTCTCATTGGCTGAACAACTGAATTATAATGAATAGGTGTACTTTAATGAGGTGCATTAAAGGGCTACTACCAGGTGTATAATTACTACATTTCGGCATAGTCCAGCATAAAATATAATTTCTCCTATTTTCAATATAATACCTAAAAATGTAAATTAAAATAGTATAATGCTAATGACATAACTACAACAACAGTTAAAATGCACGAACGTAATTCAAATTAGCCCAAAAAATACGTTCCGATATACCCACTCGCACGTATTCCATGTAAATGTAATTGTGTTTGCTGTATAACTTCACTTATCTATGATTTATGGCTGGCATACATTATGTTCTGCAGAATGCAGGGCAATTCGCTATCTCTCCAAATTCGAATGAAATTACAAGTTCAGAAATTAAATGAGCGCTATACCTTATGTACACACAGCAATTTAGCGTTTTCCATATAACTGCACTGTTCAAATAGCTTAGTTATACGAACCAACAATTCCTTGTTTTGTTATACTGAACTCTTCCTGCCTTGCATATGAGACTTGAATTTTTTAAATCATATAATTAGTTTAGAGAGAAAGATTGTGTGGTCGTGCTTTCTCTGCGTGGAAACAGAAATTTACCCAAGTAAAATAAGATACAGTACAGAAATATTTAAAGAATCACATCAAACAAATAAATAAATACAATTCAACAGGAATTTACAAATTAAAATTCAATAGCTGTTCAGATTTCTACATAGGACAGACAGGAAGATCATTCTAAATAAGGTACAATGAACACAATAAAGAAAATGATATATCACATGAAATTACGAAGAACACATTACTAACAACAACCACAACTACAGTAACATAGAAACAGATATAGGGATACTGCACATCACACCAGAAAGTCTACAGTTAAGCATATTAGAACAATACGAAATCGAAATATACAAACACAGATAGGCTACAAGGATAGGAGGGAAGGGCTAGGAGAAGAAGGAGAATGAAAGGATAACAGAGGAAGACAAGGATAACAAGGGGAAGACAGGTAAAACAAGGCGAATACAAGGAGAACAAAAGGATAACAGAGGAAGACAAGGATAACAAGGGGAAGACAGGTAGAACAAGGCGAATACAAGGAGAATAAAAGGATAACAGAGGAAGACAAGGATAACAAGGGGAAGACAGGTAGAACAAGGCGAATACAAGGAGAACAAAAGGATAACAGAGGAAGACAAGGATAACAAGGGGAAGACAGGTAAAACAAGGCGAATACAAGGAGAACAAAAGGATAAAAGAGGAAGACAAGGATAACAAGGGGAAGACAGGTAGAACAAGGCGAATACAAGGAGAACAAAATGATAACAGAGGAAGACAAGGATAACAAGGGGAAGACAGGTAAAACAAGGCGAATACAAGGAGAACAAAAGGATAACAGAGGAAGACGAGGATAACAAGGGGAAGACAGGTAAAACAAGGCGAATACAAGGAGAACAAAAGGATAACAGAGGAAGACGAGGATAACAAGGGAAGACAGGTAGAACAAGGCGAATACAAGGAGAATAAAAGGATAACAGAGGAAGACAAGGATAACAAGGGGAAGACAGGTAGAACAAGGCGAATACAAGGAGAACAAAAGGATAACAGAGGAAGACAAGGATAACAAGGGGAAGATAGGTAGAACAAGGCGAATACAAGGAGAATAAAAGGATAACAGAGGAAGACAAGGATAACAAGGGGAAGACAGGTAAAACAAGGCGAATACAAGGAGAACAAAAGGATAACAGAGGAAGACAAGGATAACAAGGGAAGACAGGTAAAACAAGGCGAATACAGGGAGAACAAAAGGATAAAAGAGGAAGACAAGGATAACAAGGGGAAGACAGGTAGAACAAGGCGAATACAAGGAGAACAAAAGGATAACAGAGGAAGACAAGGATAACAAGGGGAAGACAGGTAAAACAAGGCGAATACAAGGAGAACAAAAGGATAACAGAGGAAGACAAGGATAACAAGGGGAAGACAGGTAGAACAAGGCGAATACAAGGAGAACAAAAGGATAACAGAGGAAGACAAGGATAACAAGGGGAAGACAGGTAAAACAAGGCGAATACAAGAAGAACAAAAGGATAACAGAGGAAGACAAGGATAACAAGGGGAAGACAGGTAGAACAAGGCGAATACAAGGAGAACAAAAGGATAACAGAGGAAGACAAGGATAACAAGGGGAAGACAGGTAAAACAAGGCGAATACAAGGAGAACAAAAGGATAACAGAGGAAGACAAGGATAACAAGGGGAAGACAGGTAGAACAAGGCGAATACAAGGAGAACAAAAGGATAACAAGGGAATGTAGACACAGTAGACCAAAAAAAGGCACAAAATTTAAATGGTTATATTCCAGTAGCTAATGATTTCACTTGAAAGATTATTTCACAGGCAAATTTCACAGTCTTTGTAGACCGTGAAAGTACTGCAATGTTTAATTTTGTACCATTATTAAACATTATTTTTTAATATTTTGCAATTCATTTTGTGTAATACTGAATAACAAAATAACACTTTCGGTGGATATCTTGGTATCCAACAAGCGTTCTAAGACAACTGGAACATGCTGATTCCGAATATGCAAACCATTTGTCTCTATTACCCACCGTTCTTGAGATATACGACATCAACCATTATGTTTAAGAACTCACAGACAGGAATTTCAGTAGAGCATTTATTGCTACATGGAGTAATAATGAACATGGCTTTAGCTGAGAAAATGATGCAAATGTGCCACATGGCACATAATTATAGTAATAATAACATAGCTGAAGGTATAATACATATGTAAAATACATATGTACATATATAGAATATACTTCATTTGTGCTGAGCATTTGTCATGTCGTGCTCAAGCGTCCAGCAGTAGTCAGCCAACATCGCTGCACTTCCATCGACCCTGATAGAGTGACTCCGTCACCGAGATGTCTTAATGAAAACGTTCATAATGTTCGTCGCTGACTAAACCTAGGTTCTCGGGGAAGAAATCAAGATGTGAGTCGAGGAGATGCATTTTGAGGGACGTGTTGCAATCTAGCTGTCTGTACGCTCTGATGCACTTTTGCACAACATTCACATTGTCAGTCGATTTATCATTTGCAAGGAAATTGTCTACGACTGACTTCAATGCCACCCTTGCATCTCTGTGAGTATCATCCAGCAAGTCTTGGAAGTGGCTGCCAGCAATGATCTTCCTTATTTGTGGACCTATGAACACACCTTCTTTCATTTTCTCGTAACTCAACTTCGGAAATTTGTTACACAGGTACCCAAAAGCATCTGAGTCATTGTCTAGTGCCTTCATGAAAGTCTTCGTGAGCTCCAGCTTTATATGGAGCTGTGGTATAATAACTTTGTCATGCTCAACCAACAGCACACGACGGACGATTTTATTTCCTGTCTGCATTCTATCTCTGACGAAATCGAAAAAATCGAAAAATCGAAGGAGAATTGGGAGGAAAATTTAAAAGGTACGCAAAACGCGTCCTTGCAAGGGGTTGGGGGCTGTACAAAACTAAATATGTGAGCTCCAAGCCTGTTGGCCACTAGTCTCACTCCGGGTTACGCTGCTCCCCTGAAGGAGCTCTAGAAAATTTTGAAGGGGAAGCCGAAATTGGACGTAACCTCTTAGGTACCACATACGCGAGGGGGCTGAGATTGATCAATTGATCACGGAACGGGGCGAGGAGGAGTTGGCTGGTGTTTGCCGTCAGGATGGCAAGACGCCGTCATCTGTTGTTCGATGACAAAGCAGGTGAAGGCCGTCGGAAGAAGCGCCGTGAAATCTAATCTGCAATTTGAGAGGTCCCTGTCCTTTCAATTTGCGACTTATTGAGTGACCTCATATGTTTAATAGACTATTAATATTATCTGAACTAGGGCATACATAATTTATAATAAAGGTGGAATATATATGGGGAAGGGCATATAGGTCCGTGGCCCATTTCTTATAGGGCTCATCCCGACATTTGTCTTACGCCTGAGGAAAACCACGGAATACCTTAGGCAGGATGAGTTGTCTCATATAAGAGACTAGCCAATTTGGCTATTATGTAGGAGGTCATGAGCCTTGTTGATTTGTCTCAATTTCGAGACCAGCCATTTGGCTATATGATGGCTCAATTGCGAAGAGGGGGAGAGATGTAATTGTTAATTAAGGAGATTCATGGGGATATGGGTGCAGGTCCGTGGCCCATTTCTTTTAGGGCTCATCCCGACATTTGTCTTAGCGCCTTAGGAAAACCACGGAAAAACCTTAGGCAGGATGCTATCTCTGACTGGCCAATTTTTCTTTATATAGCGGTTCTTTCTGTCTCTGCTGCCCCACTCGTAGATGAATTAGCAGTACTTGGTGTACCCTGTCTGCATTCCCATGAGAATTGTGATAACTTTTAAATCACCACAGATGCGCCAATTGTACTTGCGATAGCGTATTTTTTTTTTTTTTTTTTTTTTTTTTTTAAGAAGTAGAGATATGGTATCGTACGTCCCTTTCAGGTGCGTAGAATATGCAGCCGGTACTGAAGAATTTCTATTTCCGTTGTGTAATAATACTGCCTTCAAACTTGTCCTATATGAGTCTATGAATAGTCGCCATGCTTCAATGCTGTGTTCCACCCCGAGACTTGACATAAGACCTTGAACGTCCGTGGAGTAGCAAATAGTGTCACTCATTGCAAAGAACTTCACAAGTTCTTTGTGTCTGTGCCGAAACTGTGAATTCGTTGTGCAAGGAAATTAAATTCTTTAAGACGTACCGAGCAGTTCAGCTTGACCTTTCGTTAGTGCCAGGTCCCGTATGAGATCGCATGATTCCGTATGAGTGTAACATTATTCATCAAATAAATATCTTTCTCCAGGTTGGTAGTAATCAGAGTCTGAGTCGTTGGCAGGAGATGAAAGAGGACACTCTTCTTGCGTTTCTTCAGTAACTGTGTATTCTGCAGATGCTGTTGGTATTGGACAAGTGACGGTATCATATGGAATTGGTTTAGAAACTGAAGAAACGTCAGGTTACTTTACAGATGCACGAGTTTAGGAGGAGAAGTGACGTTTGCCAAACACAAATAACAGACTGTGATGTGGTTGCTTCATTCACGCCATATCATAGGAACTCCAAATACCAGATGGTTGATCTTCTTTTCCTTTCTTAACCAACCGCGCAAGTTGCATGCACAGGTCGAACAGATGAACTGTGGTGCCTACGACTTACTACTATCCACCTTCGAATCAAAGTATAGTTCATATGCTTTCTTCGCAAATGGCGTAAAAGTCTTCCGATGGGATTTGTCTATTACATAGCCGCACACGTAGCAAAACACTTCTGGTGAATTTCTACAACCTCTGGATGCCGTAATATCCACCGTCCACTGTCATTGTCAATGAAAAATAAGTAAAAAAGAAACAAATGAAAGTATATTAATGCAACAGAACACAAACGACGAAATTTTCAGCATTGCATTAAGAATAACGAAAAAGACAAAGAAATTCGACTGCGTTCCATGTAAAAATCAAATTTCGTCGGTAATTTCAAAACCTGACGTGATAGAGCAAAACTGTTTTCAGATTTGAAATCAGTATGAAAAACTACATTAGAAACAGTAAACATCACTTCAGATATCTACCACTTGTTTATCAGTGTAATTTTTCAGACAGTCCCCACATAGCCAGTACACGATCAACATCTAAAGATAGCACATCCATAACATCGATCTTAGTCACCCGACTTACATCTTGCTACACAAATCACTACATATATAGCATTGGATTTGAAATTATGTGAATGTACAGGAGCAAAATAAACACACATCACCAAATCAACAATTTATAACTAAAACCCAATATATTGGCATAAAGATTCACAATGATCGGCATAAGCAATTACGACAAGCTATAAGCATACATTATGATATATAATGGAAAGATGTGCGTCACTAAAATATGGAAATATGAATAAAACATGTAATAAAACATTGTAATTGCAAATCTTCACATGTATAGCATAATATAACATATAGCCAGCTCACTTTTATATTTTAGCTTTATTTTAGCATCACATTAATAACCCAGCCTACATGTGATGACTTGCAAAATATATCTTTTGTACATTAGACGTAGATTTTTAAATGTTGACATTAGTGACACCCACATTTGCATATTAGAGTATTAATTTGTATTATAATTATATTAGTTTTTAACAGATTTTATCCCCGTACGCCATTAAACATGCATTGTATGTGTAGAGAATGTAGAGAATAATGATATTGTAAAATTGATTGTTCGTATCTGAAGATGTTGACACTGTTCAACGAAATAGTAATATACTTTACAAGAGCGGTATGTTGACGTTTTCATGGTCGAGGAAAAGATTGAAAAAGCGAAACGTAGTTGAGCTTTTTTAATTTCCGAGAACATGAAAACAAACATACCGCTCGTGTATCGTATATTATTTTGTGAGAAGATCGTTTATTACATACCTGAAAGACGAATTTCTAATTAGTTGCAATGAAATCTCCGTCTTGGTTTCTGTTTAATGACGGCAACTTCGGAAAACCCAAAATATCTTTCTTCAACATTGTTGCTATAAAATGTTTTCTGTGTTTACTATACTCCAGCAGGCCGTGATATACGTCTGTCTTTTTTTTCCCCCCAGTCTATAAATGCGAACTTAAAACAAACGGTAAGGTTATGTAATTATTTATTTTTCATTTTAATATTTTAACAATATTATTTATATAACATATTGCAGTAATAACATCCGCATCTGGAATATCGTTGATTTTTTCACGGCTTCCTTAATGTTAACTTGTATCAGGCATGCAATAAGTTTCGTGGAGTAGTAGACATTACTTAATTTTTGCAAATATTTGAAAACAATAATTAACATTGCAATTTAGGTGAAATTGCAGTGGTAAGTTTCCCAATTTATAATTATTACTATGTTAAACGTCTCTAAAAATAATATGTTAAAAGCCTAAAGCAGTAAAATGAATGTCGCGCTTAAGCGGTAAGAAGAGGGAAATTGTTATGTGTGTTAGGTTGGGAATATTGAATGTGGTATTTCACACTTACCGCGTATTGGTTCTGTGCGGAAAACAAGCAGATACGCAGGATCTCGCACAAACGTTTATACGTCTTGTAACTTACAATGTAAAGGTTAATACCTAAAACATACACAACAGTAAGTTAAAGTCAATGACTGAAACAAAAACTTTCAATCAATATATTATTTTTTAGTTTTGTAAGACGGTGCAAAATCGATCGTTTATGCCGAGCTAAGCATTATGGTCTTACGAGTTCAGCAGGCCAAGCCGTTTGTTGTGCTATCGTCATTTGTTTTCTTCAGTTTTGAGTTCTCATTTTGTGAATAATGGGTCGCTTAACGAACGAAGACAAGATTTTCATTAAACATTTGCACCAATTTGATAATTTATCTGCCCGTCAAATTGTAAGGAACCACGCTCAGCGAGAATGGTCTGTTTCAAGTGTACAACGATTGATTAGCAAGATACGGACATGATATCCCTCCTGAGAGATTATTGCGTGAAAGATCGCATTTCTCAGATTCTCTGATGGTTTCCGCTGCAGTTTCAAAGGAGATCTCAATCCTATGGACTATTTTGTATGGAGTCAACTACAAAAAGCAGTTTACTACAAAACAAGAATTCGTAATATTGAACATTTAAGAAAACGCCTTCTTGAATGTTGGGACCGGCTTGATCAAAGACATATCCAGTGCTATTGGATGGAGAAGACGCCTACAAATGGTTGTGCGGGCAAATGGCGGTCACATAGAGCATCATTTTTAATTTTGATAATTTGAAAGATAATTAATTATTGCGAAGTATTAATTTTACCAATATTCAGTTTCTGCATTTTGAAGTAATAAATTGTCTTCAAAAACCAAAATTTTCGCATCATTGTGTATTGATCTCCATAATATTTTAATTGACCCTAAAAACATAATAAAAAGTTCTGCCCATCTTTAAAGTGTACTCTTTCCAACAGTGTATTCATTGTAAATTAATGTTATGTACTGTATTTCCGAAAATAGGGTATTTCTAATTTTGTGCCCTTTTTTTCACAATCGCCGTCAAAAGCTTGTCATAAACAGATTTTTTTTTAACTACATAGTAGTATTAATGATACAGTACATGACGAACAAGGGGAGACGAGGAGAACAAGGGAATGACTAGTAAAAGAAGGCGAATACAAGGAGAACAAGGGGATTACAAATAGAACAAAGTGAATATAAGGAGAAGGGAATAGAAGGAAAACCAGGGATGGCAAGAAGAACGATGCGAAGATAATTAGAAAAGAGGAATACAAGACGAATAAGAGGATTGCATACCTTCTGAGGTTGAAAGAAGTGGATCTACGTCAAAGACTGAGAGGAGCTTCTGTACCGTATTTAACATAAAGGAATATTAGTATCGTTGGATCTGAAATAATTCAAGAATTTTCTAGAGGTAATTAGTTGTTAGGATATGATTATGTCTCGTGACGAGAATATTGTACGAAATGGAAATATAAAAATTAGAAATTTATCTTTTGAAGAGGTGGAGGAGTTCAAATATCTTGGAGCAACAGTAACAAATATAAATGATACTCAAGAGGAAATTAAACACAGAATAAATATGGGAAATGCGTGTTATTATTCGATTGAGAAGCTTTTATCATCCAGTCTGCTGTCAAAAAATCTGAAAGTTAGAGTTTATAAACAGTTATATTACCGGTTGTTCTTTATGGTTGTGAAATTTGGACTCTCACTTTGAGAGAGGAACAGAGATTGAGGGTATTTGAGAATGAAGTGCTTAGGAAAATATTTGGAGCCAAGAGGGATGAAGTTACAGGAGAATGGAGAAAGTTACACAACACAGAACTGCAGGCATTGTATTCTTCACCTGGCATAATTAGGAACGTTAAATCCAGACGTTTGAGATGGGCAGGGCATGTAGCACGTATGGGCAAATCTAGTAATGCATATAGAGTGTCAGTTGGGAGGCCGGAGGGAAAAAGACCTTTAGGGAGACCGAAACGTAGATGGGAGGATAATATAAAAATGGATTTGAGGGAGGTGGAATATGATGATAGAGAATGGATTAATCTTGCTCAGGATAGGGACCAATGGCGAGCTTATGTGAGGGCGGCAATGAACCTCCGGGTTCCTTAAAAGCCAGTAAGTAAGTGAGTAATTAGTTGTAAGGCTAAATAATAGATGTGAATAGAAGAACACATTTTTGATCGGGTACTGTAGTGGCTAGGATTTGAATTCTGGTCTGTAATAAGGAATGACGGTGCAATAATAGGTTATATTCCGCCTCAGGGTCGTGTAAATATATGCAGTGCGAGCTGGAGTTGCATGTGGCTTGTTGCAAGTGTGTGCAAGGTGCATTATTCTGTCTGCTCACGTCACAGAAATGCAAGTCGTCACTCACATTAGAGGATGACGAGAACCTTCACGACTTATTCACGCGGCCAAGTGGTGGAAAAAACCAGGGGCAACTGCGGCCTTGTGAGTGCAGTTTTAAAACTGGTGCGCGATCTGCTTCACATGATTATACAACTTTGGATGCAGTGCAGTCCCATCTCTCGCTCCAGTGTGCAAATATTATGCCACAGTCAAGATGATGACTTCATATCCACTTTCTGTACTTCACACTTGGACTCCAGATTAATCATAAAAGAAAATATATTATTTTAATGTACCGAAGTACATATGATATTTCAATGCAGATATTCTGTGTCATCATACGATGAAAGAGTAATGGAACGGAGAAAAATTCTCTCCGGCGTAAATCACTTCGTGATTTAAGACGGCGCTTATTCCGTCGGATCCCGGCCAACTAGTCACTCATAACGAGTGCACCTCAGCACATGTGTGGACTTCAGTCCTAGGTTCATAGATATCTATGACGTAGTGCAGAGGGCGGCCACTAAAGGGAACTCAAGAGTTGGAACTTAAAACTGAGACGATTCTTCCGACGCCGGGGTGGAATCCGGTGTGGCTTAGTGGATAAAGCGTCAGCACGTAGAGCTGAAAACCCGGGTTCAAATCCCGGCGCCGGAGAGAATTTTTCTCCGTTCTATTACTCTTTCATCGTATTAAAGAAAATGTTGAAATGTGCATACAATTAAGTAGGTACCTCCGTGGAATAAGGTTGGATGTAACACTTGGACAGCATGTTACATCTAACTTTTTTCCACGGAAGTACTCAATTGAAGAGTCCACAGCAAGAATGATGGATGTCACTTTTTTTGTCCAAAATGAACCAAGACTGCCAATGCATAGCTTAAGACATATGGTCTCTCCAAAACAACTTCCGACCTGACAAATGGCGCCTTTAGGATGTTACCATGGCAACAATTCAAATCAACGAATCACAAGAGACGCGTAACCATGGTAACGGGATGGTGTTGCCTTGTCTATGTTTACAAGTTGCACGTGAATACCAGGGCCTATTGGTGAATACAGTGCCCAGAATGACTGAGTTGGCTGGTTAACGCGTGCTTTGTGTAAATTAAAAATATTATTTAGTTGTATTAGGCCTATTGTTTTAGTGTATCGATAATTATTGTGTTTAAATTATATAACTCTATTATCTTGGTTGTCATTGGTGGAGTGTGTGTTTTCTAGTTTCTGCTAGAGTTTTTAAACAAATGACTTGTGCAATGTCGGAAGGAAGGAAAAGCAGGCGGAAAACAAAGAATATTGGACAAGGTATCCCGTTGAAGAGTCAAGCGCGAGAGATGGTGTGTTATGTAAGAGAGTATTTTGAGAGGAGAAAAGATAATGGCGAGCCTCTTTTACCTTTGGCGCAAGTCGTAATGAGAACTCTTGCTTGTGTTAAAATTAATAAGACCACTGTTACCAATATTTAAAAAGAAAAAGGCCGTGCAGATTTTTAATTATAAATATTTTTACAGTTTACAATTTTTCAACGCCTTTCTAACAATATTATATTGAAGAATACCGACACTCATAAAAGTAGAGGCTTGGTATTAAATTAAAACTGTTTTTACAGTTTACAGTCCTTTCTATTATTATTATTATTATTATTATTATTATTATTATTATTATTATTATTATTATTATTATTATTGGTCTATTATCATAGGCTAATAAAAATAGTAATGTACACAAATTTTCATGCCTAGTGTTCAACAAATTGGTTAGAAATGTATGTGTTCATGTCAGCCTTTCATTACTGCACTCTATCGGCAGCGCGCTCACTTACACGAAAGATGGGCAACATGACAACACTGCTCCCCCTTCTCTATTAGCTGTCAAGTCGGAAGTAGTTTTGGTCAAGGTATAGAATGTACATGCAGAGTTATATGGCATTAATACTGATAGTCATTGTCCAGTAATGATCGGAAAATCACAGTTAAGCTTTGAGCGCTAAGCATTTCAAATTTTCAATTGCTTCTCCTGCAAAATGTATTCCAAATGACACCCATCATTCTTGCAGTGGACTCTTCAATTAATATTCACAACAATACTCATTATAAACATTTCCAGTGCCGGATTTAGGCCTAGGCAACCTAGGCAGTTGCCTAGGGCGGCAATTTCCAGGGGGCGGCATTTTCTCTCAATTTCTCTCTTCCTTTTTTCTTTCTTTATTTTCTTTCTTCTTTTTATTTTCATTTTATAGTAAAATTGGTTTTTAAAATACTTGTTCGTAAATATTTTCTGAAGTTTGTTCTTGAACACATTGTGGAAGTCGAATATTGAATAATTACGAAGAAAAATTGTTCCGAGGCCGGGTATCGAACCCGGAGCCTCTAGTTAAACGTACCACAGCTCTACCAACTGAGCTACCCGGGACCTCTACCAGATACCGATCCAATTTTTTTCCTCTGTATCCACAGACCTCAAAGTTACTAACGCTCTACCAGCTGAGCTACCCGGGAACTCTACCAGACACCGATCCAATTTTTTTCCTCTGTATCCTCAAAGTGGTCTGTGGATACAGAGGAAAAAAAAACACGGCTCTCCCGCTCCGAAGGAGCGCTTGCGCTCGTTGATCGCTGTTTGTGCAGGTATGCTTTTTTTTTATTGGATTATTTTACGACGCTGTATCAACATCTAGGTTATTTAGCGTCTGAATGAAATGAAGGTGATAATGCCGGTGAAATGAGTCCGGGGTCCAGCACCGAAAGTTGCCCAGCATTTGCTCGTATTGGGTTGAGGGAAAACCCCGGAAAAAACCTCAACCAGGTAACTTGCCCCGACCGGGATTCGAACCCGGGCCACCTGGTTTCGCGGCCAGACGCGCTGACCGTTACTCCACAGGTGTGGACTGCAGGTATGCTATATAGTATATTTAAGCCTGTGCCCTTTAAATACACCACACTTCCGGACTTTCGTTAAACAGTCAAATTATCAGTCAATTAGTCCGGATTGACAAGGTTTTACTGTAGTGTTATTTCAAAGAGCGTATTCCGAATCTCACCGGTGAGCAATCCGATGGCATCACGGTGTTCCGAATTCCACCGATGACGTCATTGATGCTCCACCGGTGTCGCACCGGTGCCATCAGCTTGCAGAGGTGGTGGCAGTCTCCATCAGCCGCCATCAGTGAATCTGATTGGTTCTTGTATACGGCGGGAATTAGCAGACGAATGACATCGTGCACTGTTGTGTCATGGAGGTGTGTTCTGCTTTAGTTCTGCTGTATTGTTTGTAATGAGCACAACGTAAAAACAATATGTTAATGGCTTATGAGCGAACATGTCAACGGACCAGTTATTACTACCGGTTCAAGAAATAAATTGTTTATGATCTCTTTTCTTTGAACGAGATGGCAGTACGGAAATTTCGCAAAATTTTGCTAGCGTAGCACAGATAACCACTTACACAGTCGCCATGACAGCATCGATTGTTCCAGCAGTTTTGTTCCTTATTTTCGTTGCAACGTGACGTCATTGATGCCACCGGACCGGTGAGATTCGGAATACGCTGAAATCTTCTAGGCGAGAGGCAAATGAGCAAAAACATGATTTTGCATTTGGTACTGTTTTCCTTAATTCAAGCATTAAAATCAGATTTAGCGATAAATATAGACTAATAATACACAGTGAAAATTGTTTAGATCCCAAAAGTTGTAAATGTCCACCTTTGAAAGAAGCCACGTATGTCAAATATCTGGGTATCATTATTGATCAGAATTTAAAATGGCCTCATCACATTACTTATCTTTGTAAGAGACTTCGTAAAACAATTTATAAATTCGTTAATCTTCGATGCTACTTACCCATTAGAGTTCTACGAAATGTTTATTTGGCCATTATTCAGTCTATCATTCAATATGGTATAATTGTTTGGGGTGGAAGTACAAAAATTAATGTTAGTCCGTTAAATTTACTACAAAAACGAAAATTAAAATTTGTTTGAAGAAACTTTTCGATTATCCAACTAAATTAATTTATTCTGAATTTAATGTATTTAATATTGAACAAATTTATAAGTATACGCTGTTAAAATTTTATTGTAGAAATCGTAATAAGTTTGTATTACAGACACACAATTATGACACAAGACGAAATATTAATTCAACATTAGTAGAACCTAAATGTCTCACATCTGCTGGTCTAGAGCATAGCATAAATTTTGGCCCTCGGTTGTACAATGCTTTAACTAAATTACACCCAGAACTTCTAACATGTAACCCACTGACATATAACAAGAAAATTAGAAACATGTTAATATCTTCAATTTGATTAAATAAATTTATAGCCTATGTGTATGAATTAATCAAACTATATTATATTTGTATTCTGTAATTTTGAAATGTATATTAGTCCTACTTTTCACGTGCGATATTATTCTTCTCTAGTGTTAATATTATATTATATAATTCCATTGCCGCTGTAATTATATTTTAGTTCCTATTTTATTTTACTTATTTATTTATATTATTATTTTTTATTTTAATATTATATCTGAACTGCGACCGAGCAGGAGCGCTGCTCATTCGGTCTCAGATTTTGTTAATACTACTGTATCTTCTTTTTATATTTCTTGTATTATTTTATTTGTAAAATCAGGAATGGAAATAGAAGAAAATACACCTAGCTATGATACCTCGGTCGATCCAATTACATTAGAAGAACTGAAAACAGCTCTAGGCAATATGAAAAATAGAAAGGCTTGTGGACCCGATGGCATAAACACTGAATTATTGAAATATGGAGGTTTAATCCTACATTTGAGACTACTACATTTACTAAATGAATGCTGGAGAAGTTACACAATTCCCAAGACTTGGAAAATAGCAGAAGTAATTTCACTTTTTAAAAAAGGAGAAAGAAATAATTGTAAAAACTACAGAGGAATAAGCCTTTTAAATACTACTTATAAAATATATACTAAAATAATTAATAATCGCCTAAAAATGATATTTGAAGTGAATCTAGAAGAAGAGCAGATGGGTTTTAGGAAAGGGCGCTCATGCAGTGACAATATTTTTAGTACAAAGAGAATTTTAGAGAAACGACGAGAAGTCAATCTAGAAACGCACATAACTTTCGTTGACTTCGATAAAGCTTTTGATTGTGTAGAACGATCCAAATTATTGAAAATAATGTATAATAAAGGTTACCCTCCACATTTGATATAAATAATAAAATGCCTCTACACAGATACAAAGATAATAATAAACACAGGAACATCGAAAACAGAAGAAATAAGAATAAATCAAGGACTCAGACAAGGCTGTAGCCTATCACCTAGTCTCTTCAACATATATCTAGATGACTTAATTAAAAAATGGAAAATGAAGGTGAATCCAGGTATAAAGATTAGTAAAGATACATTTTTAAATATTGTAATGTTTGCCGATGATGTAACATTACTACAAGACAGTGAAGAAAAATTGCAATATGCCATTCACAAACTACATCTACCAAGAAAAGAAGACTATAATTTGAGCATATCAACTCATAAAACTAAAGTAATAGCCCACAGTGGTAAATTCCCAATTCGTACAAAAATAATAGTTGATAATAAGCCCATAGAACAAGTATCTCATTTTGATTATTTAGGTTGTAATATAACTCATGATGTAGATAGAGATATTGACAACAAAATAAGCAAATTTCAGTGGATATGCGGAACAATAAATAGAACACTAAAAAATAAAACTAGAAAAGAAACAAAACTAAAGTTCTATAAAACTATGGCAGTACCTGTGTTGACATATGGAAGCAAATCATGGATAATTAAAGAACGAGATAAAAGTAATTACAGGCTGCAGAGATGAGGTGTCTTCTCACAGTAAAGGGATGTACAAGAAGGGATCTGATGAGAAATGAGGATATCCGTAAGGAATTAAATATATACAACATAAACGATAAAGTTGAGGATTACAAAGGAAAGTGGAAAGAACACCTGTCTCGAATGGATAACGAAAGAATTCCAGCACTGATACAACAGTACCAACCTAAAGGCAAAAGAGATGTCGGACGTCCTAGGAAGAGGAGGAACTGGATAAAATGTGAAGACGGAACAGGCACTGAGCCTAAACCATGAAGTGAAGATGATGAGATGATATTTTATTTGTATTTCTCTTTGTTTGTTTTGTAATTATATTTCTTTATTCTGTATATTTGAATTTAAATAAATAAATAAATCTCGGTTAAGAGGAAGTATTATATGATATTCTTATTGAATTTGGTATTCCCAAGAAACTAGTTCGATTGATTAAAATGTGTCTCAGTGAAACATAAGCAGAGTCCGTATAGGTCAGTTTCTGTCAGATGCTTTTCCAATTCACTGCGGGCTAAAGCAGGGAGATGCACTATCACCTTTACTTTTTAACTTCGCTCTAGAATATGCCATTAGGAAAGTTCAGGATAACAGGCAGGGTTTGGAATTGAACGGGTTACATCAGCTTCTTGTCTATGCGGATGACGTGAATATGTTAGGAGAAAATACACAAACGATTAGGGAAAACACGGAAATTTTACTTGAAGCAAGTAGAGCGATCGGTTTGGAAGTAAATGCCGATAAGACAAAGTATATGATTATGTCTCGTGACCAGAATATTGTACGAAATGGAAATATAAAAATTGGAGATTTATTCTTCGAAGAGGTGGAAAAATTCAAATATCTTGGAGCAACAGTAACAAATATAAATGACACTCGGGAGGAAATTAAACGCAGAATAAATATGGGAAATGCGTGTTATTATTCGGTTGAGAAGCTCTTATCCAGTCTGCTGTCCAAAAATCTGAAAGTTAGAATTTATAAAACAGTTATATTATCGGTTCTTCTGTATGGTTGTGAAACTTGGACTCTCACTCTGAGAGAGGAACATAGGTTCAGGGTGTTTGAGAATAAGGTGCTAAGGACAATATTTGGGGCTAAAAGGGATGAAGTTACAGGAGAATGGAGAAAGTTACACAACACAGAACTGCACGCATTGCATTCTTCACCTGACATAATTAGGAACATTAAATCCAGACGTTTGAGATGGGCAGGGCATGTAGCACGTATGGGCGAATCCAGAAATGCATATAGAGTGTTAGTTGGGAGACCGGAGGGAAAAAGACCTTTAGGGAGGCCGAGACGTAGATGGGAGGATAATATTAAAATGGATTTGAGGGAGGTGGGGTATGATGATAGAGACTGGATTAATCTTGCACAGGATAGGGACCGCTGGCGGGCTTATGTGAGGGCGGCAATGAACCTTCGGGTTCCTTAAAAGCCATTTGTAAGTAAGTAAGTAAATAAATAAATAAATAAAGATGCCAGAAATGTTACTTCCCATAAAAATTATTTATCATATAATGGAGTAGCTTCAGTTTTGAGAGATTGGAAAATTACATCAGCGCCGGGGAGACATCGCTGACGGTGCAGTCTTCTATCTCGACTGCAAATTCTGCTGCCATCACGGCGGGCGGCATCAAAGTCGCAATGCTCACGCAGTTGCCATTGTAGGCGTTACGTGTGCAGTGTTGCTGCAATGCCTGGCGTCAGATTCTGTCGGTGGGAATAACTGTTATCAAGCTGTTTGTCTAATCGACTGCAAGTCTGAAATATTTCCGGCCATAAGTTATGCAGGAAATTGCACGTTCCGAGGACATTGGCTTCAAAACAAGCGTTAATTACATTAAATGCTCTGTGCATTTTTATGCAGTTTTCGAGCGTGCGAACCAATCAATTTACTTCTGTCCACTAGAGGAGTTACTCCGCTGGTATTCAAACTAAACTCGTAACTGCTTATTTGGTCTGTAATTGATTTCTTGTAAATAGTTTCTTTAATCTATCATAAAATATTTCAATATTCAGTAATTTCATTACTATACAATTTTGTTATTCTAGATTTAATTTGTAATTCAGTAAATATAAAATATTCTTTGTTTCTCTATGACTATTACACTCTTACTACGTCATACTACTTTTGACCAATAAAACGGTACGGAAGGACGTATTTCAACCAATCATGGCTGCTTATCGCACAATTTTATCGCGTCCCTAGCATTTGTTTAATTTTATCGCGTCTCTAGCATTTGTTTAATTTTATCGCGTCCCTAGAATTTGTTTCTTTGTTTGCCAACATTTGAAACTGCGCTGGTCTGGACGTCAAAAATATATATAAAATTACAAACCACTCCAGTCGATGCACAGCAGTTTCAAATATGACTCGCATTGGCATTCAAGAACAAGAATTAATAAAAATCACTGATCATACCTATGCATCTTCTGAAATCCGATTTACAAATAAATGAAGAGCACCATTCGGAAATCCTGAATAAGTTGAATACACCATGTAGGCCTAAATCAACGAGTTCTACTTCTATTACGCACACGTCCAATATAACATCAATTGAACCACCAACCACATTCAAATTTGAAAATTGTACATTCAATAATTATTCCTTTTAAAATTATTCATATTTATTTTTTATGTCATCGTCGTTAAAACTTTTCTAACACTTGTGTATATTAGTTAGGTTATGTTATAGCTTCTGCTCTGAGAGGATAAAAAGAACTTCTGCTATATGATATTATGGATAGTCACGTATCAGAGATTGTTTAATATTAAGATTTATTGAATAGTAATCATTAGTCTGTCCGTATAAAGACACTACTGCCATCTAGCATGCATCTAGCGTAATATTTGTAATGTTGAGATGGTACAATAATACATTTGAAGACAGTTGTATTTTCCTAAGTCAATATTTTATTGTATTGGAGTACTTCGTTACTTCTAATCTTTATATACTTTCTTTTAATCGTGTAATAGTCAATTAAATCCCACTCGAGTTTTAATTTTCTCTAGATAAATCAAAACGTCTAGTGAGATTACTGTTGATAAATTATCTAGCCTGACGGCCTTATCTCTACCAGGTTAAATAAATAAATACTAATATTAATACTAATACACCTCACGAGGAGAAAGATGACTCTACGCTAGAAAGGGATAATTCTGGGTCCATTGTTGTTGTTTGTTAGTAAAATAATACTTACTTACTTACTTACTTACTTACTTACTTACAAGGAACCCGGAGGTTCATTGCCGCCCTCACATAAGCCCGCCATTGGTCCCTATCCTGAGCAAGATCAATCCAGTCTCTATCATCCTATCCCACCTTTCTCAAATCCATTATAATATTATCTTCCCATCTACGTCTCGGCCTCTCCAAAGGTCTTTTTCCCTCCGACCTCCCAACTAACATTCTATATGCATTTCTGGATTCACCCATACGTACTACATGCCCTGTCCATCTCAAACGTCTGGATTTAATGTTCCTAATTATGTCAGGTGAAGAATACAATACGTGTAGTTCTGTGCTGTGTAACTTTCTCCATTCTTCTGTAACTTCATCCCTCTTAGCCACAAATATTTTCGTGAGCAACTTATTCTCAAACACCCTTAATCTCTGTTCCTCTCTCAAAGTAAGACTCCAAGTTTCACAACCATAAAGAACAACAGGTAATATAACTGTTTTATAAATTCTAACTTTCTGATTTTTTGACAGCAGACTGGATGATAAAAGCTTCTCAACCGAATAATAACAGGCATTTCCCATATTTATTCTGCGTTTAATTTCCTCCCGAGTATCATTTATATTTGTTACTGTTGCTCCAAGATATTTGAATTTTTCCACCTCTTCAAAGATAAATTTCCAATTTTTATATTTCCATTTCGTACAATATTCTGGTCACGAGACATAATCATATACTTTGTGTTAGTAATATATGTACAAAAGTAGGCTTAGTTCTTCCATGAAGAAGTAAAAACTCGTGCTCAGGGCGTTATCTGAACACATACTTAACACAAACAAAGATAATTATTTGACACAACATGGGTCAAAGAAAAAAACTCATAGGGATAAATTATAAAAAAATACAATTTTAATTTTAACAATTTAACTCATACAAATATGTATACAATATATTAAACCAATATACAGAGTTAGTTAAAAGTCCCGCACCACATAAATAACTTCTGAATAATGTGGTTCAGTGACATGAAACTTGATATGTTAGGATAACCATATACTAAGAACTCAATAATGGTATTACCGAGTTTTTTCTACTTCCGGTTTAACCGGAAGTAACTCCAACTCTCTTATTTTAAATGGAATACCCAAGATATTTTCTTATCTGTGAATAGTGCTCATTAAGAGCTTTTCAAGAAGTACCCACACTCGATACTTCTGTACAAATTCAGTGTTGCTAAGTCAAGAAAACAGAAAAGTGTATGGAATATTAAAATAATAAAATACTCCTTCCTTAACAAAAACAAAACAAAGCTAGCTAACCTTCTAAATTATGTGCTCAAATTGGTAGCCCTCAGCTGCTTTACAATGTGTCACTCGATCATAGAAACCATTTAAGGAATGATTTAACCAGGCTTTAGGAATATCTTGCACCACTTCCATTTTTAATTAGCAACACTGAATTTGTACAGAAGTATCAAGTGTGGGTGCTTTTTGAAAAGCTCTTAATGAGCACTATTCAAAAATAAAAATATATATTGGATGTTCCATTTAAAATAAGAGATTTGGAGTTACTTCCGGTTAAACCGGAAGTATAAAAACTCGGTAGTACCGTCATTGAGTTTTTAGCACATGGTTATCCTCACATACCAAGTTTCATATCACTGAACCGTATGCTTCGAATGTTATTTAGGTAGAGCATTTACTATTTTAATATTCGATACACTTTTCTGTTTTCTTGACTTAGCAACACTGAATTTGTACAGAAGTATCAAGTGTGGATACTTTTTGAAAAGCTCTTAATGAGCTTTATTAAAAAATAAAAAATATATATTGGATGTTCCATTTAAAATAAGAGAGTTGGAGTTACTTCCGGTTAAACCAGAAGTAGAAAAAACTCGGTACTACCATTATTGAGTTCTTAGTATATGGTTATCCCCACATACCAAGTTTCATGTCACTGAACCACATGCTTCAAAAGTTATTTAGGTGGTGCGGGACTTTTAACTAACGCTGTATGTTAAACCAATATACGTATATTCTTTAGAAACGAAATTCCGAACGCTATTTTTAATTTTCTGATACTAAATTTCCCAAATTTAGGCATTTTTCAATGATTTTATTATATAACCTTGGACCAAAGTAGGTACACTGATGTTCAAAGATCCTACTAATCGAAAGTGATCGATAATTTGTTGGTGTAAGCACAGTCTAGTATATACAGGGAACGAAGCTTGAGTTTGAGGGTACTAGAAACAATAGACTGTGCCGGTAATATTTCGCATGGTCTGTAATGAGGCGATAGTAGCGATCCTAGTGGTTAGCAAACTATCTATGGGTGCATATTTACTACCTTCCTCCTTCGATCCCCGGCGCCGGAGCGAATTTTTCTCCTAAAATATTAAGTGTCAATATTACAGATAAATTCTGTAGGACAAATTAATATATATCCATAATATTCTCTCAGCTAGCAGTGTATAATAACTGCGGAATCCCGGCCAACAAGTCACTCAACTGAGTGCGCTCCTAGTATAATGGCAGTTGACATTGGATACACGTCAACATATATATGCCTAACTTGGAGTCAGGCCACAAAGGGAAACATTGAAAGAGGAAGGTTCGATCCGGTGCTGTGCATTGAATTCGGCGTAGCTCAGTGGTCAGAGCGCTTGGCACTTAGAACCAAGGACCCGGGTTCGATCCCCGGCGCCGGAGCGAATTTTTCTCCTAAAATATTAAATATTAAGTAACATAGGCTACAAGAGTTTAATAATATCCAAACGAATATTAGATCCATGTTTAATCTTTCGTACACTACTTTTAACACTTGAATATAAATAATGGATGAAATGGCGATCTTACTTGTGTTAATTGTGTAAGCATGTGCGACTTACAGCTGTTTCGGTGCTTCTTCATACCATCCTCAGACCTACATTGGACAGACAGGCAGATCATTCCAAACTCGATATAAAGAACACATTAAAGCAATAACCAGAGGACACAATAAATCTACATATGCCGAACACATAACTAATGCAAACACACATACAATAACATAAATAGTCCACACCTGTGGAGTAACGGTCAGCGCGTCTGGCTGCGAAACCAAGTGGCCCGGGTTCGAATCCCGGTCGGGGCAAGTTACCTGGTTGAGGTTTTTTCCGGGGTTTTCCCTCAACCCATTACGAGCAAATGCTGGGTAACTTTCGGTGCTGGACCCCGGACTCATTTCACCGGCATTATCACCTTCATATCATTCAGACGCTAAATAACCTAGATGTTGATACAGCGTCGTAAAATAACCCAATAAAAAAATAACATAAATACAGACATGGAAATCCTACACATTCAACCCAAAAACCAAAAGCTCAACACACTAGAACAATATGAAATATACAGACACACTAAAACACACCCTGATCAAATTCTCAACACACAGATCAATTTCAGAACACACACTGTTTGACACCACTTTTCAACAATTGAACGCACCCACACAACAGGCAGCGAAGTTCGAGATGACGCCGAGATCTAGTAAGCTCTGAGGATGGTGTCAAGAAGCACCGAAACAGCTGTAAGCCGCACATGTTTACACAATTAACACGAGTAAGATCGACATTTAATCAATTATTTAAATATTAGATATTCTATGTGCAATAATATTGAACTAATCGAGACATTCTTCATAACTGCACTCCAAAGTCTTTTTACTTTTACGAACTCTATCACAAGATGAGAGAAATAAGGGATTCAGAACTAGGTCACATAACAAAGAGAAGTGAATAGAGACGATAGAGGGTTGAAATATATTTTTATATTATATTGTTGGTACAAATGGACTGCAATGAAGGACTCGAACAAATAATGAAAACGCCATATACCGCATCAGAAAGGAAGCAGTTATTATTGTATGCATGTATACAATGGATTGGACCTCGGGGACTTTATGAGAAGACGGTGCAGTGCGAATTTACGGGGCCAAGACATTGTATGGAGAAAGAATTCAAAAAACGATCGAGACGTTACATAAGACACCTGATCCCCTAAATACTTACGTTTACACAAGGACTGTAGAAGAACGCACTAAATTTTGTATTCATTATAATAATTTAAAGAAGAGAATTTAACCCAGATATGCCTACTGTCCTATTAAAAGGACAGTTGTCAATGTTTCAAATTACCTTCCCTACAGTTGACTCATTTGCTTTCTCACAGGTGTCACTATTACTGGTCTTAATTAGAGGCTTGTTAGGTGTGGTAAGACTGGTAATGAGAGTTCTGGTCATCGTTGAGTTTGAGATGTGGACGTGAGAATTGTTCGTTTATTTCAGCTACGGCATCCGACACGCAAATCAGATAAGAATGTTAATGCGTTCGAAATATCTATTCATTGCGACATGACAATGACGAAAACTTATGTGTCCTTTTAAAAGGACAGTAGGCATATCCCCATATACAGAGTGCGTCAGAAAGAACGGATGGATTTCACATGGCAAGAAAATTGTAAAGATTCATCAAATCAAAAATTTATTGTTATCAACATATTCACCAATACATGCAGTTTATTTATGGAAAACAACATTATCCATATGATGTCCTTGGCTTTCAATACAGGCATCGAGGCGTTTTCTGATGTTCGCCATCACTTTCACAGTCATAGTTGGTGCAATTGCCACGATTTCTTCGCGAATCGCTGTCTTCAGTTCGTCCAGTGTATGTGATCGATGTTTACAAACTTACGCCTTCAAATGGTCCCAAAGAAAGAAGTCGCAGGGCGCGAGATCTTACCGTAGCCTCGGACAATCTCAGTGCAATAGAATTTCGTCCAGGTGATTTCTTCTTTAATGTTGAACCTGTGATACGAAATGAAGCCACCCACCGCAAAATTGTATTCCGAGTTGGAATCCTAGCGTGACATCCGATGTCGAAATGAGTCCTGAGTGGCGATCACAGACTCTTCATTTTTCAAAAATGTCTCTACGATGAAAGCACGTTGTACACCAGACCAACACCATATTCTCAACTGAAACTGCATTCTATGGCTGACCCAACAGTCGTGGTCCCCCTCACTATATCTCTCTCCTCGTTGCGTATCGATAGTTTGAAATCCATCCGTTCTTTCTGACGCACCCTTTATTTGAAATTGTTTCGATTTTTCAATTTTAGTGGATTTTCCCTGCATGAAATGCTATCTACGTTTGAAAATTATGCTACGGGCGAAATTTCATCTCAAATACAGACATATCACTATAATGCAGCCTACAAATGCCACACAGAGTTCGTGTGCACTCAAAATTGGGTTTCTGGCGTCTTGTCAGCCCACTGAGGTGTGTGGATATGAATGGAAAAGTTGAGACAGTGTCGGGTGTAGTTGCTGGGTAGCTAGTCGGCAGAGCGTTGGTGTGCTAAGCCAAAGGTCCCGGGATCGATACCCGACTGCGGAACAATTTTTCCTTTGAAATTATTCGAGTCTGCTTCACAGGGAGATATACCTGAAAGCCAGATTTGCACAGCAAGGTCTGTTTACAAGTGGAGGACTGGTGACGTTCTGGAGGGAGGTATTGAACGGACATAAGTTTCTATTGTTTTTCATTTAGTATTTTTGGAAGATGTCTTATTTTCTATCTAAATTGTCATTGTCATAACAGTGTAGATTTTAGAAAATGAACTGAAACCTGTCTTTCGACATTGCCACAGCAATTGCTTCATTATATGTGTCGTCACTTCTCTCCCAATATAATCTCCTCCTCGAAACTTCAACACTCTTTACGCCTATTACGTATTTTTACGTACCCATAGCAGTATGGTACAATTCAATGACGAAAGCAATCCAGAGTTCAAACGAACTTAGCCACAATGCATCGCTCTTCAGAATAATGTTAGTAGTAATAATAAAGAAACTATAATAAAATAACAACGTAATAATTTGTTAATAATAATAATAATAATAATAATAATAATAATAATAATAATAATAATAATAATAATAACAATAATAATTGTAAATTACAACAATTACATTGTTTCCTTTCATGTAAGCATAGTATACAATTACTGTCAAAATATATGCTCATATGCCTACTGTCCTATTAAAAGGACACCTGTTTCTAGCTCAACCAGTTACAACTAGAATGTTTCGACACCATACAAATATACTGCATTAAATGAGATTTGAAAAATACACAAAAATTGCAAAAAAATATTTCGGCATATCGGGGTTAATTTAGAAACCCATATAGCTTTTATTGATTTCGTGAAAGCTTTTGATAAAGTCCGAAGAGATCTTTTATTCGACATATTACAAGATAAAATATTCCAAATTTGCTATTACAAAATATAATATAAATCTACACAGACAGCAAAATAAGTGTCAAAATAAATAACTGTATATCCGAAAGAAAATTAGTTAATAATGGAGTTCGACAAGGTTGTCCACTATCACCAACTTTATTTAATATTTATATAAATGAAATTATTTTAAAATGGAACCAAATGTACACACCAGGAATCAAATAACCAGTGCTCTAACATTAAATACCTTACTCTTTGTCGATGATCAAGTCATAATTTCCCATTCAGAGGATAATTTACAAAGAGGATTATATATATTAAATAAAATATCAAAAGATTTTGGGATGGAAATTTCAGCACAAAAATCAAAAGTAATGGCATTTTTAGGACAAGACCCAGTCAGAAGTAAGATAATACACAATAACCAATGCCTCGAACAAGTACAAAATTTCAACTATCTGGGTTGTGAAATATCTTATCTAAATGAAAAAGATATGAACAAGAAAATTACCAAATTTACACAAATTTTAGGAATAATAAACAATACATTAAAAGCTAAATTAGTACAAAAATCTACAAGAATAAAAATATATAATACACTAGCATTACCCTCCCTTTTATACAGAAGCGAGATTTGGACATTAAAGAAAAAGACATGAACAGAATCAAAGCAACGGAAATGAAATTTTGAGGAGGACAGCAGGATATACTCTTTTAGATCGAAAAAGGAACGAAGAAATTTTAGAACAATTAGAAGTAGAGTCAGTAGAAGAAAAAATCAGCAGATACAAATTAAATTGGCCATATCATGCAAGAAGAATGGACAATTCAAGAATCCCAAAAATTATGATGCAGTATAAACCTAGAGGACATCGTCGACCAGGAAGACCTTTTAGAAGACTGCTAGATGGGGCCAAAACAGGTCTACAGAGGCCTAATTCGTGAAGGATGATGATGATGATGATGATGATGATGATAATTTAATGAACTCACATTCTCACAACTGTGGTTATAAGACAAAAGATTCATAACGAAGTTCTTGTGATGAACTTCACGTGAGCAAATTTCTTTGCTTGTAAGAATGCGTTCTCACAATAAATCGTTTGACTTGCGTGGTACATGCTGAACGCTAGATGAAGACGTGGTGATTAAGGAGAGAAAATAAATTAAGAAATCTGTGGCGCTATCTCTGAGCGCAAGATGTCACTAATGTAGGAGTCTACAATCACGATTTTCGTGTATGGAGTTGTGTTATTTTGACACAGGAAAATGTGGTTCAGGTGGAGTTAGGACTTTTTCAATTAGAAAAAAGTGTGAAATAGGTGTTTAACCTCATGGACTGTAACGAAAATAGAAAATATGTGGATTTGGGGCGTTTTTCTTTAGGAATAGGTGTCAAGCATAATCTATACTAATAATAAATCTGTAGCCAAAATTTTTCTGGTAATTTAAGATTTTCCAAAAATAATTGGTGTTAACATGTATAATTAACCATCCTGAAACCAAAAATCGCTTTTTTGACATTTTTGTTTGTATGTCTGTCTGCTGTCTGTCTGTCTGTCTGTCTGTCTGTCTGGATGTTTGTTACCTTTTCACGCGATAATGGCTGAACCGATTTATATGAAAATTGGAATATAAATTAAGTTCGTTGTAACTTAGATTTTAGGCTGTATGACATTCAAAATATTTTATTTAAAAGAGGAGTTATAAGGGGGCTTGAATTAAATCAATCGAAATATCTCCCTTATTATTAATTTTCATGAAAAATGTTACATAACAAAAATTTCTTTGAAAATAATTTCCGATAAGTTTTATTCTGTACAAAATTTTGATAGGACTGATATTTAATGAGATAAATGAGTTTCAAAATTACAATTACAACGCCATATAAGGCGCTGTACTGAAATAAAAACAAATGACTTCGTCTTTAAGCGGCCTTGGACAACAACAATCGAAATCTATTAAACATAGCCTACAGAGAATGTTTCTGTGTTTGTATGAAGTAATATTGGAAGCTAATTAATTGTTTAATTATTATTTCACCATTGGAAATTGCAGTTTCTCTAGATGGACATAATTCTACAATGTTATTACAGTAACTGCTGAAATATATAGCAAGTAATATAAAATATACACATTAAAACTAAATGATATGTCGATCCTCATTAAACTATGGTTGCATGTAATAACAATTAAGAAACATGTGAAAGGAATTGTCATTGCACCAAATGATTGCTCTCTGGACCAAAATGATCGCATTTTATTTAAATACAATTTCAATTAAGTAACATATTAAACGATTTATCCTTCTATCAAACACGAATGTTCCCTGGATCAAATGTCCTATTTTAATTATGTAATTACTTTATATTTATTTCTAACGGGTGCAGCGGAGCGCACGGGTACGGGTAGTAAATATAATAACAATGTAACGTTTATGACACATGAAAGACAAATTTAATCGACAATTAGAAGCTTTTTGTAATACACAGAAACATCAAAATGCAATCGACGTTAAGAAGATATGTTATAGATCTTGAGTTTGGACATTAAACTCAGAAATTTGAAGTAAATTGCAATCAGTTGAAATCGACTTATCTTACAGAAATGCAAGGTTAGCACATTTAGAAAAGAAAACAAAATGAGGAGGTAAATAAAATGAAAGCTACTAGCATTGTTATAATTTGAATTAAAATAATAATAGTAATAATAATAATAATAATAATAATAATAGTAAACTGCCCCCCATTGAGGATAGCCCTTACGGACACAGTATATCCTCAAAAAATTTATTATACATATTATGTAAACATAGATATTAAATTTTAAAGAAGGGAAACGGAGAAAAGGGTGTGAAAAATTACAATGGCTATTAATGTGGCAGCATGTGATTAATTAGGATTTGGCAGGATTTTTTTAACACAATTATCACAATGTCATCCCTCAGAGATGTTGGTAGAGCAAACTTCCGTCGAAATTCTTCGAAAAAAGCTGGTATAGTCCCTCGAGCACCTATGAGCAAGCCGAATACCTCAACGTGAATTAAGGCATATTTCAGCTTGAAATAGTTGACTGTAGGCTCATAGATCGACTTCTTCTCAAGGTGGACCTCGGCTGACTGATGACATCCTACTTCAAAACGTATCGTGGGGTCCACAATGATGCCCTGTTTAGTGTCAGCATTGTACGCTAAAATATCTACTCGTCTCGTTGACCCATTTTCAGCTAGACAGGAGATTTCTTCTTCTACTATCCAGCCCTTATTTGTTAATGCGGCAGCAATTTTGGATCTTATAAGATGATGTCTAGAGTTCCTCAAGAGCAATCCCTGTTCACAGAATCCCAAGACGTGTGCTAAAGTTTCAATCTCCGGGCAGCCATGTCTACACCGGGTACAGTCGAGAGATCTGCCGGGAACGGAACGAACAGCTGCTAAATTTGCTGTCATTTTCAGGCTAGATATCCATTCACCAGTCGAAAGTCCTTTCTTGTTTGTAATCCAACTGTTGGCGACTGTTACTTCGCTATACATCTCAACAACTTTTCCCCGTCCTGAAAGGGTCTTCCATGATTCATATTCACGACCTCTCAATTCTTCTCGAAAATTTCGAATTGTAGCTTTAGCAAACTCTTCGGGAAAAGAAAGGCAGAGGGAGTCACACGACGATTTGAGTTCGACATCTGTCTCATCATGTTAACATGCGGATTATCTGGTCTGATTCTGCAAAGTTTGAAATGTTTGGTTATTTTTATTGAGGATAGGAAAAGATCTCTATCTAGCAAAATCATCACTGGGTATCCACAAAGAGAATAAAAGGGTAAAGACAAAAAAAAACATAGAGCATGGAATCAAAGAAACTGTCATCACGGATTCTCACAGAAGAACAAGGAACTATTGTAATACCGTTTTACAAGCCGTGAAAAAAAGTTTATTTTTTATTAAATTTTATAATGATATATGGAATGATAATTTTACAATAATGTCCCAATTGACTTCATTGACTAATACATATTTCTTTATGGTACGACAGAGCGAAAGACTGATGTGTTTACAGAACACAATAAGCAGCAATTCAACATAGAATTAAACACAATTAAAAACGCGAAGAAATGACAAAACATGAAGTAGACATAATGTACATGAAGTATTATTTTTCTAACGACATTAATGTAATTCAAATAGAAATGGCCAATTTTTTAAATCCACTTTATTTATTACAGAAGAAAATAATTAAAATATGTCTTCATAAGCCTATTGATTTTCCATCTCAAAAATTGTTTTTAGACTTTAATGTTCTTAACATAAGACAAATTTATTATATTGTATTAATAAAATTGATACATAAGAATCGAAATAATTTTGAATTGTATTCTCATAGTTATGAAACAAAAGGTATGAATTCTTTAAGATTGTTTGAACCAAAATGCAACACTGCTACAATATTTAATTATAGTAGTAATTTAGGCCCAAGAATATATAATAAATTTATATTTAAATATCCTAATCTTGTCAATTCTAATAGCTTTAGTATTACATTTAAAAAGTTATGTATGGATTTTATAAAAATTGAAATATTGTAAATTTAAATTTATATATTATAATTGCATAGTAGACATAAGACAAATTATTGTAGTACTTATTAATTTCAATTTAGGAATCCGCCCCTGAGCACGAGTTCTAATCTTCAGTGGCGAGCTAAAGTTTTTCTGTATACAGGGTATTTCAAAAATACGGGGCATAATTTCAGGTATGTATTTCCCACATGTAGACAATCAAAATAGTTCATTACAACATGTGTCCGGAAATGCTTCATTTCCGAGTTATGGCTTTCACAACATTGAAATTCACCGGAACGTTTTTCTTTCCGCAGGTCGTTGTCATTACAGAAGATGTTCAAAATGTCCACCTCCTGCTTGAATACAGACCTCACATCGATGTCTCATTGACCTGCGAACACGATCCCAAACTCCAGGAGTATTGCGTATGTCCTCAGAACATGCCCCAATTCGATTCCGAAGGGATTCCAAATCAGGCACCGGAGACGAATAAACCAATGATTTTAAATGGCCCCACAAGTAGAAATACCCTTCGTGTGCTGATAGAAGGAGTCATGTTCACAGCCTCCAGAATCTCCTCCTGTACTTCTGGAGTTGTAGATCTTGGTCGTCCCCTTCCCAAACCAGGAGAGTTAAATTTTCCATACTCGCACAGACGGTAATGGAGACGTACAAATGTCTTCCGATCTGGACATTGTCGCTGTGGGTACCTCTCCTGGTACAAACGACGAGCCAGCGCAGCATTGCCGTCCGCCTTACCGTACATGAAGTGTATCTCTGCCAGCTCTTGATTTGAATACGTGTCGCACAGTCTAACGCCTACACAACACTGAATGTAACCTTCGCCTCGGAATGAACTGTCAGAGTGCCCTCTTAATGTCTCCTTTGACGGCAACGACCTGCGGAAAGAAAAACGTTCCGGTGAATTTCAATGTTGTGAAGGCCATAACTCGGAAATAAAGCATTTCCGGACACATGTTGTAATGAACTATTTTGATTGTCTACATGTGGGAAATACATACCTGAACTTATGCCCCGTATTTTTGAAACACCTTGTATATTATATTTTGTGCTACAATTATTAGCAAAATAAATAAATAAATAAATGATTGAATGAATGAATAAATAAATAAATAAATAAATAAATAAATAAATAAATAAATGTCATATAATATGCTTTCTCAGAAAATCAGAATTTCCTGTGTGCAAGAACTTCCAACATTATGAAGAATTCACCTAACCCATAAATTAATACAGTATATTCATAACTGGCTTTAAGAATGGTTGTACTCTTTCCCATATGAACTTTTAATTTTACTCGTCCTTTTTTTTTTTTTTGTCAAATTCCAACTAGTTCTCGTTTTAATTCTTCGAAGTTGTGTCATTCCGTAATAACACAGGTTACACTGGTTAATAGTGTTTGTATACTAATTTTCATCACTATAATGGAGTGCTGTACTTACCTACTTACGGCTTTTAAGGAACCCGAAGGTTCATTGTCGCCCTATCCTGAGTAAGATTAATCCAGTCTTCACCTCCCATCTACTTCTCGGCCCCCTCCCCCAAGATCTTTTTCCTTCCGGCCTCCCAATTAACACTCTATATGTATTTATGGATTCGCCCATACGTGCTACATGCCCTGCCCATCTCAAACGTTTGGATTTAATGTTCCTAATTATATCAGGTGAAGAATACAATGCTTGCAGTTTTGCGTTGTGTAACTTTCTTCATTCTCTTGTAACTCCATCCCTCTTAACTCTAAATTATTTTTCTAAGTACCTTATTCTCAAACACCCTTAACCTCTGTTCCTCTCTCAAAGTAAGAGTCCAAGTTTCAAAACCGTACAGCACAACAGGTAATATAACATTATTTTATAAATTCTAACTTTCAGCTTTTTTGAGAGCAGACTGGATGACAAAATCTTCTCAACCGAATAATAACAGGCATTTTCCTGTTTTATTCTGCCTTTAATTTCTTCTCGAGTGTCATTTATATTTGTTACTGTTGTTGAATTTTTCCACCTTTTCAAAGGATAAATTTCCAGTTCTTACATTTCCATTTCGTACAATATTCTGGTCACGAGACATAATGATATACTTTGTCCTTTCGGAATTTACTTCCAAACGTATCCCTTTACTTGCTTCAAGTAGAATTTCCGTGTTTTTTCCTAATTGTTTGTGGATTTTCTCCTAAGATATTCATGTCATCCGCATAAACATGCAACTGATATAACCCGTTCAATTCCAAACCCTGTCTGTTGTCTTATACTTTCCTAATGACGTATTCTAGAGCGAAGTTAAAAAGTAAAAGTGACAGTGCATTTCCTTACTTTAGCTCGGAGTGAATTGGAAAAGCATCCGACAGAAATTGGCCTATACGGACTCTGCTGTACATTTCACTGAGACACATTTTAATTAATCGAACTAGTTTCTTGGGGATACCAAATTTAATAAGAATATTATATAAAACTTGTCTTTTAATCGAATCATGTGCCTTTTTAAATCTATGAATAAGTGATGTACTGTGTCCTTATACTCCTATTTTTCTCCAATATCTGTGGAATACAAAAAAAAATCTTATCAATAGTCGATCTATTACGCCTAAAACCACAATGATGATCTCCAATAATTCTATCTATATATGGAGTTATTCTTCTCAAAAGAATATTGGAATGGAGTACTGCATCATTTGTTAATCATTAACGATTAGGCGTGGCATGCGAAAAAAATACATTCATTTTATTGTCAATATTATTGCATGTGTACGTATTCCGAATTATTAATTAAAATTTAACGCATTATGCTTTAACAATAAATTTAAAATGTATCGCAGTGAACGCTACGCTGTATAATGCATCCTGTGAACCGCGCTCAATATGGGCGGCGACTTTGTTGCTGTCGCGTTGGCACTCTTGCATCTACAATCCTGCCCTCCGCTGCGAGCTGCAGACGAGCGTAGACTTCGAGCGCTCACAGTTCGTTCAGTTGGCCGCAGAGGGCCATGGGACTTGGTTGTGTGGCGGGTATGATCAGCTATGTAACGGCTCAGGTTCGACAGTGATATAACAGAATGCAGTCTGCATTTCTCGACTGAACTGGCGTTTGTATTTATTGCACTTAGTCGTCACGTCTGTCTTGTTTGACAAATGTTCGCGATCGTTTTAACTCGAATTGAACTTGAAGATTTGTGCAGTGAAAGTCTTCTTAAATCATAATTACAAAAAAGAAACAAGAAAGAAAGAAAAACTTGTGTACAAATGAAAAGAAAACGGCGGTTATTTCTTAACTTGAGTAGGCGAGACTTGGCGATGGGTAAATATTTGCGTGTGGATTCTACTCGTCAGTGCTGTGTGACTTCATGTTAGGATAACCTCCAGCCCTTGTGTTCCCAATTGCCAGTTTTCTTCCTAACCCCTTTCAGGTACCCTCCGTACTATGATCCTTGGGCACACCCCTATTGTTGAGTTATATGTTTAAACTATATTTTAGAAATTAGTAGTTGTTAGAACACAAGAACAGCATTTTCTTCAAAGAATTTCAAAATAACCTTAACCGATTTTTGCGTCCATCAATCGTAAAAAAACAGTGACGTTATAATTTGGTAGCGATCCAAACAGAAAAAAATGTAGGACGTACCAAGCTTCCATTGTTGGCATAAGTTCAACTGTTTTAAACTACCAATAAGCGTTATTTGTTGGCACATAGCCAATCACAAAAAAACTGCCATAAGTAAACTTGTGGCCACGGTCCAATATTAGAAACACGTCTAAGTGTATGCGGCATCAAATAATATCGGTATTTACAACATTACATGTCATTAAAATGTCTCCTCGAGACTTTCCGTTGAGAGCATAAAATTAATTGGAGGAAGGTCGAGTAAATTTTAAGTAGAAGTCATTCTCGTGCACAGCTATGAAACCAGTAAAAAATAAGTGTGACCACTTTTAAATATTCCTGTAATGTTTGTGTGGTAATGAGTGGAAAGGAAAAGTAATCTTTGCTCTTTGCCTCCAAAATGCTTTTCTGCAATGCTGCTGATGTTGCCTGTGCAATTCTACACCTTGGAACTCGTTTCCATCCTCATAATTCACATTCGGTCAGCGACCAGCAACACGGCAGTAGAGGAGGCTTGCCTGGCTGAAAACTGCGTTTCAGACGTACGTGGCACCTATTTTGTGTTGACAACGAGCCTTCAGCACTTCGCCACGCCGCCAGTCTCGGTTGGATTTTGGTGGTGCTTTGCTGCTGCAACAATTGCGGTTATTTCCTCGCAGACGTTACAGCTGCCAGCCGGCAGCGTCACACGACCCGTTCCAACAAACCGACGAACAGAACTATATAGTGATAATCAGATACCATTGCACATACCTGGAACTATTATCAAGAACCACAGTAGCACAATTAAACGTTGGTGTAATTCATATAACGAACAAGGACGTTACCATGTCGAAAGTAACAGCGGAGATTCGAACGTACTTTCCTCTGTGAACCAATATTGTGATAAGACACGGTCAAGGAGTAATTGTGAACAGTATCATCTAGGTTTTTGTAAGCTGTCGTGCGTAATTTACTTTAAAGAAAGATCAGTGACAGTTTTGTGACAGTGCGTATCAGACTGCCTTCGAAGAAAGTCTTGGAAACATTGCAACTACAGTCTTGACACACTGCTACAGCGGCAGAACCAATGTCATCGCTCCTAAAACAAAACGAGTAAGTTATTGCATGTTAACATGTGCTGTACTTGGTTGGGTTTGCTTTTTATATAACTTGAAATATTGCAACGTATTCATTTTGCAACACTTTTTCGATTTATAGAAACAAATGACATTTTAGTGGTAAATCGAGAAAAAAAGTGAGAAAGTGTCACGGCATACATAACCTTAATAAATTGAAATGTATTGCAGTTGCATACACGTTAGTTGCAAGAATTAGAATCCATACAGGTTTCAATTGATAAGTTTATGGTAATAATAATATTTAACAAAACATTTATTGCACTTACTTCAATGTATTTTCATGTATTTATTCATGAATTCTTTCGCATTTCAAATTCGTTTACAAGTTTGCTTAGAAGGACATCTTGATAGTGCTTTCTATATTTTATCGGTATTGAAAATAAAAATACATAGAGGTCTCTTAGTCACAAAGTTTCCGTTGTAGTCTAATGTAGTTAGTTACCGGTACTGTTATATTATTTCAGGCAGACAAATGCTGCGTTAACAAATCTAATAGGCCTAAACTATTAAACATTACTTTAAAATATATTGGATATCCTTGACTTAAAATCGTGTGCTTATTAATAAAAAGTCACCTTTAAACAATAGTTAGGGTACCGGTAATTGCAAATTCAGGATTAGGCCTATCTGTTCAGTTAGAGTTAACATTAAATAGATATGTTAATATTATTCGACTTAACTTGAGACTTCCATTATCTTCAGGTAACTAAATAATAATGTTTTCATCAAGGGTTAAATGAATATAAGACTTTTATGATTTCTGTATGTAATATACGTTTAAATTAAAGGGTGAATACAGGGTGAACAATAAGTAATGCCATTAATTTGAAGGGGGTTATTTCAAACAGAAAAGTTAACACAATTCTGCTCGATTTGTTTTCTTTTCGAGAAAAAAAATTACATGAAACATATTTCATACTGTGTTTTGAGAAAGCTATTTATTTAATTCCCAATATGCTCAGTCATTTTAAGAGAGCAGTGTATTATGATAATAAATGATTGAAAGAATTTTAATTTTGTCCTTCAAATGTGCAGAAATTTGATCCGAACAAATGTAACCTTTTAAAATTCCTTTTCAGAACGAAAAGTTACATTCGTTCAGATCAAATTTATGCACATTTAAAGGACAATACTAAAATTCTTTCAATCATTTATTATCATAATACACTGGTCTCTGAAATTAATTGAGCATATTGGGAATTATGTAAGTCAGTGGCTTTCCCAAAACACGCTATGAAATGTTTCATGTAACACAATTTTTATTTCGGAAAGGAAACAAAACACAAAATTGTATTAACCTTTAGTGTTTCAAATATCTCAAAGAATAACATCCTGAAATTATACTTAATTGAGATTTTAGTTTTTAAATAAATGAACTCAAGCGTGTTTCCAGTAAATTTCTTTGTGCTGACGTGAAATCAAATTTTGAAAATCTAAAACTAACAATAGGCCTACATTTACCAAATTTAATATTAAAATACGGAAATATTATGTAATTACAATAACCAGATTCAAGTTGCCTTCGTAATGTTTATGAACATATAACTCGTCAAAAATGTATTTATGTGAACACTAAAATAGCCTATGTTCAATCAGTTAAAGATCACGATCATTTTAAAATAATTAATTACTTTTCTTATGTTTTAATAGTACTATAATGAATATTTGTAGAAATGGGGAAGGTTTTAATTTATGCTTATCTATATAGTGACATAAGTTTTATACACAACTTAATACCATGACACAATATTTCGGATAGTAATGAACGAAATCTTACATCAAACCAAAGTAGGGTAAACGGAAGTAGGTTTAGTTACAACAATTGTAAGGAAATAGAATAATGTCTTAAGTACTTAATAGTGAAAGTTGTGTTATAATTTTTAATTTGGCCTGTTGTACTTTTGACCTATATATTAATAACGTTGAAGAAAAATACAAAAAAAAAATTGTAAACAAAATTGGGTTGACCACCTCTGTGGTGTAGGGGTCAGCATGCTGGTCTCTTACGAAGAGGACCCGGGTTCGATTCCCGATCGAATTGAATTTCCTGGTTGAGGTTTTTCAGAGTTTCCCGTCAACTGTAAAACCGTAAAGTAAATGCCAAGAAATTCGGGCCACAACATCCCTGAATATCACCGGCTTCATTCATCGCCAAAATCATTAATAATCATAACAAATCAGTAATACATCTACAGACGCCATCTAGTTGACAACAAGACAACCAGTCTCAACAATAGTGCACAGGCCTTCGGATTTCACCCAAAAAAAATTAACTCTCGATATGACCAGAGATTTTAAAGAGAGTATAAATAACAAGCAAAAAAATTGGTTTATTGCTGTTTAAATCTGTGTGTTGATTACAAAATTGGCAATTCAGTTCTTCGTTATATTTAATGAAAAATATATATTTTTAATGAGTCTCATAGATTGCACACATGCTTTCTAATTGAAATGTTTATTTTAGAAAGGGCACAAGTCACATTTTTCCAATTTTACAGGAGACTCGAGAAAACTTTTCAATTCTTTGTATTGCGTCTTGGGAAGGATACTAAAATACACTTTACACACGAGTTTCAGATTTTGTAATGAAAAGGATGGTTTCTATGGCATTTTTTGTCTTGGACATGTGCCCTTTCTAAATTAAACACGGGAACAATGAGAGTTCAAAAGATGGACATAGCCTATTACATCTCAACAATAAGTGTACAAAATAGTGATAAACATGGAAATATGCCTCTTATTTTCACTTTTGGCATGAAAACTTTACTGTAGGCCTAGTTAGCCAATTCACAATTCCTCTTCACTTACATATTTGAGAACTTTTTTGATGTCTTCAATTTTTTTTTCTGTTAATAGTTTTTTCTTCAAAATCTCGTTCATTTGGTTATATGCCCTTCTCAAATAAACGTATTTATCTAACCTCCATAGCAACAAATGAAGTCTAGTTAGGAGTGTGCCCTTTCTAAATTTAATGCGGCTATCCTAATAGAGTACATTTTTAACAAAACATCAATTTGCACAAAAAATGTGATTTGTGCCCTTTATAAAATAAAATATTCAATTATTGACGTATTTTGCAACAATTAAATTTTGTTATGCACAAATGATATTGCCGCACCTGTCTAAGAAGATGAACTTTTCGTTTTCTGGATTACACACATTCTGTTTGAGCTGAAAATTAATATAGGGCTTAGTTAACTTAGCTTATAATTGTAAGGGTTAATTATGTAGTTTATGTGTATGTAATTGGTTTCTGCAAATTTGCATGAAGTAAGTATACCTAACCTAACGTACTATATTGTATTAATAATTTATAAATTTTCTCTTTACAAAAGTTGGCATTTAAAATGACATCAGTGTTAAAATATAGCCTATTGATCTGTTTTGGTAAGGAGTGGTAATCTTACAATTATGAGGCGCTAAGGTTTAACTAGAGGACTCTTTGGACTTTGAGAAATTTGTAACGAAAAAGTATTTGTTAACTTATTTAATTGATCTCTTCATCTTATACAAGAAACACGATTTGAAAAGCCGTCAGAATGGATTTCGAGTTCATCTCCATTTTGCTTTTTTTTCGATTTCAAATAAAGAGCGGTTCCTTTGTCGACTAAAACTTATTGTATTTCATATGCCTTATTCCTGAATAAATTGACTCGTAGATATTGAATATGAACAAAATGCGTCCAGTAGTGTGACAGACAGACAGACAGACAGACAGGCAGGCAGGCAGGCGGACAGACAGACAGGAGATAGCATTCCAAAAACCACGTTTTTATGTAACAGATGTTGAAAATGTGTATTTATGAGGAAACCTCGAAATTTATTTTTTGCAGCATTATAGTAGCTAGGCCTACTTCCTTTACTTACAAATGCCTTTTAGAGCACCCGGAGGTTCATTGCCGCCCTCACATAAGCCCGCCATCAGTCCCTATCCTGAGCAAGATTAATCCAGTCCTTACCATCATATCCCACCTCCCTCAAATCTATTTTAATATTATCCTCCCATCTACGTCTCGGCCTCTCCAAATATCTATTTTAATATTATCCTCCCATCTACGTCTCGGCCTCTCCAAAGTTCTTTTTCCCTCCGGCCTCCCAGCTAACATTCTATATGCATTTCTGGATTCGCCCATACGTGCTACATGCCCTGCCCATCTCAAACGTCTGGATTTAATGTTCCTAATTATGTCAGTTGAATACAATACGTGCAGTTCTACGCTGTATATGATATGATATATTTCGTCACAGCACTTCTTTACATGTAATGGTGTACCTCACATTTCTGTATCCGGTGCCACCATTAACATATTATTACAATAACACATTATTTGCAGTACACGTCTACACAAATACTTCCAATTACACCGTGTACCTTTTTTGTTACTTTGGTCAATCTCCCCTTCAGCATTTCTCCTACATTTCATTTGCTATTCTCTGTTTATTCTTTAATCCTAATATATCTAATATTATGTACTCCTTTCAAACCCCCTTTTTCCTCTAACTATTATTCACTAAAATCTCAATTTAAATTTTTCTCTATAAATTATCATATTGAATTATTTCTCCTATTTGTTCTTTGACCTTGTATTCATTTGCACTTCCAACGTTCAAATGTTAGTACTAATTTTATGCTGTCACTTATTCACTTCTTTAACCCGTTTTCACTATTATCACTCATTCCTATTTGCGCTCACTTTCACTTTCTCACTATTCTGCTTACACCTAATCCTTTGTCACTATTCTCACTTCCTATAAATACTTATACAGGGACATCACTTTATTTTTACCAACATTTTTAACATTAACCTGGCTATACTCGGAAACATTGTTACCCCCCCCCCTTCCATTACAGGAGTTTGGAGTAGCTAGTGCAATATGCAAACAAATCATTTTACTAGCTATAGAGTCGACCTGGTTGGCGAGTTGGTATAGCGCTGGCTTTCTATGCCCAAGGTTGCGGGTTCGATCCCGGGCCAGGTCGATGGCATTTAAGTGTGCTTAAATGCGACAGGCTCGTGTCAGTAGATTTACTGGCATGTAAAAGAACTCCTGCGGGACAAAATTCCGGCACATCCGGCGACGCTGATATAACCTCTGCAGTTGCGAGCGTCGTTAAATAAAACATAACTTTAACTAGCTATAGGAGGAGAGAAAAATATTGTATCCAATTATGTTACAGGGAAATATAGTATTACGATTTTCAGTTTGGTCATTACTTTACAGTATTTTATCAAAAAACAGTAGAATAGTAACAATTTGTTTTCACAAACTCAAGTCTTCAGGCGGTTATATACATTATGTGATGTCTCCTTTATTCAACATATTACTAACTTAATTTATTCCTGAGAATTTTGTGAGCACTTCCGTAAGAAACTCCAATTTCTACAGCTAACTTCTTGACCGACTTATTAGGACCTCGCTGCATCCTTTCTCTATCATCTTCTACAGCATCTTCTGTCACCTTTGTTGGCCATCTTACACTTTTCTTCCTTTCTGTACACTCTGTTGCTCTAAATTTATCTACCAGATTAATGACATTTCTACGAAAATATTCCGTAATGATATAATCAGGAAATTGTGAAAAAAAAAAACTGTTGTTCAAATTCGGTTATATTGTAATTCCAGTTTCTATCATCGTCCTTCATACCTGCAAACAGTAAAACAAAACTCTTGTTTAAATAATGCTGTTAAGTACCGCACCATATTGTAGGGTACCATACTTTCGGTAACTCTAATCTTCACTTGTGCTCAGTCCACACAGATAAATTCAGTTATGCTACACACCATACCTGTGTGAAAATAAACTTCAATAATATAAGCTCTTTCTTCTATAGAAAACGCAACATATTTCTGAAACACACTGTACTTTGTACTGTTTACTTCACTGCTAGCAACAGCGGCCGTAAGTTTGTGTGACTGACGTTAGCAAGGACATTAGTGAAAGGGGTGGGAGTCAAGTACATTTAGAAACGCAGGTACAATAAAAATTGAAGTAAAAACAAAATGATGTCCCCGTATTTTATTCTACACATCTGCTTATACACTTTTGGTCCCGTTCCCTAACCTGTACGAATGGTCGACATGTTCTTCTCTCAACTCTATATTAAAGATCACTCACATAAATCTCTCACTTTCTCAAAGGTATCCATCTCTTTTTCCCGGCCCCTTTCTTGACCCCGAAAATTATTAAGTTATTTTTCCTCATCTTGATATCGTAGTCACTGATGTTTTCTACCTTTAGTCTTAAGTTTTCTAAAACCTGGTTCTTCATTTCTACTTCTACTTAAATCAAGCCTACATTATTATTCCTTTCCTTTCTACTTAATTCACTTACTTCATCCGTATCTGATGTCTGTTTCTGTAACCACTGTTCCATCGTCTCTTACTGTATTCTTCGCTTCTTCCTCACGCCAATAGCCTTTATACTGTTCTACGCTGTATAACTTTCTCCAGTCTCCTGTAACTTTATCCCTCTTAGCCCCAAATATTCTGCTAAGCACTTTATTCTCGAACACTCTTAATCTTTTTCTTCTCTCAAAGTGAGAGTCCAAGTTTCACAACCATACAGGACAACCGGTAATACAACTATTTAATAAATTTGTTTGTACGAGATCGTGTGTATTTGCTTGGTTTCCGCACAAAACCAATCCGCGGAAAGTCTAAAATTCCACATTCAGTATTCCCAACCTAACACACATAACAATTTCCCTCTTCTTACCGCTTAAGTGACATATTGATTTTACTGTTTAGGCTTTTAACATATTATTTTTAGAGACGTTCAATATAGTAATAATTATAAATTGGAATCTTACCACTGCAATTTCACCTAAATTGCACTGTTAATTATTGTTTTTAAATATTTGCAAACATTAAGTAAACTCTACAACTCCACTAAAGTTACTGCATTCGTGATGCAAGTAACATTAAGGAAGCCGTGAAAAAATCAACAAGATTCCAGACTCATAATAATAATAATAATAATAATAATAATAATAATAATAATAATAATAATAATTTATTTTAGCTGGCAGAGTTAAGGCCGTAAGGCCTTCTCTTCCAGTCAACCAGCAAAAAGAGTATATACATATGCATGAACTTACAAAGAATTCAACAATTTGATTTAGATGAGAGTTACATGTATACAAGAGTTATTTACGAATTAAACAACAAAATACTATGAACTATTAATTAAACACTGAAATAAACTGTGTAGCAGAATTAAGCTAAAATACATAGAATGTTAATATATTTTAAATAATATTAGATAATAGAAAGAGATTATTATGAGACAATTTTGAAAATACAGCACTATCAGGATGATGTCTAAAAGAAAGAAGTAACAATGTAGTCAGTAGACTGGGGGGGGGGGGTAAGACAGACGTATATCACGGCCTGCTGGAGTACAGTAAACACAGAAAACATTTTAAAGCAACAATGTTGAAGATAGATATTTTTGTTTTGCAAATTTGCCGTCATTGAACAGAAACCAAGATGGATATTTCATTGCAACTAATTAGAAATTCCTCTTTCAGGTATGTAAGAAACGATCTTCGCACAGAATAATGTACGATACACGAGCGGTATGTTTTCTTTCAATTCTTGGAAATTAAAAAAGCTCAACTACGTTTCGCTTTTTCAAACTTTTCCTCGAATATAAAAACTTCAACATACCGCTCCTGTAACGCATATTACTATTTATTTAGGCAGTACTAGTAACTTTAACGAAAGTGAAATTAATTAACGAAAAGCTAGTTTTTTATGTAAATATAATATCGTATAGGTCTAACTATAAGAGTATACTAATAAGAACAATATGTATTGGGCACTGAACTTCGTTTTATTGCATCTATTCAAATGGCAGTGCTCATAAATTTCATCTAACATATGCCTTCTTAGTCTTTGCAAATGCTTGCCTCCAGAAGACGTTTTCTAATAGTTTGCCCTGCCTAATATGAAACATAAATGTTTCCCTTGAAGGGAAAAAGTTAAGTGTGACGAGGGAAATATAAATTTTAAGAAAAATGCTGCAGCCTTAATTCTTTGAATGCCGTACTGACGTCACAAGGAATTCATAATATTCATGTTTATTATTCCTAAGAAACCTTTGCACCATTGCTTAGGAGATCGCACAACTATTAGTTCAAGGCTAATCAATGGAGTTTCAGGAACTTTGTATTTTAGAAACTTCCTTATCTGATGTGAGACGCAATAGAAATTCCTCCCATGATCATAGTGTAGGATATATCTACTTTCCTTTTTTATCCAATGTCTTTGACGAAGCTCTTTATTAACTCTAATTTTATATTAAATGCGATCACGAGAAGCTTTCCAGGATTTAGGCTAATGAATTTATGTTACTCTGTATAGGACAGATTGTTCTTTCTTCCCCATTACTTTACACTGTACCGATTTTTTTATTGATTATGACTGATCCTAAACACAGGAACAGAAAATATTTGGCGATTCCTTTTTGTAATTTTATAGTTAACTCCTGTCACTTTTTTTTATACCACTATGTACAAAGCAAATTCTTCATTCTTCAATACATTTTTTAACACTTATATAATCACTGAACTATTAAGTTATTTGAATAAATAATAAATACTTCACAGTATTAAGAATATAAATTTTGGTGTTGTGTTACCTGATTGACAAGTTTCGATGTTCTTTACATCATGCTCTGAATCCTTGCTTGCTTCTGGTTTCTTGTTATGGTGGGGTGTGTTCTGAAATTCAGTTGAGTGTTGTATGGAGCAAACACACAACAATTCAACCTACGCAGGACACATCACAAACTCCAACCATAACTACAGCAACATAGACACTGACATCCCTGATCACTATATTTATAACATTGCTCAGCCTTATAGCTTTGACGGCAACAACTTTTATCAAGTTTACTGTACTGCCATCTAGCAACAGTAGAAGAAATCACGTCATATCTCCCATTTGAATTGCATGGAGCAACTGTACTTCCATCTAGCGGTTGTTTTAAATCGACGGTGGCGATCCTGGTGGTTGTTCACTTCCACTGCTATCGTTTTTAACATTGCGATGGCCAGTCTGTTATATATGTGATCAGGGCTGACATGAAAATACTACACATTCAGCCAAAAACAGAAACTTGACGGTTCTGAACCTTTTAAAGATTGTGAGCACGTGAGCACAAGGAAATCGAATAGGTTTAATAGGACTATATGAATACATACAGCAAATAAAATCGTGATCGAGCTTTATTCTTGAGGTGCTTCACGAGTGAGAAAGTTCTTGGTTGGTTGTCCCTAATATAGCCAGATATTTGAAACAATCACTCCGAATTATTTGGAGTCTTTTTGTATCTTTTGTTCTCAAAAGGCTATGAATTTCTCCTCTTAAAACAAATATTTCAGCGCTAAGGAGATCAATAGAAGCTCCTCACGTGCAATCACATTATTCTCTTCAATAATCTTGATTTTTATGTGTAAAGAGATTAAATTTTTGGTCCCACAGAATTATCTGTGATGGTCTATTTGTTATTAGCAGAGAAGGATTCAATCACAGTCTACTATATACAGTCGCGAAGCTTGAGGTGTTTTTTTGCAAATCTCGTGATAAAGCGCTCCAAGCGGTTAGCAACTAGAAACAATAGACTGTCCATGGTCGACTTAGGACTGTGTCGTATTTCTTTCGAGTGCTAGCTCGTTGCGTATTTCACATTGATGTTTGTGAAATGTTCGTTATTGGTTATAATGAAAATGTTAATGGCTAAAATATAATAATTGGAATAATAATATGGGACAAGGAGGAGACGTTTGTAGTGTTATAAATTGTAGCAACAGTAAGAGAAAGAGGCCAGAGTTATCCTTTTTCCGATTTCCGAAAGATTCAGAAAGGTTCCTGGGTTTCCACAAGAATGCTGTGCAGAAACAAAACTCTTAATTTGAAGTTCTTTGTGACTGTTAGAATACATTATATATTTAAATTTCATAATGAAATGTTTCAGTCTAACCGAAAGGACATTAGATACCGATCAAAGTTCTGTCACTTAGGCTGCTAAATTTCCAGAGAAATAAAGGTTAGGTCTACTTTTTTTTCAGAGGATATATTTTTATGTGTTATTTTACTAAATACGTAGAAAAATTAAGTTTATTTTAATGAACTTTACTGATCACGTTTTATTTTCAATTCTGGTGGGATTATTATTGCTTAGGCCTAATTTTTTCTTCAAAGGATATGTTTTTAATTATAGCTGTTAATTTTGTTGTTATTTTTATTTGTTGCTTTAACTAGAGACGTAGAAAACGTCTGTTACAATAAAATGTATTGATCACGTTTTATTTCCAATTCTGGTGTGATCGTTATTGCTTAACCTCATCCCACTTTGTTAACTACGTAAGCCTACACTACAAGTACCGGTACGCGTAAGTTACTCCATTAATTCATATTTCCATTATTATTGTTGTAAAGGGAAATGCAAATTAATATTTATTGGTTTCAATTCATAGTTAATTATCGCTATAATCTTGAATGAGTGAAGCTATTATAGTAAATTTCAGTTCGTTTTGCACAAACAAAAAATATATTAACTTATTTCTTGCAGGTATCTTCGAGTTTATGGTGGAATTTAATATACTTCATTAAAATAATAAATTAACTTTATGCATTTAATATTTCAATAATGGAAGGAAAGTGATAATTTTTCCAAAAGAACACGACAACGAAAATGTAACATATTTTGTCGGCTGCTAGGAGAGAGATCTGCGATGATGGGGCGATAGTAGCGATCCTAGTGGTGGGCAACTACCCCTGTTTGCATTTTTACTACATATTGAGCTTCGCGACTGTATATAGTAGACTATGATTCATTCCTGTGCGGTAGGTTGGACTTCTTTGGCATAGCTCAGTGGTTAGAGTGCCCAGTACGTAGAACTGGGAGACCCGGGTTCGATCCTCAGCGACGGAACAAATTTTTCTCCGTTAATAACAACTTCATTTTTTATGATTAAAAGAGCAGCAGATTGAGAACGCCTGCTCTAGAACAATATCAAATTTACAAACGTACAAAAAGCACACCCACAACACATTCTGATCATTCAACTGAATTTCAGAACACACATCCTTTTTGGTACATTAATGAACACACCCCACCATAACAAGAAAGCGTTAGAACTCACCAGGATTCAGAGGATGATGCAAACAACATCGAAACTAGTCGATCAGGTAACACAACATTAAAATGTATAATGTGAAACACTGTGAAGTAGTTATTATTTCTTGGATGGGCGATCATAAGAGTACAAGTCAAAAAACCTTATTTTACAGGAGAGCAAAAAAACTGTTTAACATCGTACATGATTTTGAAGATACTGTTACGTGCATCAGAGAATGCGGCGTTCTACAGCAGGTTTTGACTTGTACTCTTTTTACCAGACATAGATATCGAGCTGATGATGACAAAACTGTACATATCTCAATTTCGCCAAAAATTCACTTGTACTCTTATGATCGCCCATCAAAGATTTATTCAAATAACTTCACAGTTAAACAGCAAAGAAAATTATTTTTGATTCGTGACAAGAATCCTGAGGACACTGCACCGTACTTTCCTTTTAAATATACTCTACGAAGTAATGAGGATGACAGTAACGTAGATCCTATTGTCATCGTAAAGCAAAACTTCATTCAAACTTAAAATTTTGACGTGTCTTTGATTAATCTCAACTTGCTATGATAGTATGGATTTCTGTTTCGTCATCAGGCAATACTCTCGTTACCAAAGTAGGTCTACTGTGTATATCGTCTTTCACAATAACAACTTTTGTTTACAAAATACATTTAATAACAGGATTGTTTGTGTGTTACTTGTGTATTATTCCAAAACTCACTACCGAGTGGAAGTATGCAAAGTATATTGTTTTTAAGGTATTGATAGTTACCATCTCTTGCATACAGTAGCTCTAATAGCAAAACATGTTGAATTTAGTTTGGAGGTAATTTCTTTAATATGATTTTTACAATTTAATATATTACAGATTTGTAAGGCAAGATAATGAGTTAATGACGTTACCGTAAGAGAAAGAGGGCCACCGGCGTGGCTCAGTCGGTTAAGGCGCTTGCCTGCCGGTCTGAAGTTGCGCTCGGGCGCGGGTTCGATCCCCGCTTGGGCTGATTACCTGGTTGGGGTTTTTTCCCCGAGGTTTTCCCCAACCGTAAGGCAAATGCCAGGTAATCTATGGCGAATCCTCGGCCTCATCTCGCCAAATACCATCTCGCTATCACCAATCTTATCGACGCTAAGTAACCTCGTAGTTGATACAGCGTCGTTAAATAACCAACTAAAAAAAAAAAAGAGAAAGAGCGCCAGAAAAGTATAACATTGTACTGAAGTACTCGGTGATCTTCTTTAAGTGCCTGGCCGGAACGATCGTCGGCTATCAGACGATACTAGGGAAATCGATGATGGTACGACAGTTTCCCTTTGCTTTCCGTGTCTGATGATGATGATGATGATGATGATGATGATGATGATGATGATGATGATGATAATGGAAGCGAAATGAGCCGAGGTCTAAACACCGAAAATGACACACCATTTAGTCCAAAGGATTAAGAAAAAAAAAAAACGTGAAAATCTCAGGACTTAAGGTCTCCCAACCAGAATTCGATCACGGTCTCGTGAATTGAGCTGTCACGCATGTTGATCATTACTTCAATTGGTGGACTACTAAACTTCTCTCATACCGCTAGGATGAAATTAATATTTTCTTATTTCTTTTTAATTGATTATTTTACGACGCTTTATCAACTGTATAGTTACTAGCGTCTGAATCAGATGATGGATGGATGGATCTTTTATTGTCGAAGGCATAATATATGCATAGACATGGTCAAATATATACATTACATTAAATTTAAAATATATCAAATATAAAATACATTATTCATTTCATTTCAAGGGCCCATGCGTGTATCCTCTAGATTGTAGGGACACAAATTTATTCATTTCATTTTTATATAATTCCTGCATTTGTTAGTATTTTTTTGTAAGTTTGATGTCCTCAGGCAAAGTATTGTAAATTTTGATACCAAAAACCGTATAGGTTCTGCTAATATTTGTAAGATGGTGTACTGCAGGGATGAGACGATATTAGCTCCCAGTCATGGTAGAAGAGCTCGACTTTGATCACGGGCGCATAGCGCAGTTACTGTAACGTAGACACAGGGATGTACATGCACATGCAGCGAATAAAGGCAGCAATTATTACAATAACTTGCGTTACTAAATTTCTGGCTATGTAATAGGGCAAATTACTCAGTTATTTAATATACATGTACATATATAAACAAATCGCAAAGGGGTGGGTTTTTAGGAACAAAAAGAGAAATAGGAAAAGTTAATTGTATGTAAACCATTTTACTGTTAAAAGCAATTATATATTATGTAAATACTTCACTTCATTGGTTAGGAGAAACTAATAGGGTCTACCTGCTCGACGTATGTGATCTCTAAGTACTTTTGAGTATTTGTTGAAAAAATAATAATGACAATATTGATTGAAATAGAGTATATTGATTGTGTGATTGTGAAAATGTAGTCCTTACTCTCCAGTCGTGATTATGTAATGAGTTTTCTTAGAGTGATTTATGAGATGCACGTAACACGAAAAAACAAATTGATTAAATTAAGATATTGAGAGCCATCGTAATTTTTGGGGTCAATCATTTAAGGGGATACAGTTTGTATGACTTTTAAAACTTCCACAATTTCGGCCAAAATTTGTGAAATTTAAACTACATAAACAGATTTATAATAATATCATCTCTACATAATTTTGTGCAATTAGGTCTAATAGTTCTGAAATTATATTTTTAAGCATATTTTATATTGACGTTACTAAAAAAGCTCCTTGCATCAAAGTTTTCAAAATGTTTAGTTCATATTTGCTAAAAATCCTGAAAATAGTTATCGGAATAAAAGTGAATTAGCATTTTGAGTTTAGTAATAGTATAAGTTAAAGTGCAATCAAAGATAAAATATTATTTCTAAATTAAAGAAGCACGTAGTCTAATAAAAGTAAATATCCAGAAACAAGCAACAAATAAAACATCAATAATACATTTAAAATAAAGAAATAAAAGGATTCTAGATACAATCTACTGACCCAAATGTAAATTAATTTACCTTCGATGTCAATTCCGAAATGAATTTATTTCTCTCTTCTCCTGAATAATGCCTATATTTTTTTCATGTTGCGTCTCATAATGCGGTTTTATGTTGCTTCTTTTGCAAATGATATATTTTTTACACAAGAAACACTGGACTTCATCACCATGTTCGAAGCATAAATATTGTATCTTCCACTCTTCCTTGAAAGCTTTAAGCGCTTCCGTTCCGTCATGATGCTCTGTGTTCTAAGATCTGTACATCCTTTAGCAATGTTTACAGGTAAAAGAGCTCCGCGCGCGCGCAGCGGGCATAAAATAGCTCTCGCCCGCAAATATTAGTCACTATCGTAAGACTGGTGTATTGGAATAGTTAAACTATTTTTGTTACGAGTATCATAAGTATGAAAGTCACTATTTTTGTGAAAATCAGACTAATTTTTAAAAATTAGTCGTAAAACATTAAATATATATATATATATATATATATATATATATATATATATATATATATACACCATAAACAGTATTCTTCACATGACATAATTAGGAACATTAAATCCAGACGTTTGAGATGGGCAGGGCATGTAGCACGTATGGGCGAATCCAGAAATGCATATAGTGTGTTAGTTGGGAGGCCGAGACGTAGATGGGAAGATAATATTAAAATGGATTTGAGGGAGGTGGGATATGATGGTAGAGACTGGATTAATATTACTCAGGATAGGGGCCAATGGCGGGCTTATGTGAGGGCGGCTATGAACCTCCGGGTTCCTTAAAAGCCAGTAAGTAAGTAAGAGAGAAGTTTAGAAATGTAAATAGGAAGATGTAGGCTAGGCTTCGTAAATATTTTTCCACTCATTGATCGCAAGAAAAAATCTGTCAGTGGAAACCAACAGAGGAAGTAATATTGAAATTTATTTTGAAACCTCTGACGGCCCGGTGTGGAATGACACGACTCGATCCTGTCACTGAACATTATGGCGTCAGTTGGTGGTTATTCAGTGAATTACGTGTAAAAACTGAGCGATAGTATCTAAAAAGGAAAGACTATTTGTATCGTTTGTTCTGGTTATATTGCAGGTGATGAAATTGCTCTTAGAACGACACGAAGGGTCACGTGATTATGATCTATGAATATCTGCATTCTTTGCATTAGTGGTGTCAAAAACCGTGACGAGCTATGTTTTATCTTTAAAACTATCGCCAGCAACGGTAAAGAGCAACCACGACTAGCTCTATTTTATCATTCCTTGACAAGAAACGTCCACAACTTTATAATGAATTTCCTTCTTCAGTAACATTACCGTTATTATTACATACATTCATTATTGAAGTTCAGTTAGTTGTCTGCGTGTCTATTAATGAGTCCCGGTTCGTTTGTCATTTGAAAAGAATTCTGTAGAATGATGGATAGTAAGACAATGAAAATTGGTAATGTACTTACGGGCTATTCCATATGAAATCGATCAGTAAAAAACCTCGCATTTTTAATACTCTAATTTTTCCCCTATTTATACAAGGTGCTGAGGACAGTGCATTTTCAAAAATGTACTATCGAAAGTCAAACGGTTTTCGTATTATTGAGCGACAAATTTAGCGTAGTTTATAAAAACAAGCCTCTTTCAGCGCTCAGAACTCTGGAACCATTTACTGCAGAACATTGAACGAGAGCTCATTTTGAAGCTGACATTTGGTAGGTTATGTTAAGAAGTAATCCTTATTTTTATTGTACACAGAGAGACAGATAATCTGATTTTACTTACTTTTTGCCAATTTGTAAAAATATAAAAAAATATTGAGAAAAAACCTTGCATTGTTAAGAAGGATTCGGCATTGTTTGGTTAGTGGTACGGCAATACGTTTCGAGGATATTAAATAGATTATTTTCACACGCCTAGACTTGAACGGCGCAGTACCGCACGCACTGGCCGAGAGCTGAAGATAAGCGAGCGTTGGGCGTCATTTTACTCCTGTGTTTATGAAAACCTGTGACAAAGCTAGCCCAGCCATGACTGCTAGACGACACATCACGTGTTTGTCTCCTGGCCTTGCTTACCTCGGCTATCTCCCGTCTCACAGTCAGCTGGTTAGTTCACGCGCGTACTATTTATTATCTTTATTTGATAGTTTCAATACTTTCTTATCAACGTACCATCAGTAAAAAATACGTGTTTATTTGTACTTTCAATGCGGAATCTAACTATATATTTTTAAAATATTTTTTCCTTGGCAAAGGCGTCTTAATGAGGAATGTCAATATAAACTTTAATTTCTCAGCATCAAAATAAAAATGATTTTGATCTTTGGGTAAAAGGGTTTTGTAGCTACAACAGTTTAAAGTTGCAAATTTTATGAAAATACGACAAATTTAAATATTTTTAATTTAAACACTATGAAGTTCTGATGCCTCAGACTTTGCACAAAGCATTGTATCACAGTTCTCTACGTACAAAAAATGTTTTATTGTATTTAGAAATTGTAAGGTCAATTTTCTCTATATTTCGGTCGATTTGAGATGGAATAGCTCTTACGTAGCAATGATATTTCAGTACATGGATTTTCGAAAATGATACTCCGAACTACATGTAACGAATATGAAAATTGTAAAAAGACATCATAGCTGCAGTTTGAACACTTTATAACATCGTCGCTGTACAAAAGTGATAATTTCATGCTAAAGAGTTCTTTAAGTAAATGGTTAAATTCTACCTCCAAATAAATAAAAGATAGTCTGTGATAATTTTGAAGTTACATAAATATTATTCATGACTATTACACTTTTAATACGCCATACTAGTTCTGATCAATAAAACGGTACGGAACGACGTGTTTCAACCAATCATGGCTGCTTATCTTACAATTTTATCACCTCCCTAGCATTTTGTTTTTTTATATTATTTTAATGTACCGAAGTACATATGATATTTCCATGCAGATATTCTGCGTCATCATATGATGAAAGAGTAATGGAACGGAGAAAAATTCTCTCCGACACCGGGATTTGAACCCTGGTTTTGAGCTCTACGTGCTGAGGGCGGCCACTAGAGGGAACCCAAGAGTTGGAACTTAAACTGAGACGATTCTGTCCTGCACCGGGATGGGTATCCGGTGTGGCTTAGTGGATAAAGCATCAGCACGTAGAGCTGAAAACCCGGGTTCAAATCCCGGTGCCGGAGGGAATTTTTCTCCGTTCCATTACTCTTTCATCGTATTTTGTTTTTTGTTTGCCAACATTGTACTTTCAATAATTATACCTTTTAAAATGATTCAGGTTTACTTCATCGTCCTTAATTAAAACTTTTCTATCATCTATCTTCTTTATATTATTTAGGTTATGTTATAGCTTCTGCTGTATGAGATTATGGATAGTCACGTACCAGAGATTGTTTGGAGTAACTGCGATGCAAGCGTGGTAAGTGCATTGTAACAGAGTTTAGGAAAAGTTAGAGAAAACGAAATCTAGTGTTCTCTATTTCCGAGATTCTGTTATGAACTTAACACTTGGATTGCATACTGTTTTTTGCTCGATCTTAATAAAAAATAAATTCTTATTATTAATCATTTTTAATTTAAATAAAGAGTTTGTTTTTGGACGCTAACATTTTCATATGTGTTCGCCGTTTATTTGTCGATAGGTGTCATTCATTTGTTATTATTCGTATTTGTCGATAGGTCTAGGTGTTATTCATTTGTTATTATTCGGCTGCGATTGTGAAAATGTTGTAATAAAATAAATTGTAGAATATTTAGTTTTGTCTTCAAAGAAGTAGGTAGGTGAAACATTATACATCAATATAAGTAATTAACATATTGAAAATGTTTGTAGGTGACACCGTAATTAAACATCAGTGTAAATAAATTGCATGCCAGTATAGGTTAATGCTTGAATACGTATTTTACTCCATGGATGTTTTCGCGTTCAGCCACGGCCCCACGAGTGGCGCTCAGAGCAACAACCGGAAGTCGTAAGAAATGGTTTTCACGCTTACGTCTTATCTACACATTAATTCTTGTTTTTTTTACAAATCTCCACTCCAATAAATCAATTTAGAAAGAGTACAGGTATAATAAGACTTTAATTTATTTCCTCATAGCACATAGTGGTGCTCGACATTGATAGTTCGTTACTTTTAAGTAAATAAAAGTTGATTTGATTTGATTTATTTACTTACCGCACGTGTGTTGTAAGTTTAACTTACAAGGCCTACCCAGCGTACAGATATTATATAGTATGGACACTTCGCTTCGCTACCTTTGATGTAGCCGGACTGATTTCAGTGACCTTCAAGCCAGCTAGAGCGTGAGATTCTGCTTTCTCCCTAGAGTTGGCGCTGACATCACACCAGCTAGCAGTCGACACAGCGGAAATATACCACATATAATTAATGCATCTTGGTACATTATGTACTCAAATAAAATAAATTGGATCCATAAAATAATAAATCCGTCATTAACTGTAATGTCTAGACTCTAGAGTTTCTTTATAATGAGAGTTGAGACGTTGACACCAACAACAATTAAAATATGTAATGATTTGATAGCGCTGAAAATGGAAAAACAAAACTCTTACGAGAAGTAAAACCATTATACCTATATCATATTTTATACAAATATTAAACGAATTTGATACTTAATTTTATAATGTATTATAGTATTTTATAATATAATTTATTATTTCTGAAATATAAAAAAATTATTATTACAACTAGTTTGCCACTGAGAAATAAGGAAAAGCTGTTAACTTGAATTTATTTGAAGCAAAGAGTTACTGGATTATGCAATAAGGTAGGCGATGTTTGGATCCTGTATCTCAACTCTATACTCAATATTATCTTAGTGTATACTGGATTACACTAACCTCTAGCGCTTGAAAGTGGAACTAAACTCCGGCACACACAGAAACAAAACACAGGAAAATTCGCTCAGTATCCATTCTTTATAATCCCTATTCGCTGGCCTATCAACAACATCGCTAAGGTTGTTAAAACACACGATCGACCGAAAATATAAATTGATAATTGAAGTAGAATGCAACTGTTTTAATAAAAATGAAACTGAATCGACAAAGGCTTCTTGACTACTAATCGTCCATAGAGTTCAATGATTGTATAGTTGGCACAACTGGTAACAAGGGAACAGCTCATCATAACACACTATTGCAATCTAGCGAAATATTTCGTCGTTGTTCCTGCAAAATATAAAATTTTTCAGTAGGAGGAAAAAACACATTTATTAATCATGGCAGCCGTACATAGGAGACTGTGAATTAGAGCTGGGGACGGAGCGAGTAGATCCGTTGAGTTGCTCGGTTCTATCGGTTTATGTGCTTGGCAGCGGAGCACCGAAGCTACTCGGTTAACCGTAGCCGTTACCGGTCAGTTCAAACGTGCAAACACAGTTCACGTGTTTTACTTAATTCTAGCAGACAACAACGTAGGTACTATTATTATTATTATTATTATTATTATTATTATTATTATTATTACTAATATTAAAGTCCAGGATAACAGAGAAAGTATGGAATTGAAAGATTCAACATGGATCCATTATAAACAAATGCTACCGAATGAAGAATAGATTGTTGCAAGTAACAATTAAAATACCCAACAACAGCCGAAAAGATAGAAATCTGAAAATCGCCCTTCTCATTGGCGCACCTTGTACTTTCTTTTAATGGTGTAATAAATCCCACTCGAGTTTTGATTTTCTCTAGATAAACCAAAACCTCTAGTGACATTACTGTATGGAATACAGAAGTAAACCTGTAAGCGGACAATCCAAAGGACGTATTTGATAATTTGTATTAATGTCGTGAAGTTCTTTCACATATTATTATTAATATCATGTGTTATAGAACACTCAACTTTGCTTCCCTACTGGCGACAGCCATGCGATGGGTTTTTGTACGAAAACTTCATTGCTTTCGGCAAGATTAAGAACCGTGATGATAGGGTTCAGAGATAAACACAGTAATCATGACAAGTTTTGAAATAGTGTGGTTGCTGGATTTTATTGCTGTGAGATAGCGTCTTTTATGAGACTAGTGTTGTATTCACTTGACATTCATATCTGATGAGATGAGTTAATATTTTTTTTGGCCATGTCTGTGTCAGAGTTAATGGGATAAAACGTATAGCCCTAATAGTTATTAGAGAGAAATATACAGGATGATCCGTAAGCAATGTCATTAATTTCAAGGGGTTATTCTTTGAGATATTTCAAACAAAAAGTTTAATACAATTGAATACTTTAAAGTAGAAGGGTGCAAAGTGCCAAAATGAAACATTGGAGATAAGATAAAAAATGTAGCTATAAGAATAATTGTACAAATATTTGTGTCATGTTTTTTTTTACTGATAGAAAACAGCAATAGTACAGTGTTTACTCATTAATAATAGTGGTAGGACTATGGTAAAAGGTAAAGGTATCCCCGTAACATGCCATGAAGGCACTTGGGGGGCATGGAGGTAGAGCCCCATGCTTTCCATGACCTCGGCACTAGAATGAGGTGGTGTGGTCGGCACCACGCTCTGGCCGCCTTTTACCCCCGGGAAAGACCCGGTACTCAATTTTATAGGAGGCTGAGTGAACCTCGGGGCCGTTCTGAAAATTTGGCAACGAGAAAAAATCCTGTCGTCCGTAGCCAGCTGCTCTACCAACTGAGCTACCCGGCCGCCCGGTAGGACTATGTAAAGACATTATTTCTCCATATTTAATTATATAACACAAATTGTGGAAAGGGTTAAGTAATGGGTACAGTTGCAGAAGAATGGTGCAAAGTCCAATACCTATTTTTTCCTATTCTGGAGCAATTTTTACTCACAGATCTGCCTGTAGAACTGCCTATGCTCCTCATTTGGAAGATAGGGAGTCATTGCTAGTAGATCCCCCTTCTTTTCTTTAGTAATTTCCCTATTTTATGCTTTAACTTGAAACAATGCTGACTGCACATCTTTCATGTTTTTTCCCCCCTTTTTAAGCACTTTAATGGTATGTACTGCTTCATTATCATGGGACTGTTTCACAGAAACACTACCTGCTTTACTAACATCATACTGAACGCAACATGCCTTAGAAATATTCAAGTTGCTCAAATAAACCAATGGCAACTAAAAAGAGACACATGAAAACCATTGCACGATTTTTGTTTTCAGCTGCACAGTTATCAGATTCTTCTTGTTTGTTATGTCCATATTCATCAGCTTTAGTACACACGAGGCAATCTCATTGGCACCTCTACTCGCGATGCTTTCATCCCACATACACATGTAAGACTGCATTGTATCACATGCACAAACTCCAAAGTTATAACGTGAAAGCTGACATCTGTAAAACATTTCGCCGTGTGTAAGTTTGGGCACAAACATGACCTGTTGAAGATCCATTGCATTCTATGATGCAGCTCAATAGGGCGCTTACCGTCTGAAACTGCATGGTGCTGGCAACGTAACATCTAAATATCTCGCTTAAGAAACACAAGTGGATGTAGCCTCTTTCATACATCATCCTCCTAGGCACATTGCACTTTTCTGCATAATAATTTAGTTTTCTATGATTTTGGCACTTTGCACCTTTCTACTTTAAAGTATCCAATTTTCCTCGTTCATTTTTTTTTTTTTTTGCTTTCTTTTCGAGACAAAAATGTGTTTTGTATGAAACATTTCATAGAATATTTTGGAAAAGCTACTGATTAAATTCTCAATATGCTTAGTGAATTTAATAGAGCAGTGTGTTATGATAATAAATTATTGAAAGAATTTTAGATTTGTCGTTTAAATGTGCAGAAATTTGAACTCATCAATGTAACTTTTCGTTCAGAATTCATTTTCAGAAGGAATTTTAAAATGTTAAATTTGTTGGGGTCAAATTTCTGCATATTTAAAGTATAAAACTTAAATTTTTTCCATCATTTGTTATTATAATGTACTGTTCTCTTAATGGGTTAGGTACAGCTTACAGCAGTAAATTTTTGGAAATATTCAACATTTTTTTTCCTCCGTTACTGTATCTTGTACACTAATGAAAATTGGTATGTATATAACACTGTCCTTCTGCTATATGAAAAAAAAATTTTAAGATTAAAAAAAATTATTTATATCTATTTTTTTCAAAATTAAAATTGGTGACAGTTCATTGTGCAGTGATGAAGCGTTTCTCTCATAACTCATAAACTCGTTAACTTTTTATGTTTTCTTTCTTTTATTTTATAGCTGAAACTCATTTTTACAATATCACCCTCTCTCAGCTACATTCCTTAATAAATAATATATATTTTTTTATTTTGTGTTAGAAGAAAATACTGATATTTGACCATTTTTTAAGAATTTATTTCTTATCATACAACCTATCAAAGGTAGAGAAATGATCTTGCATCATATTGTAGATATGACATCCATAAATACATACAAAAAATTTCATCACAGAATGTAGGATAGTTTTTGAGTTACGTGGGAAACGCTTTATCATTGCACAGTGAAATGAATTTTGAAAAAAAAATGTTGATAATTTTGTTAAATCGTATATATATATATATATATATATATATATATATATATATATATATATATATATATTTTTTTCATATAGCAGAAGGATAGTATTTTACACGTACCAATTTTCATTATTGTACAAGATACAGTAATGGAGAAAAAAAGTTGAATATTTCCACAATTTTACTGCTGTAAGCTGTACCTAACCCTTATTGATGATGATGATGATGATGATGATAATAATAAGTGATGATAAAAAATAAGAATTGTAATAATAATAATAATAATAATGATTATTATTATTACTATTGTTATTATTATTATTATTATTATTATTATTATTATTATCATCATCAAAAATTGTCTTATTTTTTATACTTTATATGTCTCATTTATTTTGACCTGCTGTTCACATTTTATTATGCTTTTTCTTTTCTTTCTGTATGTTATATATTATGTCTGATTTATACTTACTTGTTGTTTACATTTTATTATTATTATTATTATTATTATTATTATTATTATTATTATTATTATTATTATCTTATTCAATTTTGTGTGTAAAATTGTAGTGTACTTCGTAAATTTGTAGTGTTTTTGTAACGCAGTTTTACTCCTGGTTGAGTGTTAGATAAGGTCGTATGGCCTTAACTCTGCCAGGTTAAATAAATAATTATTATTATTATTATTATTATTATTATTATTATTATTATTATTATTATTACTAGCCGTACCCGTGCGCTCTGCAGCACCTGTTAGAAATAAATATAAAGTAATTACATAATTCAAATAGAACATTTGATCCAGGGAACGTTCGTGTTTGATAGAAGGATAAATCGTTTAATATATTACTTAATTTAAATTGTATTTAAATAATTAAAATGCGGTCATTTTGGTCGAGAGAGCAATCATTTGGTGCAATGACAATTCCTTTAACATGTTTCTTAATTGTTATTACATGCAACCATAGTTTAATGAACATTAACATATCATTTAGTTTTAATGTGTATACTTTATATTACTTGCTATATGTTTCAGAAGTTACTGTAATAACATTGTAGAATTATGTCCATCTAGAGAAACCACACTTTCCAATGAATTAGCTTTCGATATTACTTCATACAAACACAGAAACATTCTCTGTAGGCTATGTTTAATAGCTTTCGATTGTTGTTGTCCAAGGTCCCTTATAGACGAAGTCATTTGTTTTTATTTCAGTACAGCGCCTTAGATGGCGTTGTTATTGTAATTTTAAAACTCATTTATCTCATTAAATATCAGTCCTATCAAAATTTTGCATAGAATAACACTTATTGGAAATTATTTTTAAAGAAATCTTTGTTATGTAACATTTTTCATGAAAATTAATAATAAGGGAGATATTTCGATTGATTTAATTCAAGCCCCCTTATAACTCCCCTTTTAAATAAAGTATTTTGAATGTCATATAGCCTAAAATCTAAGTTACAACGAACTTAATTTATATTCCAATTTTCATATAAATCGGTTCAGCCATTATCGCGTGAAAAGGTAACAAACATCCAGACAGACAGACATACAACAAAAATGTCAAAAAAGCGATTTTCTGTACAGGGTGGTTAATTATATATGTTAGGACCAATTATTTTTGGAAAATCGAAAATTACCAGAAAAATTTCGGCTACAGATTTATTATTAGTATAGATTATTATTATTATTATTATTATTATTTTTATTATTATTATTATTATTATTATTATTATTATTATTAAATTGAGCAAGCATATTGAGAATTAAATAAATGACTTTTCAAAGACACGCTATGAAATGTTTCGTATAAAACAATTTTTATCTCAAAAAGGAAGCAAAAAAACGAGGAAAATAGTATTAAAAAAATGTTTGTTTTGAAATATCTCAAAGAATAACTCCTTGAAATTAATGACATTACTTTCGGTTCAGCCTGTATTCAAAATCGAAATGAAGTTTTCGAATCATTGTACCCACATTTAAGAAAAATTATGCAGTCTGTGTATAAGAATTTTAATTGCACATTATCAAATTGAGTAATATATCAACTTGCACGTACAGCAGTACAAAGTCTAGCAGCACGAAAAGGGGCGAGGACGTTTCCCCCTCCCTCCATTGTACGTCACTCAGTTGCACAGTACTGTGTACTTTGGTCTGCTCCAAATGTCACAGCAACAGTAAGAAGATGAGTCGGCCAGATTCACTTTTTCATGCGTTTACGCCAAATTCTATTTGCGTGTATTGCATAGTCATGTGAGTTTCCCCGCGGATTGTCAGGGAAACTCTTGAGAATATTGCGTTGTTGATGATTCTGTAGGTCTATTTAAACCTTTTCCTCGACCCATCTTCTAGAGCAGCGTTTCTCAAACTTTTTTTGAAGTGGGGACCACTTTTTTAAGTCAGAACAGTTCCGCAGACCACCTTACTCTTGTTCCCTTCGAAAGCAAATTTATTACTTTTGTAGCATATTTTAATATCAATATACTTATATTTTTTATGTACTTATAATTTATAAGCTTGTACTTGCTATTTGGGAAAAGGAAATTGTATCAGAACAATGGAAGGAGTCCATAATCGTACCTATCTTTAAGAAGGGGGACAAGACTAACTGTAGTAACTTTCGAGGAATATCACTTTTGTTGACGTCGTACAAAATTTTGTCCAATATTCTTTTGAGAACATTAACTCCATATGTAGATGAAATTATTGGGGATCATCAGTGTGGTTTTAGGCGTAATAGATCAACTATTTACCAGATATTTTGTATTCGACAGATAATGGAGAAAAAATAGGAGTATAAGGGTACAGTGCATCAGTTATTCATAGATTTCAAAAAGGCATATGACTCGGTTAAGAGAGAAGTTTTATATGATATTCTTATTGAAATTGGTATTCCCAAGAAACTAGTTCGATTAATTAAAATGTGTCTCAGTGAAACGTACAGCAGAGTTCGTATAGGTCAGTTTCTGTCAGATGCGTTTCCAATTCACTGTGGGCTAAAGCAAGGAGATGCACTATCACCTTTACTTTTTAACTTTGCTCTAGAGTATGTCATTAGGAAAGTCCAGGATAACAGAGAGGGTTTGGAATTGAACGGGTTACATCAGCTGCTTGTCTATGCGGATGACGTGAATATGCTAGGAGAAAATCCACAAACGATTAGGGAAAACACGGGAATTTTACTTGAAGCAAGTAAAGAGATAGGTTTGGAAGTAAATCCCGAAAAGACAAAGTATATGATTATGTCTCGTGACGAGAATATTGTACGAAATGGAAATATAAATATTGGAAATTTATCTTTTGAAGAGGTGGAGAAGTTCAAATATCTTGGAGTAACAGTAACAAATACAAATGGTACTCGGGAGGAAATTAAACACAGAATAAATATGGGAAATGCCTGTTATTATTCGGTTGAGAAACTTTTATCATCCAGTCTGCTGTCAAAAAATTTGAAAGTTAGAATTTATAAAACAGTTATATTACCGGTTGTTCTGTATGGTTGTGAAACTTGGACTCTCACTTTGAGAGAGGAACATAGGTTAAGGGTGTTTGAGAACAAGGTGCTTCGGAAAATATTTGGGGCTGAGAGGGATGAAGTTACAGGAGAATGGAGAAAGTTACACAACACAGAACTGCACGCATTGTATTCTTCACCTGACATAATTAGGAACATTAAATCCAGACGTTTGAGATGGGCAGGGCATGTAGCACGTATGGGCGAATCCAGAAATGCATATAGAGTGTTAGTTGGGAGGCCGGAGGGAAAAAGACCTTTGGGGAGACGGAGACGTAGGTGGGAGGATAATATTAAAATGGATTTGAGGGAGGTGGGATATGATGATAGAGAATGGATTAATCTTGCTCGGGATAGGGACCAATGGCGGGCTTATGTGAGGGCGGCAATGAACCTCCGGGTTCCTTAAAAGCCAGTAAGTAAGTGTACTTATATTTTTAAATAGAATTAATTAATTAAAATTAATTAAATTAAATTTATTTTATATTAGGATTAACTAATTAAGCTAATGTTAATAGAAGAAAATTCATTTTTGTTTCTTTAATAGTTCAAGTTCAAGTTCAAGTTTGGATAATCTTTAACTTATTAAATACAAAAATAAATACATTTTGGTACTGACATTAATGAGATGGATGAGCCTGCCGATTCTTGCACAGTTCTATATTTGCACGTACGCTTGTAAGCTTAAGTTGGAAATCGTCACAAACATCGAGTGGATTTCGGTAGCCTACTTTGTTTTTATTAGAGTTAGTGATGAAAACCCTCTCTCACACAGATACGTAGAAGCAAACTGAATTATAAAATCTAAAGCACCATAGTACAGTTCACTATATTCTCTTTTCTCTTGTGATGCAATTTTTGTTAATTGATGGTTGTTTTAAACTTTCAAATTTGTTTATTGCGATATGTTTAACATGGATTTACTTACTTTTACATAGATATCTACTTATCAGTATGATGATGCCCATAATAAGGGTGAAAACGGAGCTGGGGACGGAGCGAGTAGATCCGTTGAGTTACTCGGTTCTATCGGTTTATGTGCTTGGCAGCGGAGCACCGAAGTTACTCGGTTAACCGTAGCCGTTACCGGTAAGTTCAAGCGTGCAAACAGAGTTCACGTGTTTTACTTAATTGTAGCAGACAACAACGTAGGTACTGTTGTATTTAAATATTTTCTGTTGCAGGACAAATTATTTCCTTATCGCCAAGGCGGGCTGAAAGGCATCTAGTCCACACCTGTGGAGTAACGGTCAGCGCGTCTGGCCGCGAAACCAGGTGGCCGGGTTCGAATCCCCTTCGGGGCAAGTTACCTGGTTGAGGTTTTTTTCCGGGGTTTTCCCTCAACCCAATACGAGCAAATGCTGGGCAACTTTCGGTGCTGGACCCCGGATTCATTTCACCGGCATTATCACCTTCATTTCATTCAGACGCTAAATGACCTGAGATGTTGATACAGCGTCGTAAAATAATCCAATAAAAAATGAAAGGCATCTATAGTCCCGTCGCTCTAATTTCCGGCAGCCAATCGCGTTGCAGGTCGGCTACATTTAAACGTGTGCGTCTTGTGATTCGCTTATGAAGACGTTATTCATTTCTTAAGGCTCGATAAATACTTAATATAATCGTCCGCCATTTTGGCTCTTTCGTTGGCGTTCACAGAAAGCACACGAAGACGTTATTTGCCGCTCAATTATTTACTGAATTACAGTGCGTTTGATTTATTATCATAGGAGCTACGACATGATAATGTTTAACGGCGTGGCAAATAGATTCCTCGTATGGTAGCTCGGGAACGAAAGAACAAAAATGGCGAACGATACTTCCTACCTAGACTTTATAGAGCCTTCACTTCCTGAGACGTAAGCAAAGAGGAGGAGTCACGTCGGGAATAACAGAGTCGCGACTATAAGTATGATTTCTCAACTCATTATTTTAGACCTTTCCGATATTAACCGTTATATACAATGATTGTATTGTCTTGGTTTTATAATACGCAATAATCGTATACAAAACACGGAACGTGCTTGCTTAGGCGTGTGTCAAATTCGCTTCCGCTGCCTGTACTTGAAACACGCCGACTACATTCTGTCCGGCGTCGTATGTTTACCTTCAAACTAATACAAAGATACCAATGTCACGGCCCTACTTATACCCAAATTACCCCGACCCACCCTACCAGTTTTATTCTCATTCGTCAGAATTACAAACGAATGCAGTATTAGATATTCAACATACACAAGTTTCCTAGTCATATTGTCTTCACGGTCAGAAGTCCTTCGTTTAAGATACAACATGTCCAGTCTATATAGAAGAAGATATATTTCCACCACTTCTCTGCTGAGAAAGTCTGTTCTTTCCAGTAGCGGCCCGTGGTTACAAAGATTGGCAGTTCTGCATGCTGTTTATTGCATCTAAATCGGATAACGCGCGTAATTACAGCCCCTTCTCGAAGTTGACTGTGCACCCGAAATTGTACTCCAGCCATCCGTGCGCTACATCTCTCGATAAATACTTAATATCGTCTGGTACAATAACATCTGGTAGTCACGTAGTGGAGATGTGCCCCACAAGCTTTTATAGTTTTTTAAGTCAAATTAACTAAATCCTTCACTCTGGTGTTTGTACATGTATTTTCTCCTCTAAATAGAATACAAAAACCGTTTTCATGAGCGCAGCAAAAAACCAATCGTTTCCATTACACATTTCGGTATTAAAATGACTAGTAGGCTACATGATTTCCTCGACTTTTTCCAGAAATTTCAATATTTAAATTTTGTATAGGACATCCTAATTTCTCAAGTTAACATGCAATTTCTCTTTTAATTTCGATAAGGACTGGTCGATTAGGTTTTCATTTCATTCATTTTTAATATAAAATATTTCCTTAGACGCATTGACTAATCACATCACACCACCCACAGTACTATAACACACTGGAACTGTAATGATGTACTGTAGTCCAGAAGCCTATGTGTTCTAACGCAGGTCATAAAGAGATGAGGGTGTTGACGGTTCTTTTGTATATTCGGAGAGAGCTGCTTCGGTTGCAGCTCTAATGCAGTCTTATGGGACGGTGAAGAAAACCAGTTTTCTGCTGCAGACTACCCTACGTTCAGCTTCAGGAACTGCCGATCACAGATCCGAATAGTACACTACAGCTAAAATTCTCGAGCAGTTCAAGGCTCCTACAGACAGTAAAATCTCGAATCGAAGGAGAATGAATTGGAAAAATAAATGAAACAATGAACTAGATTACATAAAAGCACGTTTTACATTTTTAATTTTTTTCAGGTCCATTTAAATGGCGGTTCTGCAGTTCTTATTGTAGAGCCGCCCCTGGTTCTTTCTAATAGGAGGTCGACAGTCATCTTGAGCTGTGGCTGAAATGTGTCTGCATGATGAATTCTTAATACGCAATAATGCGTCCTTTTATTCCTAATGCTGTAGTGCGATTGAATATCGAAATAAAAAAGATTTCAAACTCGAGTTCTAGCAACGCAGTACCAAACGCTCCTGTTAGCGTGAACCAGACTTCAGATTTTTCGGGACGCATTAAAGTCGTACGTGCGAGGAAGACTGCATGCTGAATTTTAATATCCACTGCACTCAGCTACATCCGCGAGTGGCAACAGCAAAGCTACGTCTGAAATAGGAATGACAACTGCGATGCACTTTCGCTTTCTGGCTTGTGCGTCGGGTACTTTAGCTTACTATCTAGAACAGCGTTTCTCAAACTATGGTCCGCGGACCACCTGTGGTCCTCGAGGCCTGCCCTTGTGGTCCTTCCAAAAAGGCAGAAGAAAAAATAAAATTCAAACGAAGTGCGTACCAGTCTACAGTTGAAAATCTCGGAGTTTGGAAATGAAACATGGCAATCGCCTTTCACTTTTTCTCTAAGTAATGAAATTTTATGAAATTTATTATCCTATCTGTCTACTGAATCCCGACTCTACTCTCAACAACAAAAGAGGGATTTAAAGCACTATGAACGAGCTGTTTCTCGCCATCTTTTCCCTGCACATATGGCGCCACCCCTGTAACCCAGCCAGGGACCACCCATATTCATAACAGAGGACCGAACCTTTTCACGTATTTATGACTTTCTTAATAGTTTTGCCGACACCCAGTCCGTACATTGAAATGGTCACCTACTGTACGTCGTAATACAACTCTGAGGTCACAATTTGAAACTTATTTTCCAAGTAAATATGACGAATTTTCATGGGTTCGTGATCACTTTCATTGCGATATTGAAACTAACAAACTTTCATTGAGTGAAAGAGAACTTTCGAATGAGATCGGACTTAAAATGAAATTCCAAGTAGAAGGTATGAAAATTTCAAATATCTTGGAGCAACAGTAACAAATATAAATGACACTCGGGAGGAAATTAAACGCAGAATAAATATGGGAAATGCGTGTTATTATTCGGTTGAGAAGCTCTTATCATCCAGTCTGCTGTCCAAAAATCTGAAAGTTAGAATTTATAAAACAGTTATATTACCGGTTCTTCTGTATGGTTGTGAAACTTGGACTCTCACTCTGAGAGAGGAACATAGGTTAAGGGTGTTTGAGAGTAAGATGCTTAGCAAAATATTTGGGGCTAAGCGGGATGAAGTTACAGGAGAATGGAGAAAGTTACACAACACAGAACTGCACGCATTGTATTCTTCGCCTGACATAATTAGGAACTTAAAATCCAGACGTTTGAGATGGGCAGGGCATGTAGCACGTATGGGCGAATCCAGAAATGCATATAGAGTGTTAGTTGGGAGACCGGAGGGAAAAAGACCTTTAGGGAGGCCGAGACGTAGATGGGAGGATAATATTAAAATGGATTTGAGGGAGGTGGGGTATGATGATAGAGACTGGATTAATCTTGCACAGGATAGGGACCGATGGCGGGCTTATGTGAGGGCGGCAATGAACCTTCGGGTTCCTTAAAAGCCATTTGTAAGTAAGTAAGGTATGAAAATTATATTCTAAAATATATATCTATAGGAAAAGGTTTTTCGCGATTTCACAGGTCAAAGAATCTGCGACCTCGCCAGCTACTTGATAACGTATCGTTCCTGCACTCTGAAGTCCGTGTGGCTGTACAATTTGCGTCGCCCTTATTGCGTCACTGGACCTAAACGTTCATTATTACCTTCGTTTAAGAGTTGAAGGAAGAGTGAGAGGTGGAGCCGGCAGGAACAAGAAATAGCCGAAGTCCGAGAGGAGCATGACGCGAGAAATACAAATGAGCGGCGCTGCTACGTCAGTAACGAGGTATTTGGCCAATTACCTCCATCCCAAATTAAGCCCTTCCCTTTAAATATAGGTACATGCTATTAGTAATTTACTCGGCTGTAGTTGGTAGGACTTGCCGTTATCGTTCACAGCTTATCACACAGCACATGTAGCAGAAAAGCTGGTCATTTCTAATGCCAGCAAGACTTGGTTTAAAAATAAGTTTTACGATTCGCTATAGCGTAGGGGAGACTGTTGTACCTTGAATCACTTTTCACATTTTTTTTTTTTTTTGTTTTATTTTTTTTTTTTTGGGAAATTAAATTTTTTTAATGCAAAAATACTTTAGAGAATAATAATAATAATAATAATAATAATAATAATAATAATAATAATAATAATAATAATAATCTGAGAGAGGAACATAGGTTCAGGGTGTTTGAGAATAAGGTGCTTAGGAAAATATTTGGGGCTAAGCGGGATGAAGTTACAGGAGAATGGAGAAAGTTACACAACACAGAACTGCACGCATTGTATTCTTCACCTGACATAATTAGGAACATTAAATCCAGACGTTTGAGATGGGCAGGGCATGTAGCACGTATGGGCGAATCCAGAAATGCATATAGAGTGTTAGTTGGGAGACCGGAGGGAAAAAGACCTTTAGGGAGGCCGAGACGTAGATGGGAGGATAATATTAAAATGGATTGGAGGGAGGGTGGGTATGATGATAGAGACTGGATTAATCTTGCACAGGATAGGGACCGCTGGCGGGCTTATGTGAGGGCGGCAATGAACCTTCGGGTTCCTTAAAAGCCATTTGTAAGTAAGTAAGTAAAAATAATAATAATAATAATAATAATAATAATAATAATAATAATAATGTTTTATTTTTGCTGGCAGAGTTAAGGCCATAAGGCCTTCTCTCCCACTCAACCAGCCTTAATCAATACAATACATATTTAAATTACGAATTTTTACACTACACTTAAGGGTATATGTACTTGAACGACCACAAATATTATCAGAAAATGCAGGCTCTAAATTTCTGAAATTTTATAAGAAAATGAACTCACAATTGGACAAAAATTACAAGATACCACAACAAGACTTCTTACAACTTAACTATCTGATAAAAGTATAAAAAAGGTTACTAATAATATTTTTCAAACCAGTTTTATCAGAGTATGAAAAAAAAAAAACAAAAGAATTCTGCAGTTACGTCATTTGGTAACCATAACATTGCTATGGTCTCTCTGACATCTTTAATATTTTTCCTGCATGTAATAAACACTTATTTCTGAAAAGTAGACTACTCTCAGACATGTAGAGTTGTTTATTTTAATACAATTAACTTTTTATTTGTCCCATATAAAATATATTAAAATTTACATAATATTTTTGACCTAATTTTTCTATTTTCAAAGAAATGGGCATTATTGTAGTCTACCTTTTGCATAAACGCATGTTAAATCAGTGCACAAAATTTCACAATCCTATCTCTAATAGTTGTGGAGTTATGAAATAATATGTGTGAAAATTTTTAAATTTTGGAAAATTTAATTTAAAGTAAAAAATGAATTCTAAAAATATTATTAGTAACCTTTTTTATACTTTTATCAGATATTTAAGTTCTAATAAGTCTTGTTGTGGTACCTTGTAATTTTTTTCCAATTGTGAGTTCATTTCCTTTTAAGATTTTAGAAATTTAGAGCCTGCATTTTCTGATAATTTTTGTGGTCGTTCAAGTACATATACCCTTAAAAGGTTCTCCAGCAATATTCTTCAGTTAAACGACTAGTAGACTACATATTTATTTAAATTTAGATAAACCTATAAGGTAAAGTAGTAACTTAATTTATGAGCTAATTTAATTCAATTAATTATAATTAATTTGAGATAGCTAGTAAAATGATGAAAATTAATTTAATATAAGCATACTAGAACTATGTTACACGGAGAAAAGAAATATATATATATATATATATATATATATATATATATACTGTATATAAATCTAAAATATATTTCTATAATGAGAATATTAATGTAATTGCCATTAGAGGTTTTATAAATCTATTTAGAGAAATTAATGTTAATAATAAGAATGGACAGATGTTAGTTTCATTATATGTAATAAATATTAATCAGCAATTAATTTGTTAAGTAAGAATTTATGTAATTTTGACCTAAATGAAGTTATTGTCCAACAACCCCTTACATCACTCGGTAGCGAGTTCCAATTTCTAGCAACTGAAACTGTATAAGATGAAGAATATAAAGATGTCTTGTGGTAGGGTATAATGAGTAAATTGTTATGATGAGATCTTGTACTTAGCTGATGATATGCGGATAAATTTTGAAAACGAGAAGCCAAATAGATTGGGGTAGCGGTGCGCAGAATTTGAAATAAGAGAACAAGAGAAAGGTGGGACTTTTATCGATCAGTGGTCAGCAAAATATGCGATATTTTTTTTTAGCGAAATCAAGGAACTGCATACTTCTTAGTAAGAGACATTGTATAATAATAATAATAATAATAATAATAATAATAATAATAATAATAATGATAATGATAATGATAATGGTGGTGGTAGTAGTAGTGATAGTGATGATGATGATAATAATAATAATAATAGTAATAATAATAATAATAATAATAATAAATAATAATAATAACCACGTAGCGAGATAAACACGACGTTAGGTTGGCGGCTTTCTTCTCAGTTTTGTTCTATTAGTCGAAACACATTACCACTTTCAATCTGCTTACAAGCAAACATTCTGATGGGGGCAGATAAAAAAGTTAAATTTCTTTCTTTCACTATGTTAATAATGCCAAAACAAGTGCTTATGCAAATTTTGGCCACTGGACAGCAATTACGAAGAAAATAGTCAGTGTTGCCAATGGTACATAAATATACCAGCATTATATAATTAAATATTTCGACCCCCTCTGCTGATTTTAAAACAACACAAGGTTCAGCTGGAAATCGCTACTGTTGACAATTATGAGAATAATTTATGTTTAATCTACATCATTATTTTCTCCCGACACTTTTTAACCACCCCGATAACTGTGCCACCTATTGAGAACTAGAGGAACTCTTTCAAAGTTTTTCAATTTTTGTCACCTTATCCCGTGGTTAGAAAGTACGCTTACACGATCATAAAATCACAGGTCAGATATCTCTGAATGCCAGTGTACAGTAGTGGCAAAAAAAAAAACCGGACCGACCCTTGTAACTGATTTCAGAGCTTTGTTCATTCCAGAGCACGATAGACTGGTAACTAAGACTTTCGTGGTTCGAATCCTGCCTGGGAAGGAAACTTTTTTTTGTTCCTTATTCAAATTTATTCCCAATACTTTTCGATTGCTGGTAAATTTCATGTTCTGGGAGTAATAAGTTAATTAAGTAGTAAAATATCGCTGCAATCGAAAAGTATTGGGAACAGAGTGCTGCATTGGAGTTAAATCGCTCGCTTGAACTCGGTCGAGTGTCGCACCCTCGAGTGAGATACGATCGGTCGTGATACGCTCGTAATAAATAGAAGCACAGTGCAAGGTCATCTCACCGACATGTCTTATCTTGTATGGAAGGCGACAGATAAGATACACATATGTTTTGCTCACACGGTAAAAATAAGGCTTTATTTTCTGCGTTTATGACAAACGTTTAATGGAACAGTCAATGGAACGTACCAAAACAGGAACATGAAGTTATAAATAAAATAGTATGAAAAACTTCGATATACAGTTATTATTGCTAATTAATAATTATTCAATATTTGATTTGCCACATATATAATATGACAGTCCATAGATAGTGTTCCGCCTATATACTGCGACAATGTAGAAACGTTTTACAAAATATTATCGATATAGCAGTAGATTAATAACAATATTAGTACAGAGATAACGTTACAGAAAATATAATAAAACGAATAATCATGCTGCACAACTGTTACAGACGCAAAGATTGATACACTAATTATTAGAGATTATTACTATTATTATTATTATTATTATTATTATTATTATTATTATTATTATTATTATTATTATTATTATTATTATTATTAGAAAGCTTGATACAGTTCTTGCATTATCGTGATTGTGTTCTCCGTTTTTAATAATTACATTTACATCCAATAACATCTATCAGATGTGGCAAAAACCAAATCACTCCTGTGTGGAAAAAAAACATTTACCTACAACATTTATATTACATTTTAAAGCAAGTTTTGTAGTTGTACTATGGAGAGGTTAGTTAAACACTGCACAGTTTTGAAATTATAAACATCTATTATGTTATACCGTTCGAGGATTTTATCGCTCGTGACAATTTTACCCATCATGCATATGCGCTACCTGTCGGATTATGCTATGAACTACTTGGCGCTCGAGCGAAAACGTCCGATGCAGATCTCTGCTTCAGAATAAATTTAATAAGGAACAAAAAAAAGTTTCCTTCCCGGGCAGGATTCGAACCACGAAAGTCTTGGTTACCAGTCTATCGTGCTCTGGAGTGAACAAGGCTCTGAAATCAGCTACAAGGGTCGGTCCGGTTTTTTTGCCACTACTGTACAACCGTGAGACCCTTATATTGCAAATCCAAGATGACTTGTGAAAATATAGGCTATATCTCATTTAGGCGATTGAAGAATTTTCTACTATTTCCATGAAAAACATGTTAGTGCAAACATTAGTGATGCCCCACTTCGATTACTGTGATATTCTGCTTACTGACCTAAGCGTTACTTCGGCGCAGAGACTACAACGTGTTCATAATATGTGCGTCCGTTTCGTTTGCAATATTCGCCGGGCTGATCACGTAACACCATCCCTCGAAATGTTGTCCTGGCTCCGTCTAGAAGATCGTAGGAAAATCCACTGTCTTTCCCTTCTCTTTCACATATTGCATTTCTCCACTCCTGTCTATCTTGCGTCTCGTTTTCAAAATTTATCCACCCATCATAACCTAGACACACGATCACAACACTCCTCAATATTATCCATTCCCTCCCACCGAACATCCTCATATTCATCTTCTTTCACTGTGGCTGTTCCTCGACTTTGGAATTCCCTACCGAGTAATGTCAGGGACTGTCAGACATCAAACCAATTTAAGAATAGGCTAACGAAATATTTTTCTAACAATTGTTGTTAAAAATAATAGCTGTTTCAGGTTTCTAAATGTTTAATGGTTATATATATCACAGATAAATATCTAAATTATCTCATTATTATTATTATTATTATTATTATTATTATTATTATTATTATTATTAATTACTTACTTACAAATGGCTTTTAAGGAACCCGAAGGTTCATTGCCGCCCTCACATAAGCCCGCCAGCGGTCCCCATCCTGTGCAAGATTAATCCAGTCTCTATCATCATACCCCACCTCCCTCAAATCCATTTTAATATTATCCTCCCATCTACGTCTCGGCCTCCCTAAAGGTCTTTTTCCCTCCGGTCTCCCAACTAACACTCTATATGCATTTCTGGATTCGCCCCTACGTGCTACATGCCCTGCCCATCTCAAACGTCTGGATTTAATGTTCCTAATTATGTCAGGTGAAGAATACAATGCGTGCAGTTCTGCGTTGTGTAACTTTCTCCATTCTCCTGTAATTTCATCCCGCTTAGCCACAAATATTTTCCTAAGCAGCTTATTCTCAAACAATTATTATTATTATTATTATTATTATTATTATTATTATTAGTATTATTATTATTATTATTATTATTATTATTATTATTATTATTATTATTATAACTATTTCTTACCAATGTTTATTATTGTCATACTAACATTACTTATCCAACTTTCAATATTTACGTTCATGTCGTTTTATGGTCTAGATATTAATGTAATAACTATGTAAGCAATTGTATTTAATTAGAATTAGAATCTGGCTGGGGAAGAGAAGGCCTACTGGCCTTAGTTCTGCCAGATTAAATAAATAAATTAATATTATTATTATTATTATTATTATTATTATTATTATTATTACTATTATTATTATTATAGCTCTTTCTTACCAATGTTTATTATTGTCACTTATCCCACTTTCATTATTTACTTTTATGTTGTTTTATGCTCTAGATATTAATGTAATAACTATGTAAGCAATTGTATTTAATTAGAATTAGAATCTGGCTGGGCGGAAGAGAAGGCCTACTGGCCTTAGTTCTGCCAGATTAAATAAATAAATTATTATTATTATTATTATTATTATTATTATTATTATTATTATTATTATTATAGCTCTTTCTTACCAATGTTTATTATTGTCACTTATCCAACTTTCATTATTTACTTTCATGTTGTTTTATGGTCTAGATATTAATGTAATAACTATGTAAGCAATTGTATTCAATTAGAATTAGACTCTGGCTGGGTGGAAGAGAAGGCCTACTGGCCTTAGCTCTGCCAGATTAAATAAATAAATTATTATTATTATTATTATTATTATTATTATTATTATTATTATTATTATTATTATTATTATTATGTTAAATGTATCCTGATCCATCGTTTTCACATTTATCTATAGAAAACAACATAGTATTTCCTAGCTATGAGTGTAATAATTTCTATATTCATGAACTACATGACTTGCATATTTCTTCATGCATACGTAAGTACTGCATGGATTGCAGTTGGAAGTTGGAAGGATTTTGTATTAGAGATAAAGTAGGGATAATCCCTAGGGGATGAATTATATTATGAAATATGTGGCGTGAAGAGCTGCCCTTTGATCTTGTGTTAATTAAAAAAAAAAAAAAAGCAAATTCTCGTAAAATAAAAAAAAAACCTATTGTGGGGAAAGATACAAGGTCTCTGTTACGTACAATATAGCTTGTCCCATAAAACTTTATTTCCAACAGGGCGAATGGAAATGTTAATGCTCTTACCTTCCCAGTCAATATTTTCATTTTCTGACCACTCGGCTGAAAAAAAGAGAACGAACAAAAGCGATGCCAGGAGATCATCCTGAATTCAGCCGATGTACGTTCTGTACTGCACCAAAATTTGAATGTTTGCTAGATGTTGATAAATGTGTAAGCATGTTTGTTTATCTGTGTACATATGCGTACACATGAAATGTTTTGAAGGTGATAAAATAATGTACATTGCTGCTCGTTTTTAGATGTAGAGGGAATTGCAGTAGAAATGAAAGTGTGTAGGGATTAGTAATGCAGCTAATTGATAAACATTAGCATACACTGTAAAATTTTACTTTTTTTTTTTTTCTTCGTTTTAACTCCCATGCCAAAATATCATAGTGATGCATGTGTGTTATATCTGTTTTAAGTATGAGGGAGAGTCAAAAAGTAACTTTAATAATTGTTTTATTAATTGAATATGTACAATAAGACTACAAACACTTGATCATTTTTCAACATAGACCCCAGTACGTTCAATACGGTTTCCCCCACCACATTTTATTCGCCAGATAGTGGCTGGGCTGTCTTAGCTCTTTTCTGAGAACATTAATATCTGTTAGGAATTGGACTTCTACGTAATATTATACAACTGTTTAAAATAACTTAAATAAAAGGGCCTCGTTAAGTAATTAATTGTCACGTGATTTTCCCCCTCTCTACGACATAACCACTTGGACGGACAGTGGATAGTATGTCTGAGTAATTTTATCTTTTCGGATCGGGCAGAAGTGAAGATTGAATTTACAGTACGTAAGGTACTCTTTATAGAGTAGGTACAGAATTGTTTCTACATGAGTTACTAGTACGAAGGACGAAACTGGTAATTGGAATTAGGTACAATAGTCTATAGTGCGATAATATGCACACAAGAACTGAAGCCTGTATCGAAATGAACTTCCACCATTTAAAAAAAATGTGTTTAAATATCCATATTATGATTATTTTTCAACTTAATTTCATTCTCTATATTGTACGCTAATGTGCTGTAGACAGTATAATATACACTGCATAATGAATACGTCCGAATGGATAACTCAGTTCGTGAGTAAAAACACTCATTGTTAATGCTGTACTGTATTTTGATTAAACAAAACCCTAATGACCTACCTGCAGCGGTCTTTGAGGGCTGTCCTTCCTTAAGGAGATTCAATAATAATTTAAAAAGTTGTGTATAAAGTGCAAATTAAAATTAAGGCGAAATTTAATATTTAATTTTTTTAAGGTGACATGTATTTATTTAGCCTGACGAGTTGCTTCCTTGGTTTGAATTGTAAATTATTTAAAAATAGCGTGTAAGAGGGCCTTAGATTAGAAATGTTTAGTTTAAATGTAGTTCTGTTTATAAGTACAGTATGCATAAGGGTGTAATTATTTGACTTATTTGAACTGTTGTATCAGTGAAGCGAGGTGAGTCAGTGAAGTTATGGTTTTACAGTGCAGTGAACAGTTCCGATCAGTGATAATTTATAGCGTCAATGAAATGTGTTCTATAGTGTCAGTGAAATGTGTGCTAAAGTGTCAGTGAAATGCGTCATAGTGCCACTACAGGGAATGAGATGAGAGTAAAGTGAAAGACTATTGAAACTTATGTAGGACCTATACATAATTATGTAGGTTGTGTTGTAAAATTAGGTGTTTTATTTTATGTTTTATTATTATTGTGTTAAATTGTATTGTGTATTCTTATTGTATTGTGTATAAAATTGTATGTGTGTTGTAAATTGTATTATGTATTGTAAATTTTATTGTGTATTGCTTATCATTTTATTGTGTATTGTTAATATTGTATATACCACTGCCACCGGGTGCTTGCCCACTTGCAGTGTAAATAAATACATACATATAAGGAAAATGATCAAACTCAAAAGCGCAATATTTCCTAGTTTACGTAAATGGATGAACTATTGTTCTTCCTTGCTATACCTAGTAAAGTGATTTGTTTGTATATTACGCCAGTATCATCGAACTCCAGTTGTGGAAGGGGGTAGAAAACGGCGTTTATCCAGAGGTATAGGCAAGTTAATATTAAAAATGTTAGTAAAAATAAAATGATGTCCCTGTAGCAACCTTAGGCATATTTCTCTTAAATGTACACACGTAACTAATCTTATTTTGGCCAAGAATAATTGTCACGTTTATTGCCCTCGCTACTACGGTTCAGTGGAGCGGATTGTTTCAGAAGAGGCACTTACTTCTTCGCTGGAAGTGTAAGCAAATGCATGCTGTTTAGTCTAGCTCTCCTGGAAATAGAGACAATGAAACTAGCCGTCTGTCCTCGTCTTTCAACTTTGGTTTGCTGCATCAACTTAGACCTAAATCACTATTGGTTTACGAAAACACTTCTTCCGTTCTGTTTGTTTCATGCTTCTTTTTTAATCACCGTACCAGCCTGAGTTGACGATCGTGACTTCGAATCCATCCTGGGACATTGATAGTCCTTGATTAATGTGAATTCTTGTGTTATGCGATGTTTACTATATCTCTATTTCGATTAATATTTCGTGGAAATAACAGAATACGGCATACAAGATTAATTCGGTATGTGTCAAAACAAACAATACTGAAATTATGGCTCATCTGTCGTCCACGTTTCCCTAGCAACAAGGTATTTACTTATTTATTTATTTTATGCTCGACCATGCCGAAATGTAGTAATTATACACCTGGTAGCAGTCCTTTAATGCATGTCATTAAAGTACACCTACTCATTAAAGTACAGATCTTCAGCCAATCACAAGTCAGCTTTGTACCGTTATATAGATTATTCTCGGATATGCAATCGACAGACAATTAGCGAAAAGTCACGGAAGCTGGAAATCCAATACTGTCGCAGAAGGTTATGTTCTGTTACTGTAATAATTAGCGTTAATTGTAAATAATATTCAAATAAATTCAATTTGTCATCTCGTTTTTCAATTCTAAATCAATTTCCAGGTTATATCAGACTAATGTTCATTCTTATTCTGTGCCAAGGTCAATGACATTCGGCCTCGGAATAAATCAATACTTTCGCGTCTGCGCACATCTCACAATTCAGGTCAGTTCGCACATAACCATAAAAAGACCTACTTGTCAATACTTTCAAGTTAGAAATATGGTCGAGCATAAAAAGTTGTATGAAACTTACCTATAATGTTAAAGAGTAAAACTTATCGGAAATGATTTTTAAAGAAACTTTTGTTATGTAACATTTTTCACAAAAATCAATAATAAGCGAGATATTTCGATTTATTTAATTCAGGCCCCCTTATAACCCCCTTTAAAATAACGTATTTTGAATGCCATATAGCCTGTAATCTAAGTTACAACGAACTTAATTTATATTCCAATTTTCATCGAAATCCGTTCAGCCATTATCGCGTGAAAAGGTAACAAACATACAGACAGACAGACAGACAGACATACAAAAATAAAAAAAAAGCGATTTTCGGTTTCAGGGTGGTTAATTGTATGTGTTAGGACCAATTATTTTTGGAAAATCGAAAATTACCAGAAAAATTTCGGCTACAGATTTATTATTACTATTAGATGTGGTAAATCAAATATTGAATAATTATTAATTAGCAATAATAACTGTATATCGAAGTTTTTCATACTATTTTATTTATAACTTCATGTTCCTGTTTTGGTACGTTCCATTGACTGTTCCATTAAACGTTTATCATAAACGCAGAAAATAAAGCCTTATTTTTACCGTGTGAGCAAAACATATGTGTATCTTATCTGTCGCCTTCCATACAAGATAAGACATGTCGGTGAGATGACCTTGTACTGTGCTTCTATTTATTACGAGCGTATCACGACCGATCTTATCTCACTCGAGGGTGCGACACTCGACCGAGTTCAAGCGAGCGATTTAACTCCAATGCAGCACTCTAGCCTCTACATTGAAATATTCCTACATATGCGTCATTGTAGCTCGTTAAAAATCTATGTAGGCTATCACACGATGGACTGAATATAAATTTTCTCGTAAATTCTTCTGATTGTGAAGACTCGACGTAAAATTTCAAAATATGCACTTCAGCACACTCTACCTCTGTGTATATGTTGCATTTTTTTATCTCTGAATTTTTTTCTATTTGAAATGAAGGACTTTTCGTGTAACAGTGTGTTACAATTCCTACATCTTCCATTAAGGCGTTTCCATGGTAATTGTATTGGTTTTCGGCGAGATATTCCTAGAAATATCTGAACCATGAGGATTCCACATACAAAAGAATTATATAGAACGGATGTTGCGAGATTTTAGTTACATTGCATGAGCATGAAAGCATTCATTTGGAGTTTTCTCTTATGATGTTACGTACAGTGTACTTCCTTGCCACGCAATTGTTGGTAATGTATATACTTCTCGGTGGCCCAAGCACTAGCGATTCTAGGTTCAAATGCAGAGCAACCCAGTTCAATTCCTGGCAGAAAAGTGGACACTTATAGTGGGAGTCACATAAGAACAGTTCCTAAACAACAAATATTGCCGTCTTGTCAGTGTTGCCAACTATTACTAGATATCACCATATGAAGTAGAATCACGATGCTACGTAGGCCTACTGAATAACTTATTTATTTACCGTACTTCACCTTTATGTTGGAAGGTTATTCTAAATTGTTCAATAATTTTTTTGCTGCCAATATGATGAGAATATTAAATGTATGATTTGTTCACAAGTATTACGAGGAAAACGGTTGTGTAACATAAAACGGCATTATACTACATGTTACTGATGAAACATTAAAAGGTTAAGTGTTATTATTAATATTATTATCATCATCATCATCATCATCATCTCTGTACGTTGATCCTTTTTCAACAAATGTACGAATAATGCGGTTAGATCTTCAATCTAAACTCACAGATTTACAATATGATGTTAAATGAAAACTAGATGTAAGGACTTGACAAATGTTGAACTTTTCAAATCTTTGGCAAAAATAAATATCCGAAGCTTCGTTCTTTCGCTTGCTCTGTTGAAGCCATGTTCGCTACAACTTACGTTTGTGAAGAATTATTTTCAACAATGAAAATAGTAAAAACCAAATTTAGATCACGACTGACAGAGAAATACCTTCGTGATCAACTACGACTGGCAGTAAGTGACATAATTCCTGATTTTGAAACTTTGTAGCAGAGACATTCTGAAGACAGTTAATTTTAGGTTGTGATAATGTGTCCTATGTTTCATTATTCATTTCTTTCTTCGTTACACGTACTAAACATTAGTTTGTAACCTTGTACTGTATAAAATTTATTTAAGTGCTTGAGGTAAGAAAAATGAAAATCCGTTAATAAGTCAGACAGTTGCTTCACTTCCCCTTCGGGTGTCCACCTCCCTCCATAAGTGCTATGCACGTTGCAGGTTACACAGTGGCTCGGCGCACCATCACATTTTCGCCACGGCTGGCGTACTGTATACCTGCTGTCGCGTGAATGAATGTTGATGCAGCCGAGCGTAAATATACTGTTTTCGCTGTAAGAAAAATCCTAATGTAAACATAAGCACGTTGTTGTCATACCCGTGATTGGCTCCTAGTCGAAACACTCGCATGGCGCAGGAAAATATAGTTCGTATTTGGAAACCATAATCTTGTATTATTTAAAAATAAAAAATTGAATTCTAGTTGTTAAATACGATGAAACATATAACTTCACTCATATGTAAAATGCTATGTAAAAGAAAAACTATTTTTATATATTATTATGTACAATGAACGCGGATGAATACCAAAAGTAACACCGCGGTAGTCTGTTCTTGTAACAAGCTGGCGTCACTTGAGCTCGTAGTTGTCATAGTATGGCTTCTGTATCCTCGGTGTGTGTGGTTATTAATCATAAGAGTGGAAACCCTTCAAAAGCGGAAAAACAAATAGTCTTAAAGGTATATAATAAGTTATGTGATAATTTAATTGCAGTAATTATAAAGTAAATGTTTCCTAAGCAAACTAATGCATAGTAGTGAGGTTAGGCCTACTTGACGAGTAACGGGAAATGTTTAACAAGAAACAGAATGTACAACAGTAGGCGGGAACACGTACTGAGAATCTATGGCGCCAAACAGCGGCCAATGAAGCCTCACTTCAGTCACGTGCTATTGTTTACATTAGGATTTTTCTTACAGCGAAAAGATTATAGAACGCTATGACCACACTGGTAGAAAAGGTGGGTGGCGTAGTAAGGCAGTGGCTCTGAGGCGCTGTTCTTCAGTTGGTTCCCAAATAGAATATCAACAACGCGAGTAGGTTCCAAGGCTGTTTGGGAAGGGAATGTTTATCGATCATATAGCAGAGTAGTGAAAGGTGTTCAAATAACAACGGGATGAGGTAGTTGTTATTGCCTATAATGCTACCTGTAATCGATCATGACCAGTGGTTCCACCTACGTTAAAATATAAATACCGATCATAAGTTTCAGTGATTAGCAGACTAGTGGCAGTGGAAGTACAGGACAGCATGGATTTCACTGAGTGATGCTGAGTGAAAAGAGGAAGAAACTCTTAGTAGTCAAAGATCACAAGTTCAGAAAACATTATCTGATGGTGTGGAAATATATATTTGTGTTAAAAGAGGATGTATTTCGTGAAACTTAGTGATTCAGATATTATAATGGAATGCAACGTCGAACATAACCACGGAACTTCTGATACTGCAACTTTAAATAAAATTATGAAGTTTTTCGACGCAGCGTGTCCGCCAAGCACAAAACATTTTAACTTACCTACTACCGTAGACAGTAGTTGGCATCCCTAAGTCTGTATAAAATGGGAAGAGAAATGTTTTCTGGCTTGGTCTAGTGCGGGAACCAATTGCAGTACACAGATGAAATCAACCTGGAACTAACTCGAGTATAGCTCTGGGACGAAATGGGAACCGATTCACAGATTTGGGAACCAATTCCAGTACGCCCCTCTGAGGAGCTACAGTTCTGCAGGTCTGCACTAACATGTAGTAATGGGGAAAAATGGTTAGGTTTCACCCTTAGTGTATGAAGTAAGCTCACCCGGACTATACATCCTCCCAAGGAAACTGGTTTGTTTCATCTCGACTTGTTTGTGTCATTCTGACTACACGGCCAGGAAGACCTGTGCTTCTGAGTGTTTCTAATAGTAATTCCTATGAGGACGAAACGGACTAAATCAGTGGTCCACCGCTGTGGAATAACGGTTAACATGCCTGACCGTGCAACAAATGGGCCCAGGTTCAAATTCTGTTTGGGGCAAGTTACCTGATTAAGGATTTTTCCGGGGTTTTCCTTCAACCCATTAAGAGCAAATGTTGGATAACTTTAATCGTCGGACCCTGGACTCATTTCACTGGCATCATGGCCTTCATCTCATCCAGACGCTAGATGAAAATAGCAGTTGATAAAGCGTCGTAAAGTAACCAATTAAGGAAAAACTAAATCAGTATCTGTAGATTAACTGATGATAAAAGTAGCATTGTACATGTTTTTTTAAGATACAATGATTACCATTAATTCATAACAATTTATATAGACCTTTTTAACCTAAGTTCTTTCTTTGAGAAAGTTTGAGATTATGATGTGCATTTTGCACTTACAAATTATTGTTCCGAACTTACAAGGAGAGGACACGCTCTGTATATCACCAAATTAAATTAAATTTTGTGACATGAAAGTACAAGATACACTGTTTAAAGTCATACCTGGTATGGGTGGCCAATGACCTCTCGTTTTGGAAATATTGGCAATTGTTTGACATACTTCCGTTAGGTGCCGAATAGGGAAGCATTAGCCTGTGTAAGGGCGTAGCTCATGTGGTTGGATGCTGAGTTGTCATCCAGGCAACTCGAGTGCGAATCCTAATGCCTTTTCATATTTTAAAGCTTGATATTATTATTATTATTGTTATTATTATTATTATTATTATTATTATTATTATTATTATTATTATTATTATTATTATTATTATTCACTTTTAGGTGTCAGTTCCTATATTCAAAGCCATGTTGAAATATGCTGGTATTCATCAAAATTGATAAACAAACGAGAAGTGTTTGTGAATGTAAGGATATCTCTTTCGCAGCAGAAGTGCGGAAAAATGCGTGTGACTGTGGACAACCTTCTTTCATTTGCTGTGCATGGTGCAGGAAATAAGTATGTTTTGTGTGTTTTTATTACATCATAATGAATCGGGTACAAAAAGAAATGGAATACCTGCTACACAAATAGAACAGACACCAGTGACACATCTTACCTTCCTACGTGAGCAGTATTTCATTATTTATCCTTTACAATACAATGTTAATTAGTAATTTGTTTAAAACATGATGAAGCGTTCAATACATTGAGAAATATGATATAGGTATGTAAATAGATAACTGTGATCACAATATTAATCATTATTAAAAGAAAAAAATATAGGACCAGTTAAGATTCGAACTTAGGTTACCTGGATAACAACTCAGCATCCAACCATATGGGCTACGCTGTTACACAGTCTAATGCTTCCCAATTGAGCATCTAACGGAAGTATGTCACAAACAATAGCCAATATTTCCAAAACGAGGGGTCATTGGCCACCCATACCAGGTATGACTTTAAACAGTACGTCTTGTACTTTCATCTCACACAATCTTATTTAATTCGGTGATATACAGAGCGTGTCCTCTCCTTGTTAGTATTTTCTGAAACAGTTAATGGAGTTTATTGCAAAAGAGTAAGAAATAGAGAAGTAATTACAGCCAATTTCGAATATATATTTTAATATAAGTGTTGAGTGTATTTTTCCGAATGTGTTTCAGTGTGTGTTGACTTTCATGCGAAAAAATCTGACATGCCATGTTCGTAATTCTCATATAAATTACTGGTAAACGAACCAAACAAAATCCGTTTAGGAGTTAATGAGAAAATGCGGTACACAGGTGAACAGATAGCAGACTGTACGGCAGAAACCAATTTTTCCGTAATGGGGATGTTGAAAACGAATATTTTCAAAATTAAATTTTTACAGTATTGCAGTGTTTTAACATCTGGTGTAATGAGAAAATTGTGATTTACCTTCAAACTTCTGCAGGAATTATTGTACATCTTGATTACACAACTTTTAACACTGTATCACATCGGAATATGTATGGTAAGACTTTCCTGTGTTAAATTTCAACGTACCTCGTTTACATGTTTCGACCTATTTACGGGTCATCTTCAGAACTGGTCGTTGTTGGTCTTGGCGCCACTTGTTCTGTTTCCTGTGAGGGTGTGTTCCTGTGGTATAGAGTAGAGTCAAAGAGTGTGTGTGTTTTGAAGTTGAGTTGTGTGTTGAGAATTTCGTTGGGGTGTGTTTTTGTGTCTGTATATTTCATATTGTTCTAGTGTGTTTAGTTTCTTCTTCCATGCCTAGCGCTTGATGCTCTCGCTCGACGCCAAGGTCAGAAAAATGCGCTTGCTTTGACATCACTGCAGTGTAGGGACTCTAGAATACAATTAAACAGAAACCACTTGCCTCTCTCCCATCGGGCAACAAGTTTCGCTACCTGCTTATTAGCTAAAAAGAATTAGGGAACTTGTTCAGATAACAACTCTCTTAAGGTATATGTACACCTTTACATACAAAAAAATTTGTTTTGTATAATTTTGCTCTGTAAAATTTTTATACAATTGAGAATGGTACCAGAAAGAGAATGACGTGAACAGATCCCTTGAAATTATGTCTAAATTGTTTTTAAAATTATTTTGTTTATAATTTTGACATGCAACTTGAAACATGATAGCTCATGCAGTTTTTAATATAGAGCCATAGTTTTCTCGCTGTTTTATAGCTAAAACTATTCTTTAGTGCCTGACATAGAGCTATTTTTTTTTATTTTTATTTACATTAATTAAATATTACCATATATGTAACTTACAATAATATTTTATGTTGCATAAATCATGTAAAAAAATCCATAGATAATTATTAATTATATCAATGTTATTTTACTCATTGTCAGGCACTGGGGGACATTTGAAGCTTCAAAATGACACCAATGTCTTCTTGGTATCACCATATTTGGCTGAGATATCATGTTTGAAAGAATTAAATATTCTAAAATTACTATTTACAGAAAATGAGCCACAAACTTTCAGAGCCTAGAAGACAGCATCATCATATGTCACCCCTTAAGCAGCTTCATGTCGGTCCAGTTTCAGGTTCTTTCTGCCTGTCAAATACCTCCGCCTTGTTTTAACTTCAGGTGTTGAATTTTTTTTTTTTTATTTTTATCCCTATTTCCATTGATGCAACAAATCCTGCTATGGTGTTTCTCCCAGGGTTTATGCCCATCCTCCTCAGAATTGTAATTTCTACTTTTGGGCTCTTATTAAAATGACGCACAAAATCATTGACACACAAATTTACAGTTACATGTCTAACAGTAATTATAAATTACTTCATTATGTAAAAAAGTTTTTTTTCAATCGAATGACCATGCCCAGATATCTATGCATCTATTTCGGGACTAGAAAGAAGTTTATTTTACAAGCAATGCTGGACGAGGGGATTGACTGCTACGAGGATCACTCCAAAAGTATTCCACAATATTTATTTAAAAATTACATTTTTATCCTAAAGCTTTGCTATTTTCGTAGAATGTAGATACATCCTTCAGGAACAATACGTCACTTTTCCACATAATCCCCACACCTTTCAACTGCCTTACGCCACCTTGGAATGAGGGCCTGTATACCTGCACGATAAAAGTCTGGACCAACACGTCTGAGCCTATCTTTAGTAGCGTGCACGAGGGAGTTTTCATCTTCAAACCTCGTTCCTTCAGTTTACCAAAGAGATGGTAATCGCATGGTGCCAGATCAGGACTGTAAAGCGGATGTTTCAGTGTTGTCCATCCAAGAACAGCAGCCGTCTCGAAGAAGTGCCTTCATGGCGCCACTCACGGGAACGACTTAAATTAAATTTGAATACAAGGGGGAAGGATGTATCTATGACCTCCATAAATTGCAAAGGTTTAGAATAAAAAATAAATTTAAAAAAATGTTGTGCATTACTTTTGGAGTGATCTTCGTAGAAGTGACCGTGGCTGATGACGCAGCATTTTGGAAATGGGACTTATCTGAAAAACCATAAGGCATAAATCGAAAATTCTTATATCAAATTAAAGGGGAGAAAATACTCTATTGAAAAAGTTACATTTTGAAAATTCTAATTTTTCATCATTTTTTGTGTTTTGTGGGTGTACATATACAGGGACATCATTTTATTTTTACTTCAATTTTTATTGTACCTGAGTTTTTTAATGTACTTCACTCCCACCCCTTCTACTAATGAAGTTCAACCGTCCTCCACACAGAATCAAGGCCTTATATAGTAAATAGCACTGAGTGAGTATAGTACGTTCCAGAAATATGTTCGCGTTTTCCAGTGACGAAAGAGCTTTGAATATTGAATCATATTTTCGCACAGGTACTGTCCGTTTACTTACGTCGCATCCCGATTTCCCCCACCTGGTTCTGCTCTCCCCTTTGTAAAAGCTAGGCTGTCTTAGCTCTTTTCGGAAAACATTAATTACTGTTAGGAATTGGACGTTTACGTAATATTATACAGCTGTTTAAAATAACTTAAATAAAAGGGCCTCGTTAAGTAATTAACTGTCACGTGATTTCCCCTCTTTCTACGATCCTCCGACATAACCACTTGGACGGACAATAGAAAGCATGTCTGAGTAATTTTATCTGTGCGGGTCGGACAGAAGTGAAGATTGAATTTACATTACATAAGGTAATCTTTTATAGAGTAGGTACAGAATTATTTCACATATGAGTTACTAGTATGAAGGACGAAACTGGCAATTGGAATTAGATGCAATAGTCTTTAGTGCGATAATATGCACAAAAGAACTAAAGCCTGTATCGAAATGAACGGCCACCATTTCCAAAAATGAGTTAAATATCCATATTATGATTATTTTTTAATTTAACTTCTTTTTCTATATTGTACGGTAATATGTTGTAGACAGTATAATATACACTGCATAATGAATACGTTCGCATGGATAACTCGGTTCGTGAGTAAAAACACTTATTCTTAATACAGTACTTACTGTATTTTGATTAAACAAAAACCAAATGAAAATTATCTAACTCAAAATCGCGATATTTCCTAGTTTACGTAAATGGATGAACTACTTTTCTTCCCTCCTATACCTAGTAGAGTGATTTATTTGTGTTTTACGCCAGTATCATCGAACTACAGTCGTGGAAGGGGGGTGGCAAACTGTGTTTCCGGTTCTCTAAAGGTATAGCCAGGTTAATATTAAAAATGTTAGTAAAAATAAAATGATGTCCCTGTACCTTAACATAAGATCGATAGTGTATAATTATTCCATGTACGTGTATTAAACCAAGCTGTTTAAGTTGCAGAACAAGAAGTGATGTAAGTAGCGTAGATTATATTGTCCGTAAAATGTTGTTATCTACGGGTACTTTTAAGTAATAGAAGCACTTTAATGTTGTAGGTCATCCGCATCCCTCCGACCAACACATGTACGACAGACTATATGTAATTAGTTCGTGCAAATCAAGCAAAGTGGTTGTCTAATGGCTACTATAAATGCAAAATGAAAAAGAAACCAATGTGCGATGGAAGTGCATGGCGCCGTTGATTAAAATTAACGATACTGTGCGAGTTGCATTTCTGTTAGTCATACGCTGAGGGGAATCCCGACAGCACACCTCTCGGGCTTACTTCTATACGAGAAACAAGGTACTGTAGAGATTAAAATAGAATTTCTTGTGACAATTCTTTTGTATGTATAATCCTCGTACTACCACTGTTTGACTATTGCGACGTAATATTTACAGACTTGACAACTGACCTTTCGAACAAGCTGCAGCGTGTGCATAATATGTGTGTCAGATTCATCAGTAATGCTCACAAATTTGACCACATTACACCTCGTTCAAATCTTTATCCTGGCTGCAACTTAGTAACCGTAGAACACTTCATTCGCTGTCTCTTCTGTTTCGAGTTCTCCACACTTCTACTCCAAATTATCTTCGTTCCCGCTTTAACTACTTATCCTCCAGTCACAATCTAAACACCAGGTCACAGGAGAGCCAAATCCTAGCAATTCCTGCCCATAGAACATCCCACTATTCATCCTCTTTTACTGTCTCAGTTCCCCGTGAATGGAATTCTCTACCTCAGAAGATTAGGGGCTGCCAGACAATAACCACTTTCAAGAAAAGGCTAAACGATTTCATACGGGCGCAGTCAAATTGAAATTATACTTGTGATCGAGCTTAATAATTTAATTTAATTTAGATATGACTATTATTATTATTATTATTATTATTATTATTATTAGTATTAATTATTATTACATAATTATTTTATTGGTGTTGTGAAGACGAAAAGAATTGTCATTGTATTATATTAATTATGTATTATATTGTCTTGTATTTGTAGTATTGTATTGTATTGTATTCTATTAATTATGTTATATTCATAGCACTGTAGTCATTTTTTATCACACTGGTTGAGTGGAAGAGAAGGCCGAATGGCCTTAACTCTGCCAGTTAAAATAAACCATTATTATTATTATTATTATTATTATTATTATTATTATTATTATTATTATTATTATTATTATTATTATTATTATTATTATTATTATTCTGGGAGATCTCGACACTTATAAAAGTGGCCGCTGCGAGCACTGTTTCTATAGTTCCGTCGCTCTAATTTCCGACAGCCAATCACGTTGCAGATCGGCTACATTTAAACGTGTGCGTCTTATGATTCGCTGATGAAGACTTTATGCATTTCCTAAGGCTGGATAAATACTTAATATAATCGCCCGCCATTTTGGCTCTTTCGTTGGCGTTCGCAGAAAGCACACGAGGACATTATTTGCCGCTCAATTATTCGCTGAATTACAGTGCTTTTGATTTATTATCATAGGAGCTACGACATGAAAATGTTTAACGTTGTGGCAAATACAGGGACATCATTTTATTTTTACTAACATTTCTGATATTAACCTCGCTATACCTTAGAATCAACGGTTGCTAACCCCTTCCACGACTGGAGTTCGATGGCGTAATATACAAACAAATCACTTTACTAGGTATAGGAGGGAAGAAAAGTAATTCATCCATTTACGTAAACTATGAAATATCACGCTTTTGAGTTTGATAATTTTCATTAGGTTTTTGTTTTATCAGAATACAGTACACTGTTAACAACGAGTGTTTTTACTCACGAATTGAGCTGTCCATACGGACGTATTCATTATGCAGTGTATATTATAGTGTCTATAGCACATTAGCATACACTATAGAGTATAAAGTTAAATTCAAAAATAATCATAATATGGATATTTAAACACATTTTTAAAAATGGTGGCGGTTCATTTCGATACAGGCTTCAGTTCTAATGTATGTAATTCCAATTACCAGTTTCGTCCTTCGTACTAGTAACTCATGTTGAAATAATTCTGTACCTACTTTATAAAAGAGTACCTTACGTACTGTAAATTCAATCTTCACTTCTGCTCGATCCGAAAAGATAAAATTACTCAGACATGCTATCTACTGTCCGTCCAAGTGGTTATGTCGCAGGATCGTAGAAAGGAGGGAAATCACGTGACAGTTAATTACTTAACGAGGCCCTTTTATTTAAGTTATTTTAAACAGTTTTATGGGTATAATATTACGTATATGTCCAATTCCTAACAGAAATTAATGTTCTCAGAAAAGAGCTAAGACAGCCCAGCCACTAGCCTTTACCGAGAGGCGAATAGAAGCTGGTAGGGAAAACCAGAATACGACGTAGGCAAATGGACGAAAGTACCTTTGCGAAAATTATGCAATATTGAAAGCTCTTTCGTCATTGGAAAACGCGAACTTATTTTTGGAACGTACTGTGACGGTAAGGCTACTATGACTGTATATGCGGTCTTGGATCTGTGTGGAAGACGGTTGAACTTCATTAGTAGAAGGGGTGGGAGTGAAGTACATTCAAAAACTCAGGTACAATAAAAATTGAAGTTAAAATAAAATGATGTTCCTGTAGATCCCTCGTCTGGTAGCTCGGCAACGAAAGAACAAAAATGGCGAACGATACTACCTACCTTGACATTATAGAGCCTTGACTTCCTAAGACGTAAGCAAAGAGGAGGAGTCACGCCGGGAATAACAGCGTCGCGACTATAGTGAAAACAGTTCGAACTGTGTGGGATCTGTGTTGATTGTGTTTGTAATCTCTGTGTAAGTGAATCTCGTGACTCCAACTTACGTTTTACATTCAAAGAAGACAATAAACACAAAAGATGTGAGTTACATTTTTCTTTTCGGTCTTGAAATATAAGATACCATCTTTAGTTTATTGTACTTTGACTGGATGTGCGTGATATTAGAGGTGCACAGATTATTATATACAGGGTGATTCAGACCACCCGTAACAGTAATTTATTTCGGAAACTAGTGCATGAAAGTTTTCGAGACAAAAATATTTATAACTAAACCACATGTGAACTTTCACTTGAGCTTGATTTCATCAATCAGCTCTAACAGGAAGTAGGGTCAGTGGCGTATCACTTTCAAATTTCAAATGGGAGTCGGGGTCAAATAAGGTACCATTTGATAGAGCTCTTCAAAACAAACAACTTTAATAGGAAACGTTTTTATTAATTCGTACTCTTTCAATGAGAAAACGTATGAAAAGACAATGGGTGATTCGGATCACCCTTAAGGGGAATTGGACGTTATCGCATGCAAAGTAATGATAAAAATAGCCTATCTTCAAGCAGTCATAAATGTAATACTATTTATCACAGCTATTTCATTTTTTTAGTGATATATGTATACATATTAAGCTTTAAAATGAAAAAAGAATGGTTAATGTAGTGTAAATCCAACCTTAAATTAATTGTTAAATTTAAACATATTTTTTATATAAATTCACTACATATCTGTGATTAGGTACACTCTATTCACTTATCATAGCACATATTGAATTAAAATTTTAGCCACTTACTGCTAATAGATACTTAAACATACCCTACTAAAATTATTAAAATATCTGTAATACTATGGGCATAGGGCTTATACTAATCTTCAATTTTTTTTTAATTTATTCACGGTGATGATTTCTATAAGTCCTATGCCCATAATATTACAGATACATGAATAATTTTAGTAGGGTATGTTTCAGTATCTATTAGCAGTAAGTGGTCAAATTTTCAATTCAATATGTGCTATAATAAGTGAATAGAGTGTACCTAATCACAGGCATATAGTGAATTTATAAAAAAAATTGTGCTTAATTAAAAAAATCAATTTAAGGATAAAGATTTACTCTAGAGTATCCATTCTTTTTTCATTTTAAAGCTTAATATGCATAGACACATAGCTAACAAAAATGAAAGACCCCTGACAAATAGTATTATATTTATGACTGCTTGAAGATAGGCTATTTTTACCATTATTTTGCATGCGATAATGATAAAGTCATTTATTTAGGAAGCTAGTGCATGAAAATTTTCGAGACAAAAATTTTTATGACTAAATCACATGTGAACTTTCACTAAAACTTGATTTCATCAATAAGCTCTAACAGGAAGTAGGGTCAGTGGCGTATCACTTTAAAATTTCGAATGGGAGTCGGGTCAAATAGGGTACCATTTGATAGAGTTTCTCAAAACAAACAGCTTTCATAGGAAACGTTTTTATTAATTCCTACTCTGCCAGTCACTTGACCACGCCGAAGTACCGTAAACTGGGGTAAAGAGGATCACATGTGGTAAAGTAGATCATATGTGTATTGCCTAAATAAGGCGGCGCCACACGGATCACACATGAAAAGAAAACCTTTCTTCTATAAGTGCCACTAAAAATAGTTTTCTTTGCATGTGTGATCCATGTGGCGCTGACTTATCTAACAATACGCATATGATCCACTTTACCACATGTGATCCTCTTTACCCCAGTTTACGGTATTAGGAGTCACTGACAGTGTTAGAAGAAGAGTACAGTTGTGTGCTGCTAGAATGGCAGATAGTTTTAAAATTTATAAAAAAATTAATGGAATTGTCCAGCCTTTCAATAACATGTCAACATTAATTGTCTTGTTTACATTTTCGTCTTGTAACATTTCTCAATATTGATGACATTGTCTTTTTGTATGTTTTCTCATTCAAAGAGTATGAATTGATAAGAACGTTTCCTATGAAAGTTGTTTGTTTTGAAGACCGCGACTCCCATTTGAAATTTTAAAGTGATACGCCACTGACCCTACTTCCTGTTAGAGATGATTGATAAAATCATGCTCCAGTGAAAGTTCACATGTGCTTTAGGTATAAATATTTTTGTCTCGAAAATTTTTATGCACTAGTTTGCGAAATAAATTACTGTTACGGGTGGTCTGAATCACCCTGTATGCTTTTTACAGGTTAGTAAAAGCGCCAAAGTGATAATCCTACAAAAAAAATCTCTGTTTCGGGTTTGCTGTCGCCTTTTGAGCTTCAAAATTTATTTACAAAATTAGTTATGATGTTATTGAATTTCTGTTCCCACATAAACTTCGCTTTTCACGTGAACAAAGCTTGTGCAGAATACAGGACATGGAATGCAGCGGAATAAGGCAAGGCTGAGCGAGACGGTGGAGTCATAGAAATCAGTCAATAAAAGCTGCCAGATTGGGAAAACCTTTCAAGAGATTCCTTGGAGACGATCGGCATTGCAGGGAGTGGAGACTGTAGCGCGACAACCGTTGAAGTAACATTTCCAGATATCGATTTCTGGATGTAACTGATTGGGAGTGTTTTTTTTTCAAACTATTGATTACATAATTATAGAGGATTCCACTTTAAGAAAATAGCATTGAACATATGGAGGCTGTTCCAGCAACTATTTATAAGTATTTTTCTTGAGAACTGGGAATTAATTAGTTTCGTTTAATTCATAGAACATAATTCATTCAGAACTAGATCGATTTCGCGTTCTACAATTTTATTACACCTCTAAAATTACCATATGGGCTATTCCATAATGAAATCGATCAGTAAAAAAGTCGCATTTTTTATACTCTAAGTTTTTCCCTGCTTATACAATGTGCTGAGGGGAGTGCATTTTTAAACATATGCTATCGAAAGTCAAACGGTTTTCGTATTATTGAGTGACAAATTTAGCGTATTTTTATAAAAACAAGCCTCTTTCAGCGCTCAGAACTCTGGAACCATTTACTGCAGAACATTGAACGAGAGCTTATTTTGAAGCTGACATTTGGTAGGTTATGTTAAGAAGTACAGAGGTGTGAAAATTATTAGAATAATCTTAATTTTAAAGGTTTTTTAGTAGTTACTTCACAAATATTCATTGAATTGATGAATATTGGTATATAATATTACTATACTGATGTAGGATATATTTACTACTAACAATGCCGGAAGTCATTGTTGTACATTGGTATTTTTTCTTATTTTACAGTTGTTATGGGAATTCAGAAATCATTATATTAAGTTGGCGGAATTGGAAACATCAAACATTAATTAAGAAATGCTTTAAACAAATTGTTCTTTGCGTTTACATTGTTCTGAAGGTTCAAATGAACGTATACATCTGATTTGTGCATATAATTTTTTATGTTTCCAATTCCGCCAACATAATATAATAATTTCTGAATTCCCATAACAATTATAAAATAAGAAAAATACCAATGTACAACAATGCTTTCCGGCATTGTTAGTAGTAAATATATCCTACATCAGTATAGTAATATATACCAATATTCATCAATTCAATTAATATTTGTGAAGGAACTATTAAAGAGCCTTTAAAATTAAGATTATTCTAATAATTTTCACACCTCTGTAATCCTTATTTTTATTGTACATAGAGACAGAGAATCTGATTTTACTTTTAGGCTTTTTGGCCGTTTGTAAAAGTGTAAAAAATTGAGAAAAAACCTTGCATTATTAAGAGGGATTCGGCATTGTTTGCTTAGTGGTACGGCAATAAGTTTCGAGGGTATTAAATAGATTATTTTCACACGCCTAGACTTGAACGGGGCAGTACCGCAAGCACTGGCCGAGAGCTGAAGATAAACGAGCGTTGGGCGTCATTTTACTCCTGTGTTTATGAAAACCTGTGATAAAGCTAGCCCAGCTATGCGCTACTAGACGAAACATTACGTGTTTATGTCTCCTGGCCTTGCTTGCCTCGGCTAGCTCCCGTCTCACAGTCAGCTGGTTAGTTCACGCGCGTACTATTTATTTTCTTTATTTGATATTTTCAATACTTTCGTATCAACGTCCCACCAGTAAAAAATATGTGTTTATTTGTACTTTCAATGCGGAATCTAACCATATATTTTAAAAATATTTTTTTCGTGGCCAAAGGCGTCTTAATGAACAAAAATCTAAATTTCTCCATTTACATAAAAAGTAAGAAAAACTGTTTACATGTCAATATAAACTTTAACTTCTCAGTACCAAAATAAACCATGATTTTGATCATTGGGTTAAAGGGTTTGGGAGTCACAACAGTTTAAAGTTGCTAATTTTATGAAAATACGATACATTTAAATATTATTAATTTAAACACTATTAAGTTCTGATGCCTCAAACTTTGCACAAGGCATTGTATCACAGTTGTCTGGGGACAGAAAAAGTTTCATTGTATTTAAAAATTGCAAGGTCAATTTTCTCTATACTTCGGTCGATTTGAGATGGAATAGCCCAAATATTTAATTTACGAATAATGGGGTAACAGCTAAATTGATGGAATAGTCTTCCGCTCTCTTCCCAAAGATCTCCGCTGAAAAACGTAACGGGACTAGTAGGGGTGGTACAGTTGAGGCTAAGATTTCACACTGTTAAAACATACTTATTTGAAAAAGTACACAAAATTTAACTGTCAGCAAAACAACAAAGGCATTAAGTATGTATCTTAGACTCTTGTTTGATTATAGTTTGAAGTTAATAATGGAAAAAGTGTGCTGTACATAATCCTAAATTTGTATTATAAGTACTTCTTAACATTTTTAATAACTGAAAAAGTGTGCTACACATCATCTTAATTTTGTTTTATAAGCGCCCCGTAACATTTAAGGGGGCTCATACAGTAGCAATGCTTCAGGCTGTAAACCTTTCACAAAATTTTTAATATCTCAGAGATAATTCAGTGGATCTTTCTCATTTTTTTGTACACAAGTAAGTGGTATTTGGGCCTCTAATTTGGCATCAAGAAATTTGTAATTATCAAATTAATTAATTTTTTTTATTTACGCAATTTAAAGGAAATAATTTTTTACTATATAAGAGGATAAACATGGTATCTTCCCAACCACTTGTCAGATTCAAAGTTTCTTTTTCATTTTTGACTCCAGTAATGTAGTGTTAGAGGATGGACCGCAGTGAACTTTCTACGTTACAAAGTTTTTGAACTACATTTGTTTTGTCATAAACAAGAAAAGTCATTTTTATTTTACGTTATTTACAACTACTTAAAATTTGTGAAATTGTAATTATGCTTCTATGAAAATGGTTCATCCTCTACAGTTTGAATGCCTGAAGATATCCCGAAAATTTTAAACAATTTGGACAATTAGTTCAAGAGATATAATGTTTTTAGTTTGAAAAATAGCAGCAAATTATTTCGTTTAAATTTTGTAAATAGAAATAATGAACTATTGCGATAATTATAAATTTATTGTTACCAAATCAGAAGCAAAAATACCACTTATTTGTGTACAAAAAATGAGAAAGATCGACTAAATTATATCGGTGATATTAAAATTGTGTGAAAGTTTTACAATCTGCAGCAGCGCTCCTGTATGAGCCCACTTAATAAAAGGCGCCCGAGATCAAAATGAGCTGTGACTTTTTTTTAGAAAATGAATTATTGACATCATTGGCAAGTTTGGGTTGAAAACTTTACACAGTGAAAGGTTTAGTTTCAAAATGATTTATTTTAGATGTGTAAAATGCATAGAAAAAATCAGTACATCAATCAGGTGCAGGAAATTTTTGCACTTTTCTTAAAATTCACCTTTGGATAAGATAGTCCATTTTGATCTCGGGTGCCTCATAACGGAAAACGTGTGCTGCAATAATCTTAAAATTTTATTATAAGCTCTTCTTAACATTTAATAACGGTAAACGTGTGTAAAATGTAATTGAGCCTGGTTTGAGACTTCCCTTTCAATATATAAATTGACGTGCTTTTAGTTTGAATTGAATTCAATTTGAATAATTAGTTATTTAGACTGGGAAGTTTTGAAATGAAATCTCTGTATATGTCACATTAGAATTTTCGTTTTCTTAATTGGCTGGTCTATCAATTTGTTAAATATGAATGGGAGATCTTTAACGAGTTCTGTGAAGAAGGCCAAAATCACTAACTGGAAACCTATGACATTCTTTGGCAACGTTTCGTACAAATTAGATAATCTCTTTAAAAAAGAGAAAATTAACGTGGCCTTCCGCACTAATAATAAACTTAATAATATCATACCTAACAACCTACAAAATCACAAAAAATTTGCTAATAGAGGGATTTACTTATTACATTGTAAAAACTGCCCCAGCAAATATGTGGGCCAAACCAAGAAAAATTTTCGTACACGTTACAGAGAACAAGTTTCCGATTTCAAATATAATAGGAATATGCAAATCTAGTCTTTCAGGTGAAGCTCCCTGTAAAGCAGATTTGAATAATTTCAAGGGAAAAATTGTTCCGGGGCCGGGTATCGATCCCGGGACCTCTGGTTGAACGTACCAGCGCTCTACCACTGAGCTACCCGGGAACTCCACCCGACGCCGTCTCAACTTTTCCCTTTTATATCCACACAACTCGTGTGGGCTGACGAAACGCCAGACCCCCACAACGACTGCGCACAATCTCTGTGTGACTTGGAATTGTGGTTTTCTGTTAACGTACACAGTAACGTATATATTATGCAAATCTAGTCTTTCAGGTAAAGCTCCCTGTAAAGCAGATTTGAATAATTTCAAGGGAAAAATTGTTCCGGGGCCGGGTCTCTGGCGTTTCGTCAGCCTACGCGAGTTGTGTGGATATAAAGGGAAAAGTTGAGATGGCGTCGGGTGGAGTTCCCGGGTAGCTCAGTGGTAGAGCGCTGGTACGTTCAACCAGAGGTCCCGGGATCGATACCCGGCCCCGGAACAATTTTTCCCTTGAAATTATTCATAATAGGAATAAGTCAAAATTTGCAACACATCTCATTAACCACAATCATGAACTCACAGGTATAGAAGATACCCTCTAAGTGTTAAAAATTGTTAATAACTACAAGTACATGAATGCCGCAGAAGAGTTTTACATTGCCACCCACTCTAATAATAACAATAGCCCTCTTCTTAATGAGTACTATCCGAATTTAAACAACCCGCTATTCAAGATCACACAGAAATAATTCCGGATAATCTACTAGTCTTGCCTGGTACACAGTTTTCCTCGTATGCTACATTCCAATGTAAAGTTCAGTCGTGTTGCCGTTTCTATGGACTCAAGTCAACCTCTTCTTAACCTTCTGTAAGTATCGTCATTTTAAGACTTAAAAAAAATAATAATTATCATAAACTTTCTTTTACACCACCCTTTATACAGGGACATCATTTTATTTCTACTTCAATTTTTATTGTACCTGAGTTTTTGAATGTACTTCACTCCCACCCCTTCTACTAACGAAGTTCAACAGTTCTCCACACAGATCCATACAGTCATAGTAGTGTTACTGTCATAGTAAACAGTACGTTCCAAAAATATGTTCGCTTTTCCAGTGATGAAAGAGCTTTCAATATTGCATCATTTTCCATTTGCCTACGTCGCATCCCAGTTTCCCCCACCTGCTTCTATTCGCCTCTCTGTAAATGCTAGTGGCTGGGCTGTCTTAGCTCTTTTCTGAGAACAGTAATTTCTGTTAGAAATTGGACGTCTACGTAATATTATACCCATACAATTGTTTAAAATGACTTAAATAAAAGGGCCTCGTTAAGTAATTAACTGTCACGTGATTTCCTCCCTTTCTACTACGCTGCGACGTAACCACTTGGATGGAAAGTACATAGCATGTCTGAGTAATTTTCTTTTCGGATCGGGCAGAAGTGAAGATTGAATTTACAGTACGTAAGGTCTCTTTTATAGAGTAGGTACAGAATTATTTCAACCTGGTAATTGGAATTACGTACAAAGTCTATAGTGCGATAATATGCACATTAGAACTGAAGCCTGTATCGAAATAAACGGCTACCATTTTCAAAAATGTGTATAAATATCCATATTATGATTATTTTTCAATTTAACTTCATTCTCTATATTGTACGCTAATGTGCTGTAGACAGTATAATATACACTGCATAATGAATACGTCCGCATGGAAAGCTCAGTTCGTGAGTAAAAACACTCATTGTTAATACTGTACTGTATTTAGATTAAACAAAAACCTAATGAAAATGATCAAACTCAAAATCGCGATATTTCCTACTTTTCGTAAATGGGTGAAGTACTTTTCTTCCCCTCTATACCTAGTAAAGTGATTTGTTTGTATATTACGCCAGTATCATCGAACTCCAGTCGTGGAAGGGGGTTTCCGGTTCTTAATCGTTGATCCAAAGGTATAGCCAAGTTAATATTAGAAATGTTAGTAAAAATAAAATGATGTCCCTGTACTTTACAGGGCTTTATTCCAAACATCCATATTTAGTAACACGGTCGTTCTATTTGTAGCATTTTTCATCTTTTTGGAACTGTACCTGCAATACTAGAAGAGGTCTTGCCTTCTTTCTTCGTCACATATACTTCCATGTTAATACATCGTCCCCAGTATACTCTATGATACCTGAATAATTTTATCTTGCCACTTATTTTCAATGGCATATTATTTAGATGCCTATTACACCATTTTAATTTTTTAACGACTGTTTTAACTAGATTAGCTCATGTGTTCATTTTATGTCAACATGTTTTACTTTGACCTGAAGATGCCAATTTATTTGGTGAAAACGTTTGTCATTATGTGTAAATGTTATCTCATGTAGCAACATAAAGATTTTATGTATTTGATATTGTTAAGTAATGACTGTATTAAACTCGCCCATTAATTGATATTGTACTTAAGGGGAGAGGATGGTATTTTTTTGGTGAAAAATGAGTAAATTTTCAAAAAACAAAAACATTCTTCAAAATACTCTGTGATATGTGTGGAATGCATAGCATAATATATTGTGGCTATTTGTGCCCTTATCGGATGTTGAGTCGCCATTTTTAAACTTCCTGCATTATGGATTTTTAAATCACTCTGTCACTTGTATTGTTGTTTCCAGTAAATTAAATTTCCGAAAAAAATTTTTTTTTCTTTAAAATACCCTTTGATATGTGTGGAATGCATTGCATAACATTTTGTTGGTATTTGTGCCCTTATCGGATGTTGAGATGTCATTTTTAAACTTCCTGTGCTATGGATTTTTAAATCACATGTCCGCTTTTATCGGTTTCCAGCAACTTCATTTTTTTGCTACATTGCCAGACAAAAATGGATATAATTTCTGAACTGTTAAAGTTACATGCATGAAATTTAGAACACACATTCTTTAGACTATTAGGAAACTTTTCTCTGTAAGAGAATTTTGTTAATTGATTTCATTTTAAAAATACGTCCGTTTGTTTGCAAGAAAGAAAATCAGAAAATTGTTATTAAATTTTAATTGCTTATTTTACAAACGTAGGGACTAATATCAAAATTCTGTTACAGACAGTTTGTAGAACATTCGTTTGCAAATACATTGCAAAAATTGTTTGAATCTATCTTTAAAAACGGTTTAGATATACCGGTTTTAGTACAATCCTGTATTGGGTATATATATTTTTTTTATTTTTATTTGGTTGAGTTGCCACAGCTATGAGCTCTCTACATACAGAAAATTAATATTTTACACCAAATAGGAAAAAAGTTTAAAAAAATACCGTCCTCTCCCCTTAACGGACCAACAAGCCCTTAAAATTACTGTTGAGAAGTGGTATTAGTCATCCATTTTGGCGAGTCTCTTTGATTTGATACCTCGAAACTATCAACTGGAATTCGTGGAATATTACGTAACATTTCTATTGCTCTATTTAGGATTGATTTTTGGAGTCGGTCATATAAGGCGTCGACGGGCTTAAGTATATGTCTCACGAAGTAGTTGTTCTTTTGCTTATGTAAAACTGGACATTTCTAGACAAGCTTGATTTCCCCAAGGAAACTCATATCAAGAAATTATCTACTGAAAAATAGAAACTTAGTTATATTAATAAATTAGTGCGATTAAATTCTTCACAGTTTTGTGACAACCTTGATCCATTTTCTTTCTTGTCAGTTCATATCATCTGTAACATATTGTTAATTCTGACATAACTTTTAATAATTGCTCGTATTATGAACAAAAATAGTTTGGTTCAGACATACGTAATTGTAGGGTGACCAGATTTTTATGGTCCAGCAGGGGACATCGGCAATTTCAAGAAAAACCACAATAGTAATATACGTTACAAGAGCGGTATGTTGACGTTTTCATGGTCGAGGAAAAGATTGAAAAAGCGAAACGTAGTTGAGCTTTTTTAGTTTCCGAGAACATGAAAACAAACATATCGCTCGTGTATCGTACATTATTTTGTGGGAAGATCGTTTATTACATACCTGAAAGACAAATTTCTAATTAGTTGCAATGAAATCTCCATGTTGGTTTCTGTTTAATGACGCCAACTTCGGAAAACCAAAATATCTTTCTTCAACATTGTTGCTGTAAAATGTTTTCTGTGTTTACTATACTCCAGCAGGCCGTGATATACGTCTGTCTTTTTTTTCCCCCAGTCTATAAATGCGAACTTAAAACAAACGGTAAGGTTATGTAATGATTTATTTTTCATTTGAATATTTTAACAATATTATTTATATAACATATTGCAGTAATAACATCGGCATCTGGAATCTTGTTGATTTTTTCACGGCTTCCTTAATGTTATTTGTATCAGGAATGCAATAAGTTTCGTGGAGTAGTAGACTTTACTTAATTTTTGCAAATATTTAAAACAATAATTAACAGTGCAATTTAGGTCAAATTGCAGTGGTAAGTTTCAAATTTATAATTATTACTATGTTAAACGTCTCTAAAAATAATATGCTAAAAGCCTAAAGAAGTAAAATGAATGTCGCGCTTAAGCTGTAAGAAGAGGGAAATTGTTATGTGTGTTACGTTGGGAATACTGAATGTGGTAGTTCACACTTACCGCATATTGGTTCTGTGCGGAAAACAAGCAAATACGCACGATCTCGCACAAACGTTTACCTAGTCACTCTCCATTGAAATGTTAGAGTAAATACATGTAACAGTAGATACAATGATAGAACTTTGCACATTAAATTTATACTGGGTGTTCATTTGAAAGTGTGTCATGACGTCACTGTTGTGAGTCAGCGATTTGAAGCGAGTTTCAGCTTTTATGTCAGAGTAGTTACCTATTATTCAAGACGTTCAATCTGAATTTGAAAACGTGTACGGTATAACTTGAACGTCGTAGCAACAGATGGCGGTCTGTAAAGTCTGTGTGCTACCATAACCTCTTTCGAACTGTGTTTTGCACTGGCAAGTCGTACGCAGGGTATTTGTTATCATCGGTTGCGTACGGCAACATTCCACAATACAAATCAAATGCTCCGTGTCCATGTTGACCGTCGAAGTTAATGTGAACAAATACGTAAGAAATCGTCTTAACCCTCTCCACATATCCCGACAGTAAGAAAAAAACTCACCTCAGTACGTGTTTCCAAACAGTTCACATTCCTGCCACTACAGGCGTTACCGTACGTATCGGGAAGTACTCTTCAGAATGAACACCGTACTTGCTAGACAACTTCTCTGGCAGATAGGTAATACGCCTCTGCGGAAGTGTAGGAAGATTGAATTCTCTAGGCTCAACCACTAGCCACATAACGGCATACAGCGAGCCATGACACACTTTGAACTGAACACGCAGTAGAGTATCCTAAAGGTTTGAATTAAATGCATAAACACACGTAACTCCTGTATACAGGGTTAGTTAAAAGTCCCGCACCACCTAAATAACTTTTGAAGCATACGGTTCAGTGACATGAAACTTGGTATTTGGGGATAACCATATACTAAAACCTCAATAATGGTATTACCGAGTTTTTTCTACTTCCGGTTTACCCCAAACTAAATTCAGCTTGTTTTGCTATTAGATCTATGCAAAAGGTAGTAAATATCAATACCTTAAAAACAATATACTTTGCATACTTCCATTCGGTAATGAGTTTTGGAATAATATTCTGGGGAAATTCTACAGATAGTAACAATATATGTCTATTACAAAAAAGAGTAATTAGAATAATAGTAGGTGCCAAATCTAGGGAATCGTGTACGACTATTTAAAAAAAAAAAACTACAAATAATGCCCATGGCTTGTCAGTATATATTTTCATTAATAGTCTTCCTCGTATGTAATCGTGAAAACTTTGTAACTAATTCAACAGTTCATAGCATAAATACACTTCAAAAAAATGACTTTCATACTCCATCGGCAAGTCTATTGTGCTATCAAAAAGGAGTGCGTTATATGGCAGTAAACATTTTTAATAGCCTCCCTATCGATATAAAAAATGAAACCCAAAACATAAAATTATTTAGGGCCAAATTAAAGAAGTACCTAATTTCTCAGGCCTTCTATTCTGTAGGTGAATTCATGACATTCAATAACACTTCATGAAATTGATACTAAAACTATGTGTTGTACTAGTAGACTATATTGTAAATCTCGTCTGTATATATTTCATCTAGACTGTGACTATAAATTAAGATTTTATAATAGTATTAAGTTTTTTGACTTGTTCCATATTCTAGCTGTAAGCATGTATGAATACCATGGAATGTTAATAAATACAATACAATACAATACAACCGTAAGTAACTCCAACTCTCTTATTTTGTAATAAAGCTCATTAAGAGCTTTTCAAAAAGTACCCACACTTGATACTTCTGTACAGATTCAGTGAGAGTATGAGAAGGAAAACGAGGAAAGAAACAAAATTAAATTTTATGAAATAATGGCGGTATCCACAATATTATAATGGTAGCGAAAGTTGGATACTAAGTCAGAAAGAGCAAAGAAGTATACAAGCAGCTGAAATGAAGTTCCTGAGAACTACTAAAGAATGGCCAAAATTAGGAATGAAGAAATCAGGCAGGGAATGGAAATTAACCCTATCCTAGACAAAATAAAAGTATGCAAGAAGAAACATTTAGACAAGGGTGTTGTATATCGCCCACACTTTTTAATATTTATCTTGACGATGCAATAAGAAGATGGAAACAGAAAATGATTGGATTAAACTTTCAAGATTATTTTAACATGAAAAAATTTATAAGTACCCTTCCATTTGCAGATGATCAGGTTCTTATATCAGATAATGAAGATATCTTACAAAGATCATTTTTTAATTACAAACAATAGCTGGAGAATATAACTTAGAAATATCAGTCCAGAGAACTAAGTCGATGGCTTTTCAGGGAAAATTTCTCAGATGTAAACTATTAATACAAAATCAAGGAATTGAACAAGTTCCTTTAAATTTTTGGGGTGTGATCTATCATATATGAGAGAGATAGATGCAGAAAAGAAGATAGAAAATTTAATCGAATTTGTGGAACTATTAGGAGAACTCTAAAAGGCAAAGTTAGAAAGTAAAAATACATTAAATTCTATAAAACAATGGCAGTTCCATACGGATTATATGGCAGTGAAACTTGGACCCTTGATATAAAAACACGTAGTAAAATACAAGCAGCTGAGATGACATTTCTGAGAGGATGCCTAGGAATCACAAAAAGAGATAGACTACGTAATGAGGACATCCGAAATCTTCTAGAAATATACGAATTGAATAATAAAGTAGGTGATTATAGACAAACATGGAAAGACCACGTAAACAGAATGAACAATGAAAGACTACCTAAGAAGATTCTAAATTATAAACCGAAAGGTAAAAGGGACATTGGAAGACCCAAAAGAAGATGGTTGGATCAAAGAGACGCAACAGACCGAGAGGTCTAATGCCTGAAGTAGAAGAAGAAACATGGGGTGACCATGTCCAAACCATGGAGAGCAAACGAATGCCTGAAGTCCTCTTTCAGTACAAACCAGAAAGAAGACGAGAACCCGGAAGACATGGACGATTATGGACTATTGAGCCCAAAAAGATGAACATCCTATACCTGAAGATGGTGAAAATCCATAACTCCATCGGGAATGAACCCGCGACTTTCCGGCTTGTAGAGAAACGCTCCTGCTAGCTTTCTTCAGAGCACCTGTAGCTATTGAATATACATTATTGCAACAACAGTATTGAAATTCTGACACTGATTCCAACAGCTTGATTGACATCTTGGTAAGTACAAGTACTTCCCAGAAAGCTAAAGAACGGAGTATGAAATGTATACACTCATCCCGCAAGGGAAATCCGTGTAATGTACCTTTTGTGCAAATACAGCAGATTAAAAAAATGAGTGGGACTTCAATATCATGTTGAAATGTCTTACAGTCATCCAAAACGTAATCTTCTTGTCAGCATTGAGAACTCTATTTCATGAACAGTGTGGCAGATTGCCTTTCTGTAATCAGCAAAGTGCATAGAGGCACCCGGGATTGTATAGAAAACTGTAGGAGGAAGTTTAAAATATGTATAAGTAAAACATCAAAAATACTATGAAAAATATATTATTAGTACAGTCTTTAGCCATAAACGCGTTCGTAGCATGCTTTCTTCTTCTTCTATTTCTACTTCTTCTACTTCTACTTAGTCTTCTTCTACTACTTCTTGTACTTCTACTTTTACTTCTTGTACTTCTGCTTCTTCTTCTACTACTTCTTCCAATTCTTCTTCTACTTGTACTTCTACTACTTCTACTTCTTTTTCTTCTTCTTCTACTTCTACTTCTTCTTCTTCTACTACTTGTTATACTTCTTATTCTACTTCTACTTGTTGTACTTCTGCTTCTTCTTCTACTACTTCTTCCAATTCTTCTTCTACTTGTACTTCTACTTCTTTTTCTTCTTCTTCTACTTCTTCTTAGTCTTCTTCTACTACTTGTTATACTTCTTATTCTACTTCTACTTCTTTTTCTTCTTCTACTTCTTCTTCGTCTTCTTCTACTACTTGTTATACTTCTTATTCTACTTCTACTTCTTTTTCTTCTTCTTCTACTTCTTCTTCGTCTTCTTCTACTACTTGTTATACTTCTTATTCTACTTCTACTTCTTTTTCTTCTTCTTCTACTTCTTCTTCGTCTTCTTCTACTACTTGTTATACTTCTTATTCTACTTCTACTTCTTGTACTTCTGCTTCTTCTTCTTCTACTACTTTTTCTTCCAATTCATCTTCTACTTCTTCTACTTCTTGTACTTCTACTTCTTCTTCTTCTTCTTCTTCTTCTTCTTTTTCAGGTGATGCGCAACAAAAATGTTTGGTCTAAAGCAGAGATGTCAGATTAATCTTCAATAATTTTATTTCAAGCATTTTTTATTAAAAATATCATTTCCCAAAATAAAAAAATCAAATGTAAAAAGTGTTTCAAGGTACAACAGTCTCTCCTATTAGCGACGTGCATTACAGGCGGTATGTTCGGTTCAATTTTGTCGAGTATGGTGGAGTTCGATATTAGCAGAGGTTCGCTCTGCAGAAGGCATGTGGTGTTTGTTTGTTTATTTAATTATAGTCTCTTACAACGTAACTTATTATTATTATTATTATTATTATTATTATTATTATTATTAGTGTACCACTATTACAATTACTGATGTTTCTTTTAATAATGCTATTTTTATCATTATATTATTATTGTTATTATTATTATTATTATTATTATTATTATTATTATTATTATTATTATTATTATTATAATTGTTATTATTATTCTTACTTACTTACTTACTTATTGCTTTTAAGGAACCCGGAGATTCATTGCCGTCCTAACATAAGCCCGCCATCGCTCCCTATCCTGAGCAAGATTAATCCAGTTCCCACCATCATAACCCACCTCCCTCAAATCCATTTTAATATTATCCTCCCATCTACGTCTAGGCCTCCCCAAAGGTCTTATTCCCTCCGGCCTCGCAACTAACACTCTATATGCATTTCTGGATTCGTCCATACGTGCTACATGCCCTGCCCATCTCAAACGTTTGCATTTAATGTTCCTAATTATGTCAGGTGAAGTATACAATGCGTGCAGTTCTGCGTTGTGTAACTTTCTCCATTCTCCTGTAACTTCATCCCTCTCAGCCCCAAGTATTTTCCTAAGAAGCTTATTCTCAAACACCCTTAATCTCTGTTCCTCTCTCAAAGTGAGAGTCCACGTTTCACAACCGTACAGAACAACCGGTAATATAACTGTTTTATAAATTCTAACTTTCAGATTTTTTGACAGCAGACTGGATGATAAAAGCTTCTCAACCGAATAATAACAGACATTTCCCATATTTATTCTGCGTTTAATTTCCTCCCGAGTGTCATTTATATTTCTTATTGTTGCTCCAAGATATTCGAATTTTTCCACCTCTTCGAAAGATAAATCTCCAATTTTTATAGTTCCATTTCGTACAATATTCTGGTCACAAGACATAATCATATACTTTGTCTTTTCGGGATTTACTTCCAAACCTATCGCTTTACTTGCTTCAAGTAGAATTTCCGTGTTTTCCCTAATCGTTTGTGGATTTTCTCCTAACTTATTCACATTATTATTATTATTATTATTATTATTATTATTATTATTATTATTATTATTATTATTATTATAGTGCAATTATGCAGCAAGTTTCTGTACTTCGGTATACACTCCCTTTTTTTTTATCTAAAGATGTATTCTGTACATGTAACCCCTCTATGTAAACGAGTGTTCTGGAAATTAGTGTAGAGTAGACATTACAAGAGCTTACACATGCGCTACACAGTGACGCGTTGCGTGTTCATGGCACTGTTTCCATTTACATATGGGCGTGCAGATAAATGAAAGCACAGACAAGCATGTCTGTTTTGTCTAGTTCCTCTAACATGCACTGTAAGGCATATAGTGATTTTACTTGTTGTGAGAATGCGACTTTTAGAATGAATGTGGTGTCTCCCTACGTGATTTATAATATATGAACTTGTCAACAACTATCGTGTGTTCATGACTTACCTATCACCACTTTTTATCAGACAGAAGAATGTTTTAACCTGTAATGAAGTAATCGCTTCAAACTTCACGTTCTACTGACAGATCGCATGCTGAGATCATCACCCTCTTGAGTCTTCGTCATTGCACCTTGTTTGCGTTTTTAACACTAAAATTTGGTCATTATACACAAAACTATAGGTAACCTAAAAGTTGAAGCGTTGGGCCGAATATGTTACAATTTTTCAAAACAGAGTTTTTAATGGAATAATGCTCTGTATAGTATTACACACCTGTAACAATAGTACATTATGCAACGAGCCTATAATGGTAGTAATAAAGACACGAGTATGTTTGTTTATGAAACGAGCGCAAGCTAGTTTCATAATTTTCATGCGAGCGTCTTAATTACCATTATAGGCAAGTTTCATACGACTTTTTATGCTCGACCATATTTCTAACTTGAAATTATTCTGAAGTATTCATGTTATGGTTATCTAAGTGAAGAGCGGAACTGACCTTCTAAATTGTGAGATGTGCGCAGACGCGAAAGTATTGATTTTTTCCGAAACTCGAATGTCATTGACCTTGATATAATCTAGAGAATAACATGAAGATTAGGCTTGATATAACCTGGAAATTGATTTAGAATTGAAAAAAGAGATGACAAATTGAATTTATTTGAATATTATTTACAATTAACGCTAATTATTATAGTAACAGAACATAACCTTCTGCGACAGTATTGGATTTCCAGTCTCCGTGACTTTTCGCTAATTGTCTTTCGATTGCATATCCGAGAATAATCGATACTTGCGGTTTTATAATGGTACAATCAGTACAAAGGTGATTTTTCATTGGCTAAATAACTGAATTATAATAAATAGCTGTACTTTAATGAGATGCATTAAAGGACTACTACCAGGTGTATAATTACTACATTTCGGCATGGTCGAGCATAAATTGTTTTTCAATATCGGTATCAGAGGCGCTTCTGCATGAGTTGCAACCACAGTTTAGTATATTCATTCATTCATTCATTCATTCATTCATTCATTCATTCATTCATTCATTCATTCATTTTATTCCATAGATCTTACATGAGCAATGAAGCTTTAAGATGTGGAACAAGTCAAAATTTTACAATATTACAATTACAATTTTTACAAATTTTTACAGTTTTACAATTTAGTAATTTTCTACAATTTTGTGCAATTTTTTACAATATTTTGGCATTTGCCTTTTGGTTGGGGAAAACCTCTGAAAACCCAACCAGGTAATCAAATCAAAGGGGGGGTAATCAAATCAAAGGGGTTGATGCCGAGGACTCGCCGTAGACCATCCGGCTTCAGTCCCACGGCTGGGAAAGACAGTCACGAAGCTCAGTACGTAGTAAATATGCATCCATAGATAGTTGCTCACCACTAGGATCGTTAATATCGAGAAAATGGTGACTTTGTACTTTCCAAAGTCAACTTTGGTCCAAAGTCTCGTCTATGAATACGACCCTAAATGACGACTGAAATCTTGAATTAAAGAAACGCATGCTTGTTTCTTTTTCGTTGTGGAAGACTCATCGCTGCGTTTGTCTTCAATTTCATTCTTATAATTAATTAGATGTACTAAAATAAATATGTTTCTCATATGAGGTATAAATACTGATCCTTACACGTTTCTTTTTCTTGATTTCCATCATAATAATAGTCTGTAATACTTTCATAATGTAAAAATACAATTTTCCGCCAAAACAAATGACTACCGGTACACCACAACTATAGGCACATTCAGTAAACTTACATTCAATCACTGCCGCTTTGATTCCTGTTACATTGCTCTGTTACCTAACCAAAGTACTTCAAACGGTTGGTGAAACATTATTACACTAACAGGATGTTTAATTTTTAAGAACTTGTTAGTTAACATGCTGTTAGCGTTATTTTAACGAAGATTTGTGACTCTGAGCCTAAGGCCCAGTTGCACCAACCCTTGTTAAATATTTAACATGTCGTTAAGGCAGTTTAACAGTAAACTTAAAGGTAGAGATGTTTCATCAACTGTTGCTGATAACATTATGCTAAATCCACTGTTAAATTAACACAGTCTATTCCCACAGTTAAATCCTTAACGTCCTGTTACAGCGTGAATCATGGCTGCCAGGGAACATATATTAAAAGTTGCATTATATCGATATATATTTACAGTGAAAACAATTAGCTGGTAATTACTATTTCAGCATTTTCAATTGTTTAGAATAGATTATGTTCATAAATACTAAAATAAAGTTAATATTAATATTAGCACTGCATCCGCAATAAAGAGAAGATGTGTGCTTATTAACGTAAGCTTTTATGTGATTATTATTCCGTCTTAATTCTCAGATATAATTGCAGATTTTCAAAACGGTATTTCTTTACTTCACTGATTTAACAGTTCATATGTAATTATCACTAATGACGTGTGAGAATATGTTTAATGTTAACGCTAAGTATTGCATTCAGCATCACAATCATATTCATTTTCTATTGGTTTACTTGATTCTGGATAATTAAAATAATCTTCACACCCATATCATCAAGTGAGAGTGAAAGTGGCTTATCACCGCCAGTTTTCATTCGTACCGCTGTATCTTGTGCATAACCCTTCTCAGCATTTCTCTTAATACTTTCATAACATTGATTTGTTTCATAGTTCGCGTTTTCACATCCAAATGGCGATTGGAAAATATTGGGTTAAAGAGACCCATGCTTGTTCCTTTTTCCTAATGAAAGTTCCATCACTACGTTTGAGTTCAATTACATTCATATAATTGCTAGATCTACTAAAATAATTATATTTCTTATATGAGGTAAAATTACTGCTCCTTACACTTTCTTTTTCTCGATTTCCGTTGTAATTATGTTAGACTCCAATACTTCCATAATCTATACTAATAATAAATCTGTAGCCGAAATTTGTCTGGTAATTTTCGATTTTCCAAAAATAATTGGTCCTAACATATATAATTAACCATCCTGAAACCGAAAATCGCCTTTTTGAAATTTTTGTTTGTATGTCTGTCTGTCTGTCTGTCTGTCTGTCTGTATGTTTGTTACCTTTTCACGCGATAATGGCTGAACGGATTTCGATGAAAATTGGAATATAAATTAAGTTCGTTCTAACTTAGATTTTAGGCTATATGGAATTCAAACTACATTATTTAAAAGGGGGGTTATGAGGGGGCCTGAATTAAATAAATCGAAATATCTCGCTTATTATTGATTTTTGTGAAAAATGTTACATAACAAAAGTTTCTTTAAAACCAATTTCCGATAAGTTTTATTCTATACAATATTTTTATAGGACTGATATTTAATGAGATAAATGAGTTTTAAAATTAAAATAACTGCCATCTAAGGCCGTGTAATGAATTAAAAAACAAAAGACTTCGTCTGTAAGAGGCCTTGGACAGCAACAATCGAAAGCTATGAAGGATAGCCTACAGAGAATGTTTCTGTGTTTGTATGAAGTAATATCGGAAGCTAAATTAACCGATTTGTATAATTAATTATTATTTCACATTGGAAAGTGTAGTTTCTCTAGATGGACATAATGCTATAATGTTATTACAGTAACTTCTGATATAACATAACATAACATAATATAATACCGGTATGTAATATTATATAATATAATTTAAATTATTTAAAGGGTTCAGAACCATAGTGGGCCAAGCGCCATTTACTGAATACGTAGAAAACAAGGGTTAAAATTAAGTTATTACCATAATTCAATGGAAACCTATAACAAGTAAAATAAAATATACACATTAAATCTAAATGATGTCAATCTTCATAACTATGGTTGCATGTAATAACAATTAAGAAACATGTTAAAGGAATTGTCATTGCACCAAATGAGTGTCTCTGGACCAAAATGATCGCATTTTAATTATTTGGATGCAATTTAAATTAAGTAACATATTAAACGATTTATCCTTCTATCAAACACGAATGTTCCCTGGATCAAACGTCCTATTTTAATTATATAATTACTGTATATTTATTTCTAGCGGATGCAGCGGAGCGCACGGGTACGGCTAGTGTAAAAAAATAAAATTCTCCGTTGAAACAAATGACTACACCAACTAAAGGCACATTCAGTAAACTTTCATACAATCACTGCTCCTTTGATTCCTGTTACATTACTCCTAACATCATGTTATCTAACCAAAGTACCTCAAATGTTTGGTGAAACACTATTACACTAACAGGATGTTTAATTGTTAACAACACGCTAGTTAACATGCTGTTAGCGTTATTTTAACGAAGCTTTGTGACTCTCCTAAGATTTATAAATGTGATATAGTGCTTTCTTCATTACTAGGCACATTAGATGTGTTTTGTTTTCACTCTTAACTACGTAGCAATTCATTAAAATAAGCGACATTAAGTCCATCGTCTAAGTTTCGTAATAATTTCCCCTCCCCTCTCTAGCTCGATAACGTTTTCTACGCCTCGTCATGATCTTTCCAGTACAGTGTGACTTTTTTATAGAAACGAGCGGAGTAATGAACCACTTGCTTACCATTATTTTAGCGTCAATATGTAATCACAACATAGATAAAATTTTTCTCTGAAGGGGAAGAATTCTCAAATTTAACATTTTACATTTATCTAAAAATACGTGATGGGACATGGAATATTATACAGGGACATCATTTTATTTTTACTTGAATTTTTATTGTACCTGCGTTTCTAAATGTACTTGACTCCCACCCCTTTCACTAATGTCCTTGCTAACGTCAGTCACACAAACTTACGGCCGCTGTTGCTAGCAGTGAAGTAAACAGTACAAAGTACAGTGTGTTTCAGAAATATGTTGCGTTTTCTATAGAAGAAAGAGCTTATATTATTGAAGTTTATTTTCACACAGGTATGGTGTGTAGCATAACTGAATTTATCTGTGTGGACTGAGCACAAGTGAAGATTAGAGTTACCGAAAGTACGGTACCCTATAATATGGTACGGTACTTAACAGCATTATTTAAACAAGAGTTTTGTTTTACTGTTTGTAGGTATGAAGGAATATGATGGAAACTGGAATTACAATATAATCGAATGTGAACAACAGTTTTTTTTTTTTTTTTTTCACAATTTCCTGATTATATCATTACGGAATATTTTCGTTGAAATGTCATTAATCTGGTAGATAAATTTAGAGCAACACAGTGTACAGAAAGGAAAAAAAGTGTAAGATGGCCAACAAAGGTGACAGAAGATGCTAGAGAAAGGATGCAGCGAGATCCTAATAAGTGGGTCAAGAAGTTAGCTGTAGAAATTGGGGTTTCTTACGGAAGTGCTCACAAAATTCTCAGGAATAAATTAGGTTAGTAATATTCTGAATAAAGTAGACATTACATAATGTATATAACCGCCTGAAGACTTCAGTTTGTGAAAAAAAAAATTGTTACTATTCTACTGTCTTTTGATAAAATACTGTAAAGTAATGACCAAACTGAAAATCATAATACTATATTTCCCTGTAACATAAATGGATACACTACTTTTCTCTCCTCCTATAGCTAGTAAAATGATTTGTTTACATATTGCACTAGCAACTCCAAACTCCTATAATGGAAGGGGGGGGGGAGGTTACAGTGTTTCCGAGTATATCCAGGTTAATATTAAAAATGTTAGTAAAAATAAAGTGATGTCCCTGTATATTTTTAAGTCGGTAGCAAAGTTTAACCACAACAATATACATGAGATTATCGTTATTGTTGTATTGATTCACTGACGTTCAAAGATATCCACCTACGATTTTATGATCGTGTAAGCGAAGTTTCGAACACGGGATAAGTCAGTACCAAAGATATAAAAAATTGACAAACTTTGAAAGAGTTCCGCTAATTCTCAATAGGTGGCACCATTATTGGGGGCCGTTTAAATAGTGCTAGGAAAAATGATTATGTAGATTAAGCATAAATTATTCTCATAATTGACAATATCAGCTGTTTTCAGCTAAACTCACAAGCAAACATTATGATGGGGGCAGATGTAAAAGTTAATTTTTTTCTTCCACTATGTTAATGACGTCAAAAGAAGTGCTTGTACAAATTTTGGCCACTCGACCGCAATTAAGAGGACCATAAAAATAAGTTCTCTAGGGGCCGTTAACAGAAAGAAAACACAATTTCATTGCACAATTTATTGGAACAGATACAGCAATTGTTGACCTGTTTTAAAAGATATTCCCCACCGGAATTTAGACATTAGTGATATCATGGGATCGACAGATAGGTGCAGACGGCTGTCAAAAGATGATCCCGATCCCAGGCGGCTGACTTTTACGACACAAGGATACAAAAATTGATCCCATGGTATGACCAAAAAAGTCTCAATTCTAGTTGGGGGGGGATATGTTGACAAATAGCTGAAAAATCGCTGTATCTGGTTCAGTAAATCTTTCCATGCAATTGTGCTTTTTTCTGTAAATTTCTCCAGGGAAAATCACTTTCTGGACGGCCTCGTAATTGCGGTCGAGTGACCAAAATTTGTATAAGCACTTCTTTTGACGTTATTAACACGGTGGAAGAAAAAAAATTAACTTTTTTTTTATCTGCCCCCATCACAATATTTGCTTGTCAGTGTTGTTTTACAATCAGTAGAGTGATATGAAAAATTGAATTGTATAATTTAAATTTAAATTTATTTTATTTTAAATCCACCACTAACAGAAGCAGGCTTCCAATTAGAGGTGCTTACACAGATACATACACAAAATACATAATAAGAAAAAAACAAAACAAACAACACAAACGAAAGAAAGAAAATACATAACGGTGATAGATGCTAGAATATAGTATTGCAGTTAATATAGTGCGAAATGTCAACATAATGATGCAAAATTATTTAAAAACTAGGGTAAAAACATTATAATACACTTCTTCATAATTTAAATATCAAAGGAAATACAATTCTTTTTAATATTGTATGAAATTTGTCAACTGTTAAACTGAAATCTAATTGAGAATCACAGTTTAAAGACAGAGAGTTGTATTACACATGACAAAGAATGGAGAGTTCTTGAAGAAAACAGTTCTAGGAATGGAAATAACAAAAGATTGCCTATGACGTAATTCTGTTTTTTTTTTTACATTGAACTGAAGGAATTTATGAAAATCACAGTTATTCAATATACCGTTAACAGTCTTATAGAATAAAATTTGACTATTTATTAATCGTCGAGATGTTAAAGTTTTATAATTAAATTCAAAAAGTAACTGATTATATGAAATTTGCTTGTCATAAGACGATACGTGATGTTTTTTTAAAATATAAATAACGTAAAAATCTTTTCTGTATCCTTTCTATTTGCATCTGATGGGACTGGAACTGAGGTAACCATATTACAGACGCATACTCTAGTTTACTCCTAACTAGAGTTTTATATAGAGTATCAATAGTATTTAATTATTTAATTCTTTTGTATTTCTGATTATAAATCCTAATTTTCTGCAGGTATATTTATGTACGATTGGCAACAATGACTATTATCTTCGCCATCTATTCAAAGAAGTCATAACTAAAGAATCCACACGTACACCAACAAATTATCGATCATTATCGATTGGTAGAGATATCTTTGGATTTAATATACAACATGGTTAACTGGAGTATTCAACATCGTGTGTTTGCAGTTGATAGTTATACGAAATATGGACTATGGTGCATGTGTAGCGGTCATTTGGAGATAACCGAGACAGAGGACCAGTTCCAACTCGTAAAACAATTCTCTAATGAGTGGATAATGAGAGAATAAAGTTCAGTGCACAATATAAAGAGAACTGGACCAATGAAAATTGTATACACTCCTGAAAATATTCAAAGGGTGAGAACTGCATTACAGTCCAACTCGTTCAGCACGAAGACACTCACTCACTCTAAACTTATCGAATCGCTTACTGCATCTTGACCTTTCGTTTCATCCTTACAAAATGCAAGTTGTTCAACGACTAAATGCTAACGACAAAATAATTGAATCGCTTACATTTTTGTCGACAAATACACGAATTAATTGAACAAAATCCGTTGCTACTAGACGTGCTACTGATGTCTGATGAGGGTAATTTCCATGTTTCTGGGTTGAAAATGATAATCCAAGAGTGAGAGATACCTGGTAATATGCATAAGTAAATGTTTTGCTGTTCTAATTTTAATACGGGTAGACACGAGACGTTACTTCGGCGAATACAAACATTGCGGATCTTAGGGTCGTGTTCATAGACGAGACTTTGGACCAAAGTTGACTTTGAAAAGTACAAAGTCGCCATTTTCCTATTCATAGTCGACACTTTGACGAAAGTAAACTTCGATCGTGACTTTACTTCGAAGTCTCCGAAAATCTAGACTTTGACTTTGACTTTCGTTCGTGGACATAAGAAAAATGGCTGATATTTGGGAAATTGTTATATTTGCCGAGAAGATTGATAATATTCAGGAAATTATTGAAGCTCCTCATGCTTATCGGCGTATTATTAGACATGTGCAAAACTCTATTAAATTTTATAGAGATAATGCATTCAAATCAAGATACGATTTGAAAAATGGGCCGTATTAAGTAATATCCAATGGATAATAGAATAATAAAGGATTACCTGTTCCATTAATAATACTCTTATTTCACTTCGATATTGCTCTATGGGTATAAGGATTAATGGTTTACTATTGATTTTGTATATTGAATTGTATTCTTTATACGTCTTCACCAGTTTTAGTAGCATCTCTCTTTCATAATCTGTCACTGGTGGCATCTTCTTATCTTTCACGTCTTCACAATCATCAGTCAGCCGACGTCCACCTTCAGAAGAAGTCGATCTATGAGCCTACAGTCAACTATTTCAAGCTGAAATATTCACTTTGAGGTATTTGGCTTGCTCATAGGTGATCGAGGGACTATACCAGCTTTCTTCGAAGGATTTCCACGGAAATTTGTTCTGCCAACATCTTTGAGGGATGACATTGTGATAACTGTGTTAAAACAAATCCTGCTAAATCCTAATTAATCACATGGTGCCACATTAATAGCAAATTGTAATGTTTCACGCCCTTTTCTTTGTTTCCCTTTTTTTTATTTAATACCTATGTTTACATATGTATAATAATTTTTTGAGGATATACTGAGTCCGTAAGGGCTACCCTCAATGGGGGGCAGTTTAGTATTATTATTAGACTTTGTGGAATTGCCACGAGATTCGCAAGGTTTACTGTGCATGCGGTATAGACTGTATGAGAAGGGGGCGTGTCTCTGATGTAAACACTGAGCAGTATACTGCGGTTACAATAAAACCTGTATCCTGCATTCAAGAAATATAATGAACGATCATTGAAGTAGGAAATGTCTAAACATGTAAATACACAATTATTTTATAGTGAGATATATTAACTCTTAAAATTTAATGTAAGATACATAATCCTTGAATATGTACATTACAGTAAAGAGTTATGTACATTTTGAGCGACTGCAAAGTAACCTCCTCCGATGGTCACTTAAACAGTTTTTAGATTGTACGTTCAACACCACACGATGTAATACGTGCATATTTGAAGAACGGAAAGTCACTACTTTTTAGTACACCAACTTCAGACGTCTTGTCGTGACCTGATAGTACATCATTTATAATACGAAGTTGTGAATAGGCAGAATTTTTAGCAATAATGTTTCTCAACTTACATTTCACTTTTTCTGAAATTAGTGAATTGTTATTTTGGATAATGGTTTGTGATACTTTTAATACACTATATGAAGGGCTTCTGAGAGTTGTAGTTTAGACGATTATAACAGGATGATGCTTTTGGACACGATTTTAAAATTAAAATCAATGACAGAATATCTTTCAATAGCTGTTCAGAAAGCAATGATTTTACAGCTGCAACAGCGGAACTCTCTGTGCTATCCAATGCATCAATTACCTCCATTTTTTTCCATAATATTCTGCATAATAATTAACAGAATTCAACCACGTTCCCCAACGGGTCAAGACTGGCTGCGGGGGTAAGGTTATTCCAGGAGTAATTTTTTTGGAACAGCAACACACTCATTGTAGTATGTTTGATTGAATTCTTGTCTGCACTGAACAAATGTTAAACTTTGACTATTCCAACCACAGTAATGCAAAAACAAATGCTTACATAGGTATACATTAGCTGTAGCTGCTCTATCTATTTGGACAAGTCACAACTCTTAACATGAACTGCTTATACTACCAGACCGGGCGATCGCTCACCTCCTCTATACTACCGTACATCGGCAACCTGATTGCATGCTGCGTGTGGCAATTCAACGAAGTCTAATTATTATTATTACATTGAAATAATAATATATAATGCTGCAACAATCGCTTAACGTCTGCCGATGTTTAATTGTTTTACTGATTTGAGACTCAAAAGATGGCTTTTATTGTGGCAATGCCTACTCTACTTCAGCTATTCATTAATTTAATTCGTTTAGAAAGCCATGATTGTGTTTGCCAACATTCATAAAAGATCGTCAAATCTCGACTTACCGAAGTGAAAGTCAAATTCTCAGAAGTAGTGTCTATGAATAGGACTTTTAACAAAGTTAAACTTTACTATGAAAGTCGACTTTGGGAAGTCTTCAGCCAAAGTCGACCTTCGTAGTAAAGTTTAACTTTGTTAAAAGTCCTATTCATAGACAATACTTCTGAGACTTTGACTTTGGTAAATCGAGATTTGACGGTCTTGTTCTAATGTTGGCAATCACAATCACTGCCTTCTAAACGAATTAAATTAATAGATAGTTGAAATAGAGTAGGCATTGCCAAAATCAAAGCCATCTTTTGAGTCACAAATCAATGAAACAATTGAACATCTGTACATGTTAAGCAGTTGTTAATAGTTCTTTCAGCTTTACATAAGAATAATATTATTCGAGGGTTTATTGTGAAACTAACTTAAGTACCGTATAAAAATTGACATTTTTAGGTCTTTACACCAATCGATAATAATTTGTTCTTCTACCTGGCCACAAAAAATCGTAACTCGGTTCGAACAGTCTTCTATATAACGCAGTTCGTAACTAGAAAACATGATAGTATAATTTATCTCAAATAGTATTGTCTGTTAAGAATTTTGTTGTGAATAAAACATCTATTGTAGTTATGTTAGTTTCACATCAAGCCCTGAAATTATTTCATTTTAAAATAATTTTGTTGTGAAGATATGAAAGATGAGATTCCACCAATGACAGACTATGAAAGAGACATATTATCCTGCTGACAGTTGGCAGAGGCAGAGTTATTACCTGCATGTTTACAGAAACTACTTAAAAATTATCTGAAATCAATATGCAGAAAACATTATTATGACGACCGCAAGGATTATAAATTAACTGCATTTCCAACTGTATAACCTATCCTCTATTGAATTAAATAGTAAGAATCAATATTAAGCTATAATTGCCATCAATAGAAGAACCCAGAAAGCGATGGTCTTAGACCCTACGATTTGCTTTGAACGAGACACAAATCAAGCACTGCAGATTAATGATGACAAGCGAACTAAATATGTACCTTGTCTTCCACACCTCGGTGAAAAATATGGCATTTCGCTTTACAACTGGGATGTTGCAGGCTTACTATTTGGAGCGAGGGGTTGTTTACCAAAATTTACATGTAATATTCTTAAATCCTTTAAAATTCCTTTTTATGAGGTTCAGAAGATTGTAATGGAAATTCTGAAGGCCTCTCTTCAAATTTTACACTATCATCTATATATTAACTCGTAAATTTTTGTTTTAATGTACAAATCTAACCCATAATTTGCCCGTTTCATTTCCCATTATCTTTTATGTTTGTTAATTCCGGATCCCAGTGGTCAACCTCACTTGAGGACGGATGATTTTAAATCTTAGTAGTCCTTACATATAGCGTAAAATCGCGATGAAATTAGTTGTATTATTTATCGCTGGAACAGATAATCCTCTTTGATTATTCATCAATGAAAGTTGAAACATGACGAGGATATTTAACACTGTCTGTTTATCAAACCTGTACCTTGATTTGAATTTATAATCTATAATAATACGCTAAGGAACATGGGCAGCTTTAATAATCTCCTAGATGTCTTCAATATTCTCGGCAAATTCAACAATTTCCCAAATATCAGTCATTTTCCTGTTGCCCAGGAACGAAAGTCAAAGTCTAGATTTTCGGCGACTTCGAAGTAAAGTCACGATTGAAGTTTACTTTCCTCAAAGTGTCGACTGTGAATAGGAAAATGGTGACTTTGTACCTTGGTCCAAAGTCTCGTCTATGAATACGACCCTTAGCCTCGTTCACACTTTTCAAGTAACTTGAATTCAAGTCACTTGATTCGACGAACTTGAAAAATGTGAACTATGTTTCAAGTTGACTTGAAATCAAGTAACGGCTTGAATTCAAGTTCCAAGTGAAGTTTAATCCCTTTCTACTTTTTACTTGACTTGAAAGGGCACGTGAAGAGTGTGAACGTCACTTGAGAACTTGAATTCAAGGAGAAAAGCGCAGGAATTTAAATTAACAGTTGTTTTAAGAGCGTTAAATTAACAGTTGATTGTTTTTCTGTTCTACTGAGGACGTAAAAATAATATGAAACAATAGTAAGTGAAATAATGGTCAAATGTTTCAGTTTCTGAAGTTGCATAAAACACAGGAAGGTCTACGGATTATAAAAATTGCAGTGTCGTGACAGAAATGCAAAGGAAGCTCCAAGGAAGGAAGAGTTCATTGAAGAATTGAACAGCAGAGATTTTAACGTGGACACAGATTAGATATGAAAGACAATTTAAAAAGCATTAAACTGTAGATAGAGAAGAAGTGAGGAAGATTGGAGGGATTAAGAAGAGTGTTGCGTGAAGGGATTACATTTATCGGCCGAAACTGTCATGGTTCAATGTGGCTGATAGATTTTTGTGGGGGGGGGGGAACAATTATGGTAAATCGAACCTGCTCATATTTTATTACATTTACATTAAGAATTATTAAATCTGCTTGGAGATTTCACTTATTCTATTTGTCAGTGGCGGCTGATTGACTGAGGCAAGTGAGGCCGGGCCTCAGTCACTTTTCTTAACTGAAATCAAATTTTGTGTTTTATATAATGTATTATTTATTTGAATGAAACATATATCGCTGTAGAAGCATTTGAAAACTTTGTGATGTATATAGATCTGTTTTGCTGTAAAATTTGTTCCTGAGGCCAGGATCGCTCGTGCCGGGTCTGGCTTGTGATGTATATAGATCTGTTTTGCAGTAAAATTTGCTCCTGAGGCCAGGATCGCTCGTGCCGGGTCTGGCTTGTGATGTATATAGACCTGTTTTGCAGTAAAATTTGTTCCTGAGGCCAGGATCGCTCGTGCCGGGTCTGGCTTGTGATGTATATAGACCTGTTCTGCAGTAAAATTTGTTCCTGAGGCCAGGATCGCTCGTGCCGGGTCTGGTTTCTGCAGTCCTGTATTTTCGCGGGCTTTGAGCTTGCGCTTAAAACGTTGTAGCTGAGGCACAATTCGTCTGGTCTGGTCAGGTTTCACTCCCCCCATCCATGGGCCGGCCTCAAGGGTAGAGTGGGGTGGGAATAGCAGTGGTGACTTGTCTTCCTAAATAGGCCATAAATAACAAACATTCCAGCTCTTTGGCAGGCAGAGACCCACACTATTCTCTCCCCTTACATCTTAGTTTATGACTTAAGCAAGGGTGAGTATTGTACTTCGTAGTACAGTAGTGAATCTGGGCCAATGTTGTTATGTATTTCGAGAAAATATAAACAGAAACAAATGCGAGAAATAATGCTGGTGTAGTTAATTCATTGTTAGAGTGTCCTTTTTAGAGAAGAAATAATATTGAAAGAAAGGAAGTTTTAAATAAAGAGAGAGACTACCGAGATACCTACGACATCGCTGATAATTTTTCTGACAGATAATCTTAAAACGCGAGTTTCTATTGCATCCTGGTATGGGCAACATAAATGGTTAAGTGGTAATGTGAGGCAAAATAAACTTCTCTTGGCCTTGTTTTTGTTGCTGTCAAAGGAAAAAAATAAAAAGAAAAGAAAAAAGGGGAATTTCAACACATAATATGGGATGCTTCATCACACTGAAACAATCACTGAAACTCAGAGCATAACAGCTTATTTGGTGAGTGAAATTGTTATTTTTCATTAATAGTAATAATAATGGACTAATAATAATAATAATAAATAATAATAATAATACAGTAATAATGATATTAATAATATAATCATCATCCTTCATGCATTAGGAAATTGATTCCTGTAGCAGCTACTGAAATTGGTCGATCCATCTTTTGGCTGGTCTTCCAGTATCTCTTCTTCCCCGAGGTTTATATTTCCAAAACTTATATGGTATCCTGTCCTCCTGCATCCTTGAAATGTGAGGCATCCGTGTATTTCTATATTCTTCTATTTTGTTGTTTAATTCATATATCTCAAGTTCTTCTCTTATTTCTTCGTTTCTTTTATGTTCTATTTTCCTGTAACCTGCTACGCTTCTAAAAAATTTCATCTCGTTATTGTTTGTAATCTAGAGGCATCTTTCTTTTTCATAACCCACGTTTCGCTTCCATATAGTAAACTGGGCACTGACATCACCTTATAAAATTTTAATAATGTATCTTTTCTGGCTTTTGATTTCAGGGTTCTTCTTATTGTTCCATTTATGTAATTGAATTTTTCTATTTTTTTTTCTTTTTGATCATAGTCTCCTTTATAAGATAAGGTAACGTCCAACAATTTAAATTTATTTACCTGTTCTATGATACTCTTTCCTATTACTATTTTAGATCTTACAGGAGATTTGCCACAAAATGCCATAGTTTTAGTCTTATGTACAGATATCTCCATATTATAGCTAGTTCTTATTTATTTTCCATAACTCATGTACTGCTCTCTGTAGATAATTTTCATTATTTGCTATTACTACTTGATCATCAGCGAATAGCATCGTCATTATGAAATTATCTTCATTAAAATTCGGTGTATAGTGTGGCGGGAGTAGCTATCATGCTGCATAAATCTCAGAAAAATAGATTACTTACTTACAAATGGCTTTTAAGGAACCCGGAGGTTCATTGCCGCCCTCACATAAGCCCGCCAGCGGTCCCTATCCTGTGCAAGATTAATCCAGTCTCTATCATCATACCCCACCTCCCTCAAATCCATTTTAATATTATCCTCCCATCTACGTCTCGGCCTCCCTAAAGGTCTTTCCCCTCCGGTCTCCCAACTAACACTCTATATGCATTTCTGGATTCGCCCATACGTGCTACATGCCCTGCCCATCTCAAACGTCTGGATTTAATGTTCCTAATTATGTCAGGTGAAGAATACAATGCGTGCAGCTCTGCGTTGTGTAACTTTCTCCATTCTCCTGTAACTTCATCCCGCTTAGCCCCAAATATTTTCCTAAGCACCCTATTCTCAAACACCCTGAACCTATGTTCCTCTCTCAGAGTGAGAGTCCAAGTTTCACAACCATGCAGAAGAACCGGTAATATAACTGTTTTATAAATTCTAACTTTCAGATTTTTGGACAGCAGACTGGATGATAAGAGCTTCTTAACCGAATAATAACAGGCATTTGCCATATTTATTCTGCGTTTAATTTCCTCCCGAGTGTCATTTATATTTGTTACTGTTGCTCCAAGATATTTGAATTTTTCCACCTCTTCGAAGGATAAATCTCCAATTTTTTAGAAAAATAGATTAACAAGTTAATAATATAACAGTAATAATTAATATCATAAATAAACATTTCCTATCGGAGGCACTTAAACTAGTTGCATCTGGCCTCACTGAGGATTTCGATCACCGGCCGCTACTGCTATTTGTAATAGTTAATGGCCGTATATTTCTCTTACTAATCTAATTCCTAACCCATACTGAACAAGCGTCTTCCATTTGTTCAACTTGAATTCAAGTTACTTGAGAAGTGTGAACGAGTCTTTAGGCAGATTCTGAATTCTTGACCTTGAGTTCCATGTAGCGTAAAACGCACGGTTGAGACGATGTGTAGACTACAGCTGCAACGTACTGTATTACGATACTTGTTTTTAGTGTAAATCCCTGGATGGCAACTACGCATCACATCTCGAAGGCATGCATGGGGGCGTGGACAGTTCCAGATGCCTCCGAATGGCTGATATTTTCATTTCAATCCTACTGCTACGTCCCTGCGATCAGGTGAAATTAATTATTCCATCTTATCCCAAACTATTCTTCGGAAACGAACGGGCCCGGGTTCAAATCCAGATTGGGACAAGAAATCTGGTTGAGGTTTTTTCCAGTGTTTTCCCTCAACCCATTAAGAGCCAAATGCTGGGTAACTTTCGACACTGGACTCTGGCATTATCACCTTCATCTCGCTCAGATGCTAGATAACCAAAGCAGTTGATAAAGCGTTGTAAAATAACCAATTATATGTTTTTGCATCAAAATCCACAGTTAATTCCCGATTTACCACGAAAATCGTCTGTAGCTGCATTTAGATTGGCAACAGGCCATGATTGTTTGGCCAAACACCTGCATAGAATTGGAATATATCAGTCCCCTAACTGCCCCTTGTGCAACTCAAACCAAGAAATGGATTCCGAACACCTCAAAATCTGTGCTTCATTGGCTGGTCATGATAATATCTTTGAAAAATATTGGAGTGCAAGAGGTCAAATGACTTTATTGTCAAACGCCTGGCATTAGAAAACAACAACAACATATATTTTTGGGACAGTGAAGTAGACTTTTTTAAAACTCTTTTCCCTGATTAGCTGACAGAAAATTAAGGATTTTCACACAAAATAAAGCCCTCAAATATTTTTGGGTTCAGGGGGGCAATTTTTTAAGACGAAAACTGAAATGTGTTTGTTTTAGTCTTGGCCCACAGATTTTATGTTAGAACAAAATTTATTTCACTCTCTTACTCCTAAAAGATCATAGAATAAGCTGGGAAAACAGTCCTTTCCTATCTTATCCGATTAAGAAAAAATGTCATTTTATTTTTTGAAAACTTTAAAAATAGAAATTTAAGGTCTTGCAGTTTTAAATTAACTTTCTTAAGCAGTAGGACACTGTTTGTACTTTGACACTTAGCTACGTTAATCAGCTTCATTGTGGTGCAATAATAATGAATAGGGCTAGAATTTTGATGACCCATAAATCATGAAAAAAGTCCTAAAAATAATGCATTTATGACCTAAAAATCTAAAAAAAAATGCCCTTAAATGCCCTAAAAATTGACCTTACATAATTGGCTTAGTAGGAAAAGAAAGAGGTTTTGTACTACGTAATATTTAGACTAGTAATTAAATTAAATTTTACATAATTTTTTCTAAGTAATGGACTTTAATTATTTTACCTGATGTAGTTTCCATGTATGATCGTTCACCTCTGCATGTCAACGTGAGGTCAGCAGTCAGCTGGTCGATCTTGGCCCTTCATGGGCTTTAGCGCCATGGATTTACTTTACTTTTAGTATCTATGTAGTCTACCACAAGCCCACTCTTATCCGGAATTAGCAGGTATAGAGAAGTCTGCATTGAAAGGGTGGTTGGACTGATCCATTACATGGGGTGTACTACGTCAAAATGGCAATATCTGTGTAGTAAAACGATTAAAATATTATACAAAGTAATGGGTATTAATGGACAAAATATGTAAAGAAAGTATCAAAGGAAATAAACATTATTTTACATTAATAATGGGGATTTATGGACAAAATTAAATGAAAATGGCTGAAAAATGACCAATAAAACAAAAGATGCTGTTATGAGTTGAGACAACCAAAAAATGCAAAAATATACCGTTTCAAATATGTCTTAAAACACACAGTTTATCACATAACATATCAATATTAAAGCAGCTATGTTTCTGGCTTACAAGAAAAAAGATGCAATTTCATCAAAATCCTAGCCCTAATAATGAAAATATCTCGATTCTAAGTGTACTTTGTGTTAACATTAGTGTTGTAAAATGCTGTGAAACTGAACATGGAGGAAAATATTATCTACATCCTGAAGGTATGAAAAATTGTAATGTCAAACACACAGCTTGCTCATTGTATGAGAAATAATACAGTCAAACTCTACCGCCAAATTCGAATTATTACACGAAAAATATATAAAATTGACAGAATATGACGGATTGACACTTGCAGAACTGCACTTCCGGTTTAAAGAAAGGGTGCTTCCGGTCTATTAAAACTCAAGTAATTAACCAATTTTGAAAACTAGAAAACCAGAAAATTCAAACTTTCATATGATATAAAAGTAAAAGAATCAAATTTTTAAAGAAAAATTTAAAATTCGGGTAGATGAGTACCTTAAGCTCTGAAAAATGTGTTGTTGTTTTCTAATGCCAGGCGTTTGACAATAAAGTCATTTGACCTAAAGATATTATCATGACCAGCCACTGAAGCACAGATTTTGAGGTGTTCCGAATCCATTTCTTGGTTTGAGTTGCACAACGGGCAGTTAGGGGACTGATATATTCCAATTCTATGCAGGTGTTTGGCCAAACAATCATGGCCTGTTGCCAATCTAAATGCAGCTACAGACGATTTTCGTGGTAAATCGGGAATTAACTGTGGATTTTGATGCAGAGAGTTCCATTTTTTCCCTTGGGATTGAGTTATCAAATTTTGTTTGTTGAAGTCTAAGCATGTAGATTTAATAAATCTTTTCACAGAGTAATACGTAAATTTAGTAACAGGTCTGTAAGTAGCAGTGCTGCCCTTCTTTGCTAAAGCATCAGCATTCTCGTATGAAAAATGTATACGCTCTCATAAAATTTGACTGACAAACTTCCATCGCGATTCCGCTTGTAGATGGAGGGCAGAAAAACGAAAAGACGCAATAATGCCTCAGGTCTCATTGTTTTCGAGATACTGAAGTGCAAAAAATGAGTCTGTAATAAGCGTGATGTCACTTCCGATAATTATTATGGAACCTGGTTTGAGATTCAACAATAACCCCGTAAAAAAAGGTATAAAATTTGTATAGAAAAAGAAGTTTCAGGGGCTGTCTTTCATTCCAACGTGCATGACATTTACATTATTGTGACAATGGAGACTTTAAATTGTTGAAAGTTTCGTGCTTTTCTACGTGAAAATGACGCCATTACATTACCATTAATTTTTCAATGATTAATTAAATTATGTGCCAACTGCAAAGTCATATCAGATACAAAACTCAGTGGTCTGCATATAAGGAGCCAAAGGAAGGATACTGTGAAAGCTAATCGTACGCCATGATGCCAGGAGATGACGTTACAGCTTGGAGCTTTTTTCACATATACAGGGACATCATTTTATTTTTACTAACATTTCTAATATCAACCTGGCTATACCTTTGGATTAAACGGAAACACCGTTTCCTAACCCCTTCGATGATAATGGCGTAAAATGCAAACAAATCACTTTACTAGGTATAGGAGGGAAGAAAAGTAGTTCATCCATTTACGTAGAGTAGGAAATATCGCGATTTTGAATTTGATAATTTTCATCAGGTTTTTCTTTAATCAAAATACAGTACAGTATTAACAATAAGTGATTTTACTCACGAAATGAACTATCCATGCGGACGTATTCATTATGCAGTGTATATTATACTGTCTACAGCACATTAGCGTACACTATAGAGAATGAAGTTAAATTGAAAAATAAACATAATATGGATATTTAAACACAATTTAAAAAATGGTGGCCGTTCATTTCGATACAGGCTCCAGTTCTTTTTTTAATATTATCGCGCTATAGACTATTGTACCAAATTCCAATTACCTGTTTCGTCCTTCGTACTAGTAACTCATGTTCAAATAATTCTGTACCTACTCTGTAAAAGAGTACCTTACGTACTGTAAATTCCGTCTTCACTTCTGCCCGATCCGAAAAGATAAAATTACTCAGGCATGCTATCTACTGTCCGTCCAAGAGTTTTGTAGCAGGGTTGTAGAAAGTAGGGAAATTACGTGACAATTAATTAACGATGCCCTTTTATGTAAGTCATTTTAAACAGTTGTATAATATTACGTAGACGTCCAATTCCTAACAGAAATTAATGTTTTCAGATAAGAGCTAAGGCAGCCGAACCACTAGCCTTTACAGAGGGCGAGCAGAAGCGGGTGGGGGAAACCGGGATGCGATGTAGGCAAACGGACGACAGTACCTGTGCGAAAATATGATTCAATATTGAAAGCTCTTTTGTCACTGGAAAACGCGAACATATTTCTGGAACATACTGTACTCACTCAGTAATACTGTTTGTGTTTATTATGACCTTAAGGCGACTTTGACTGTATACGCTTGGTTTTGTGTGGAGAAGGGTTGGAAGTTTACTAGTAGAGAGGGAGGGAGTGAAGTACATTCAAAAACTCAGGTACAATAAAAATTGAAGTAAAAATAAAATGATGTCCCTGTATAAAAATTTTAGGTATGGCATGAGACTCAGATTCTGTCGCAATTTCCGTAAAATATGCATTAGATATTAGTCGGTCAAATTTTGTTAACAGCTTGAGGAAAATGTTCCTGAATGCAGTTCGCTATTGAACAAGATACTGTTTAAAATAGAAAGAGTTAAAGCGTTGAAATTACCGGAATGACTTAATGGTATATATATATACGTGAACAATTACAAATATTATCAGAAAATGCAGGCTCTAAATTTCTAAAATTTTATAAGGAAATGAACTCACAATTGGACAAAAATTACAAAGTACCACAACAAGACTTATTAGAACTTAAATATCTGATAAAAAGTATAAAAAAGGTTACTAATAATATTTTTTTTAGAATTCACTTTTTACTTTAATTTAAATTTTCCAAAATTTGAAAATTTTACACATTATTTCATAACTCCACAACCATTACAGATAGAATTCTGAAATGTTGTACACTGATTTAACATGCATTTATGCAAAAGATAGACTACAATAATGCCCATTTCTTTGAAAATAGAAAAATTAGGTCACAAAATATTATGTAAATTTTAATATATTTTATATAGGACAAATAAAAAATTAATTGTATTAAAATAAACAATTCTACATGTCTGAGAGTAGTCTATTTTTCAGAAATAAGTGTTTATTACATGCAGGAAAAATATTAAAGATGTCAGAGAGACCATAACAATGTTATGGTTACCAAATTATGTAACTGTAGAATTTTTTTGTCTTTTCACACTTTGATAAAACTGGTTTGAAAAATATTATTAGTAACCTTTTTTATACTTTTATCAGATATTTAAGTTCTAATAAGTCTTGTTGTAGTACTTTGTAACTTTTGTCCAATTGTGAGTTCATTTTCTTATAAAATTTTAGAAATTTAGAGCCTGCATTTTCTGATAATATTTGTGGTAGTTCACGTTATAAGCTACCCTTAAATGTTTGTCGGTCAGATTTTGTACCAGCAGAAGGGCAGTATAGTTCGGTGGAATTGGCGATAAGGGCATGGTGTTTGACGATGCTAGTCCTAAAGTTCGCCACTGGTTTGTCTGACATTCGCCTTACAGTTGAGTATTTCTGTAAAATAAACCCAACCGAATAATCAACCATAGCGGGATAAATCAAATGTTTAAATTAACGTCTGAGTTTTTGATGAAACATGCCTTCGAGGATTGTCGGTAAAATTTTGTAATAGCATGTAAGAAACTTTTGAAATGAAATTCACTAGCAAACAAACAGCATTAGAAAATAATTACTCCCATGTTTAAAATTTAATTAACTGTTCAATTGAACGCACTCATAAACATTTCCTCTGAAAAATATCATTAATTAATGTATACTTACATTTATTGATATAAATAATAATAATAATAATAATAATAATAATAATAATAATAATAATAATAATAATAATGAATTTTATGAGAAATAGTTTGTAGAATGTTTAGAGAGTGTTATTAGGCTATCTAGTTTATTTTTCTCGGAATTGTATTGTATTGTATTGTATTGTATTGTATTTATTAACATTCCATGGTATTCATACATTACTTTACAGCTATAATATGGAACAAGTAGAGTCTTAATTTATAGTCACAGTCTAGATGAAATATATACAGACGAGATTTACAATATAGTCTACTAGTACAACACTAAGCTTTAGTGTCAATTTCATGAAGCGACATTGAATGTCATGAATTCACCTACAGAATAGAAGCCGTGAGAAATTAGGTAGGCCTACTTCTTTAATTTGGCCCTAAATAATCTTAAGTTTTGAGTTTCATTTTTTATATCGATAGGGAGGCTATTAAAAATTTTTACTGCCATATAACGCACTCCTTTTTGATAGCACGATAGACTTGCCGATGGAGTATGAAAGTCATTTTTTGACGTGTATTTATGCTATGAACTGTTGAATTAGTTACAAAGTTTTCACGATTACATACGAGGAAGACTATTAATGAAAAGATATACTGACAAGCCATGGGCATTATTTGTAGTTTTTTAAAAATAGTCCTACAAGATTCCCTAGATTTGGCACCTACTATTATTCTAATTACTCTTTTTTGTAATAGAAATATACTGTTACTATCTGTGGAATTTCCCCAGAATATTATTCCAAAACTCATTACCGTGTGGAAGTATGCAAAGTATATTGTTTTTAAGGTATTGATATTTACTATCTTTTGCATAGTTCTAATAGCAAAACAAGCTGAATTTAATTTGGGGGTAATTTCTTTAATATGATTTTTGCAATTTAACACATTATCGATTTTTAAGCCAAGAAATTTGGTTGTTGTTATTTCTGATAGGGATCTATTGTTAATTATTGCGCTAGAAATTTGCAAGGTTGAATTTGCACAGGATTTAAATTGAATTACGTTAGTTTTGTTACAATTTAATACAAATTTATTGACTGAGAACCTGTCACATATTTTGAAGAGAATTTCCTCTGTTGAAGATTGGAATGTGTTGGAGTTATTGGCTGTAATTACTATACTTGTGTCATCTGCAAATAATATGGGATGACCTACATCTTTTATTAGGGGGCAAGATCATTTATAAACACTAGAAAAAGTAGGGGACCTAATATTGATCCTTGAGGAATTCCATTATTAATAGTTCCCCATGTCGATGCAGATTTCATAGTTGTATTGATTTCAACTTTCTGTTTCCTATCTATGACATATGAGTGAAACCATTGTTGCTAAAAAGAATTTGGATTTGTAGAACATGCTCCATCCTGTATATATCATTGATTTAATTGATCCCATAGTACATCATTAACCTTTTATAGGTCGAGGCTATTGAATGGCAGATAGCAAAGAGGAACTGGAAAGGACTGTGTGGTAGTTTCCACTAATGACAGGATGTATAATTAAATATGTTTTGGCTTTTATTTCCATCTGCAAACGTCATCCTAATGTGCGAGTGAAAAATAATGTCAGAAAGAGCATGGATTATCTGTGTTAAAATTAACATGTTTCACATTTTTCTTATGTTTCTTTTTTTTGTTTTGTTTTGTCATTTTCTTTCTCTGATGTTTGTCATTCAAAGTCCATAACAAATATAGTTCATTATCTTCTGACTCTTATGTCCGAATTTCTGAATGTCTCCTTGTTAATGGTACACTATCACTACAGAAACATTCCTGATTATAAACTCTATAATTTTGTAACTGTGCGTATTAAGAAAATCATATCGGTGCCATTAGAAAGAACGGCTCAAAGAATTTCAGGGATATTTAATTGTAGAATCGACGTTTATATGCTAAGATGGAAGAACAGTTGGAAGAAGAGCAGTTTGGCTTCAGGAAGGGAAAAAGTACGAAAAAACTGTTACGGAAAATCGGCGAAAGATACCTAGAAAAGAATAAAGAAGTGTATGTAATACAGGGACATCATTTTATTTTTACTTCAATTTTTATTGTACCTGAGTTTTTGAATGTACTTCACTCCCACCCCTTCTACTAAGGAAGTTCCAGCTCCACACAGAACCAAGACCGTAGATAGTAAGCAGTACTGAGTTACTGAGTATAGTACGTTCCAGAAATATGTTCGCGTTTTCCAGTGACGAAAGAGCTTTCAATATTGAATCATATTTTCGCACAGGTACTGTCCGTTTGCCTACGTCGCATCCCGATTTCCCCCACCTGCTTCTGCTCGCCCCTCTGTAAAAGCTGGGCTGTCTTAGCTCTTTTCTGAAAACATTAATTTCTCTTAGGAATTGGAAGTTTACATAATATTATACAGCCGTTTAATTTAACTTAAATAAAAGGGCCTCGTTAAGTAATTAACTGTCACGTGATTTCCTCCCTTTCTACAATCCTGCGGCATAACCACTTGGACGGACAGTAGATAGCATGTCTGAGTAATTTTATATTTTCGGGTCGGGCAGAAGTGAAGATTGAATTCACAGTACGTAGAGTAGGTACAGAATTATTTCAACATGAGTTACTAGTACGAAGGACGAAACTGGCAATTGGAATTAGATGCAATAGTCTATAGTGCGATAATATGCACAAAAGAACTGAAGCCTGTATCGAAATGAACGGCCACCATTTTCAAAATTGTGTTTAAATATTCATATTATGATTATTTTTCAATTTAACTTCTTTGTCTATATTGTACGCTAATGTGCTGTAGACAGTATAATATACACTGCATAATGAATACGTTCGCATGGACAACTCACTTCGTGAGTAAAAACACTTATTCTTAATACAGTACTGTACTTTGATTAAAGAAAAACCTAATGAAAATTATCAAACTCAAAATCGCGATATTTCCTAGTTTACGTAAATAGATGAACTACTTTTCTTCCATCCTATACCTAGTAGAGTGATTTGTGTTTTACGCCAGTATCATCGAACTCCAGTCTTGGAGGGGGGAGCAAGCGGTGTTTCCGGTTCTCTAAAAGGTATAGACAGGTTAATATTAAAAATGTTAGTAAAAATAAAATGATGTCCCTGTATTTGTGAACTTAGAAAAGGCATTTGACAGAGTAGATTGGAATAAACTGATAGGAATCCTAAAGATAATTAGTGTGGACTGAAAAGAGAGAAGACTGTTCAGTAATCTTTATATGAAACGAGTTAAAGTCAGGATAGGAGAAGAAATGTCAGAAGGAAGTGAAATTGGGAGAATAGTTCGTCAAGGATGTCCTTTATCACCTACCGTGTTCCATATCTGTTTGGAGGATTTAGTGAAGAACTGTTTTCAGAACATGGGAAGAGTGATAGTAGGAGGAAGAAGAATAAAGTAGGTACATAATATTGATGATATGGCGTCGTTAGCAGGAGAGGAGACTATATTAAGGGATATGCTACTGGAGCTAAATGACAGCTGTGAGCAGTATGGGATGAAGATAAATGCAAATAAGATATATAGGATATATCATATCATGTTACATTTATTTACAGTTATCTGGCTGTAATCTTGAAATGTAGCCATAACGCAACGCAACACATAAAATAACTATGGGTATTAATTAATTATTATTAGTATGTTCAAATTTCACTAGCTACCAGTAATCAGATCAGAAATCTATAACAATTTGCATTTTGAGAATTTGCACTACCGACAACTTCTGTCACTACTACCAATATAAGAGTTAGAAAATCACTACCAGCTGTAGTATTTCTCAGTACTGAAATTCGAAACGAAGTTGGTAAAAGAAAATTCAACCTTCAAACTAGAAAATTACCATAATCCACTAGCTTATGAAGTAATGGGGGGAAAATGGTTAGGTTTCATGCTAAGGGTATTAAGTAAGCTGATCCGGACTATACCCAAATTTTGAAGAAGCTATATGTAAAAAGGAATACTTATGAAACGACTTTTGGAGAAGAGAAGCCGGATCGGATTAATCAACTGGCCTAACTGCATGGAAGCTAGATGATGATGATGATGATATTCATCTCATTTGTCTTTATTTATTTATTTATTTATTTATTTTTATTTTTATTTTGCTAATATTGTAACATAATAGTACATTATGCCTATAATGCCTATAATGAAGGTAATTAAGAAGTGAGTATGGATATTTATGAAACGAGCGCCAGCGAGTTTCATACGACTTTTTATGCTCGACCATATTTCTAACTTGATATTATTAATTTTATTGTATCTGACCTGGAGCAGACGCGAAAGTATTGATTTTTTTCCGAGGAACAGATGTCCACATTGACCTTGCTAGGCCATAAGAACCTACAGAGATAACATTTTTTTTTTCGTTGTTGGTAACTCTATAGCATCTACTAGATGCTTTATGGTTGTGCTAACAGATGGAGTTACTTGTCAACAATGTGACGCTGAAACGTGTGTTCAGGTTACTGCCCAGCGACAGTCCTGATGTATTTTTTTTTATATTTGTGATGATTGGTTAATTAATATTAACCCGGCACACTCACAATCACATTCATACAAATTTCCAGACTCTAGACACCCAGGGAATTCTTCTTCTTCAAGAAAAATTCACCGAGCGCCGAGCCCGGGAATCGAACCCGGGACCTCCTGATCTGGAAGCCAGCATGCTGACCAGAGATAACATTGAAATAAAATTAGACAGTGAAAAACGAGATGACAAATTGTATTTATTTGAATATTATTTAATTAACGCTAATTATTATAGTAACAGAACATAACCTTCTGCGACAGTATTGGATTTCCAGCCTCCGTGACTTTTCGCTAATTCTCTTTCGATTGCATATCCGAGAATAATCGATACTTGCGGTTTTATAACGGTAGAAAGCTGACCTGTCTTTGGCTGAACAGTTGTAACCTGAGTCGTCATTGGCTGAAAGACCTGACCTTTAATGAGTAGGTGTACTTTAATGATATGCATTAAAGGTCTGCTACCAGGTGTATAATTACTACATTTCGGCATGGTCGAGCATAAAATATAATATATACAGAAAAACTTTAGCTCGTCCCTGAAAGAGTAGAACTCGTGCTCAGGGGCGGATTCCTGAATTGAAATTAAGAAGTATACAATACAATTTGTCTTATGTCTGCTATGCAATTATAGTATATAAATTTAAATTTACAATTTTTCAATTTTTATAAAATTCATACATAACTTTTTTAATTTAATACTAGAACTATTAGAATTACAAGATTAGGATACTATTTAAATATAAATTTGTTATATATTCTTGGGCCTAAATTACTACTATGATTAAATACTGTAACGTGTTGCATTTTGGTTCAAACAATCTTAAAGAATTCGTACCTTTTGTTTCATAATTATGAGAATAAAATTCAAAATTATTTCGATTTTATGTATGAATTTTATTAATACAATATGATAAATTTGTCTTGTGTTAAGTACATTGAAGTCTAAAAACTATTTTTGAGATGGAAAATCAATAGGTTTATGAAGATATATTTTAATTATTTTCTTCTGTAATAAATAAAGTGGATTAAAATTGGATTTAAATGAGCTACCCCATCCTATAATTCCATACATAATTACCGATTGAAATAAAGATAAATATATTGTGCGTAATAAACTTATTGACAAGTAATTCCTCAATAAAACAAAATAATATACTGTTTTACGTAATTTATTACAAAGGTAAATTAATGTGTTGGTTCCATTTTAAATGATTATCGAAAATTAGGCCTAAATACTTAACTTCAAAGGACTTTTTAATAATCGGACATTTACACTGTATAAGACAACAATCAGAATTATGTAATTTAATACTTAATATAGATGTAGGAGGTTTGTTACATTTTTCAGATAATGAGAATGGAATAATTATGGTTTTATTTTCGTTGATAGAAAGATAATTTATGTCAAATCAGGATGCAATGCAATGGCCCTGTTACTGTTGTACATAAATATTATTTTGTTTTTTAATGTCAGTTTTTCGCTGAACTAGTAATCATCAGCCTCAGATATTCTTCTGTTTTCGGAAGAGTGGACTCTACCTTACAGTGATCTCTACTTCAGAAATTCTTCGAACTACCAGAATGTTATGGCCAGTTTCCCATGTATTGTTAGATCATTTAACGAATGTTAAACTCTATGACTCGGTTTCCTCAACCTTTGTTAAAATGCATCTAACATAGCGTTAATTAACTGTAAGTTAAAACTATGAGTTTCTGTTAAAAATACTGCGTTTCTTCAACTTTACATTTCACATTTTAACATTCTGTTTGTTAACTCTGTTAGGACCAGAGATTCTAGAGTTTAACCATAACCTATAACCAAGTATAGGCTCACTTCTGTTTTCTGAACTCTGACAATTGCAATTCTTGCTTGTTTCCGTTGTTTGATTCAGAGACGATAGAAGTCTTTCTATTCTCTCAGGTTTGATTTCTGCTTCTTTCCTCGTCTGTATCACAATAGCATGGAGCGGTGTATTGGTATTGCCAGTATTGCTGTTATGAAATGGAAAACACTGGAACAAAAAGAAATCGTGGGACTAATTTCTCTTTGTTCGAAAGAAACCTTCTGCTGGAAATTATTTCGCAGTAGGCTATAAACCAATTAATGAGAATAAACAAACAAACGGATCTAAGTTGAAACCGAAAAATGAGGCTTGGTAGAAAATAGCCTATACCTTTGTATGAACTTCTGGTCTGTCAAATCACCGAAATCATCCCCTCTGTTTATGTATTCATGGATATCATTTTCTGAATAATCCAGATACATAAGTTCAGCATGTAACGCACCAGCCATATTGGATACTTCTATGCTAACAGAGAGTTAAATTATTTAACTGCATGAAATTGGGCAGTTAAATTAACATACGTTTTAACAGCCTGTTAGTACTAACAGTAGTTGAAGAAATGCTTCAGCTGTTAAGTTTACAGTTAAAATGGAATAACACACTGTTATAATTTAACAAAGGTTGAAGAAACCGGGCCTATACAGTTTGGTAAATATAGTTGTTTCATGTCTTCAACTAGTTTCGCTTAACAGATTGTTAAGTGTTCGTTAACTTTAAATGTAGGATTTTAGGCAGTTAACTCATTTGACAGATAGTTAAATATGGCAGATGACACCACAGCTGTTCAAACAGAAGTTGTGAAAATAATGTTTTATGTCTCTCTTTAAGAAATGTTTCGTGAATGACATAACAAAACATCTATACTAATAATAAATCTGTAGCCGAAATTTTTCTGCTAATTTTCGATTTTCCAAAAATAATTGGTCCTAACATATATAATTAACCACCCTGAAACCGAAAATCGCTTTTTTGAAATTTTTGTTTGTATGTCTGTCTGTCTGTATGTTTCTTACCTTTTCACGCGATAATTGATGAACGGATTTCGATGAAAATTGGAATATAAATTAAGTTCCTTGTACCTTAGATTTTAGGCTATATGGCATTCAAAATACATTATTTAAAAGGGGGGGTTATAAGGGAACCTGAATTAAATAAATCGAAATATCTCGCTTATTATTGATTTTTGTGAAAAATGTTACATAACAAAAGTTTCTTTAAAATAACTTGCGATAAGTTTTATTTCTTGAATAATTTTGATAGGACTGATATTTAATGAGATAAATGAGTTTTAAAATTAAAATAACTGCCATCTAAAGCCGTGTAATGAATTAAAAAACAAATGACTTCGTCTATAAGGGGCCTTGGACAGCAACAATCGAAAGCTATGAAAGATTAGCCTACAGAGAATGTTTCTGTGTTTGTATGAAGTAATATATCGGAAGCTAAATTAACCGATTTGTATAATTAATTATTATTTCATCATTGGAAAGTGTAGTTTCTCTGGATGGACATAATGCTATAATGTTATTACAGTAACTTTTGAGTGAATTGAGGACAGGTAAGGTTAAAATAGCTTCTTATGCACAGAAAACTTGATAGGTTATTCTGTATATTCATTTCCTGTATTTCTTATAATAATGTTCATGAACATATTCATTTTTATCTCAGAGAATTAACGAACAACGAGAGTGTATTGATTTAGTATGCAGTAATAGTACGTTAGCTTAGCAATCCATTATTTTATAATTCAAATTTTAACTATGCTCAATTGAATCGTGTTAAAATACATAAAATACATATGCAATAAATGCAATGTAAAAAAAAAATTGGGTAATGAGCCAAGCAGATTATGTTGCGCTGTTGTAAAAGTTGTTCCTCCTGAGATTCAAGAGCTCCCACAACAAATTAAAAACTTTCTAATTCGAGTCCATCCGTTATCAACACACTTTTTCATAATATAATATAAACATAATAATAAATCTGTAGCCAAAATTTTTCTGTTAATTTTCGCTTCTCCAAAAATAATTGGTAATAACCAGGGAACGGATTTATATGGACTAAAAATATATGAAATATGTAAATATATATGTAGTTATTTTTACCAAAATATGGAATTAAATATGGATTTTTACCAAAATATGGAATTAAATATGGACTTAAAATTATAAAAAAATGACTATGTACGTTAAATATTGGTACATTTTAATCAAACTAAACAAAAAATATAATGGACGTACCTTATCTTCCAATGTAGTTTCAACAAAACACAATTTTTATTGTCTGTTACCATAACAATAGGTTACAAACATTTCTTTCAAGTGCTGAAAAGTGAATCTTCTTCTATTGTCTCTGAGGATAGATTTATACTAACTAAAAGAGCGTTCGACGTCACAAGAAGTAACTGGTACATAATTCAATTTCACAATGTCTGCTGGGGATAAGTCCAAGTTAATCTTCACTGTTGATTCACCACTCATCACAGCAACAACCTTTTGTAGTTCTTCATATCCAGGGTTTTTTGAAAGTACAGTGTCCACCTTAGCTCTTACTGCATCTGCAACTTTACCTCTACCACGATTCAGTTGTTCCACAGTACTATTTATAATTTCAAAACTTTCAGATAGTGAAAGGTGCCTATTTTGGAGACTTTTGAGCGTTTTTATGATGCATGAAAATGTATGCTGAATGTGAGCTAAGTCATTCTTCACACTTATGTCACAGGTAACTGTTTTCGCAGTATCAATTGAGACTGCATCTTCAGAGTCCAATGCAAGGAGAACATTGTTAATAGAGTCTATATGTTCGGCATAATATTCAACTGCTTCTAGCCATGTACCCCATCTAGTTAAAATTGGCTTTGGTGGCAATGGAATTTCAGGGTACATTTCTTTCAACACGTTAACTCTACTGGGAGCTTTGAGAAATACTTTTTCACTGATGAAATCAACAAATCTACTTTAGGGAAATTGTCTCTGACCACTTCTGCCACACGATGAAATGCATGCGCCACACAAGTAAAATGAGTCAATTTAGGATATACAACAGATAATGCTTGTCCAGCTTTGACCATATAAGGGGCAGCATCGCTAATAAAGAATAACACATTATCGTACATAATACCCTTTGGCCACAGGATACCCATAGCTTCGTTGAACAGTTTAACTATAGTTTTGTTATTGCACTTTTCTAGAACATCACAATGTAAAAGAATTCGTTCAGAATATTGTTCACTTAACAAACCGATAACTACATTACCAACAAGTCTACCTTCTTTGTCGGGAGTCTCATCAATGGAAACCCAAATTGAACTATCTTTAATTTCATCTCTTATCTTCTGTATTGTCTCATCGTAGATGGATGGAGCATACGTCTTCCTAAGTGTTGACTCATCCGGGATTGTATGTTGAGTATATTTTTCAAGGAATTCCCTGAAGACCTTATTCTTTAGTTTGTAGAGAGGAATATCAGCAGAGATGAGAGAACGGCACAGGTCGATGTTAAACTCAGATCTTACATTCGATGTTGTTGGTTGTGTTAAAAACAATTGTCTCTGCTTGGAATTTAGTTGTTTGTTGGCCTGATGTTTACTAGTTGTAATGTGTTGTTGCACCAGGAACTTTTGTGTAGATGATACTGCACACTGACACAAATTACAAAATAATATTTTATTGTCAGTTGATAAACCATCTTCTTTAAATTCTGAAATGTAACTTGTTAGTTTTGATTTTAAATTGACTGAATGACGTACTTTTGGCATATTTACCGTCTTTATAGTATGATTTACAAAACTGAACCTATGTGTACTCTGACTGGCATTTAACTGTTGAGCTGCACAACTGAAGTCAGTTAAAAATTTTAAATTAAGTTAATACAGTTTTGTAACTTACTTTCCCATTGTTGATAGGACTGCTAATTTTCAAATAACTCTGATGTTAAAGGGATTACTGAACATGTGTTTAAATCTCTATTGTTGAAATGTATTTTTAAAAGTTAATGGAATTTTGTTTTGTTTTATTGTTAAACCTAATATAATATGGACTGTTTTATATGAAATATGGAAAATATATGGAAATTAACGAAAATATGTACTAAACTCTAAAATATGGAAAAATATGGAAAATAAAAGTAGGATTTTTCAACCCTACACATTGTGAAACATAAAGATAATGCAAAATATAAATTATATTAGCTTTATAAGTAAATATGTATTTACATATAAATCCTTTCCCTGGTAATAACAATTAAGAAACATGTTAAAGGAATTGTCATTGCACCAAATGAGCGGTCTCTGGATCAAAATGATCGCATTTTAATATTTTAAATACAATTTAAATTAAGTAACATATTAAACGATTTATCCTTCTATCAAACACGAATGTTCCCTGGATCAAATGTCCTATTTTAATTATGTAATTACTTTATATTTATTTCTAACGGGTGCAGCGGAGCGCACGGGTACGGCTAGTTTAAAATACAATTTGAAAGCTAATATAGGGAAGATAATCTTCAAAGATGAATTGATTATCTTATCGGCTGCTTATTTTGATACTGAGCTATTATATATTGAATATTTATAAAATGTGGGATCACAACCTGGCAAAGTAACCAGGAATGATGGTTTATTTACTATGCATGATACTCAATTGGTGACAATATAGATTTTCAAAATAAGTAGGCCTCAAAATTTTACAAGAAATTTAAACCAGATTTGAATATCTTACAAACAGAAATAGACCACTTACTCCAATTCAACATCTACTATTTACTCTTGATTCTATGATTCTGACTCTTTTCAACTAACTATAGTCAATGTCAATAGTGTTTCAAAGTACACAGTGAGTATTATATTAAAAAGGTTCCAGCAGAAATTGTTTCTTTGAGAAGTCATATGTTAGCATTAGTACTGTACTATAACCTTACCTTGTAATAATATTATTACTTAATAGTAGTAACCTACAACTTTCATTTTTCTTCTTTATCGATCATGACCTACTGTACCAGGTTATGATTTTATACATGTTTCATGACTTACTATACAATACAGAATTTAAAGAATAATATCAGCCAATAAAAAATTGCCTTACATGTGCAAAATCATTATCAACTGCTACTGAGTAGTTAATAGTAATATACGTTACAAGAGCGGTATGTTGACGTTTTCATGGTCGAGGAAAAGATTGAAAAAGCGAAACGTAGTTGAGCTTTTTTAATTTTTGAGAACATGAAAACAAACATATCGCTCGTGTATCGTACATTATTTTGTGCGAAGATCGTTTATTACATACCTGAAAGACGAATTTCTAATTAGTTGCAATGAAATCTCCATCTTGGTTTCTGTTCAATGACGGCAACTTCGGAAAACCAAAATATCTTTCTTCAACATTGTTGCTATAAAATGTTTTCTGTGCTTACTATACTCCAGCAGGCCGTGATATACGTCTGTTTTTTTTTCCCCAGTCTATAAATGCGAACTTAAAACAAACGGTAAGGTTATATAATGATTTATTTTTCATTTTAATATTTTAACAATATTATTTATATAACATATTGCAGTAATAACATCGGCATCTGGAATCTTGTTGATTTCTTCACGGCTTCCTTAAAATTACTTGTATCAGGAATGCAATAAGTTTCGTGGAGTAGTAGACTTTACTTAATTTTTGCAGATATTTAAAAACAATAATTAACATTGCAATTTAGGTGAAATTGCAGTGGTAAGTTTCTAGTTTATAATTATTACTATGTTAAACGTCTCTAAAAATAATATGTTAAAAGCCTAAAGCAGTAAAATGAATGTGGCGCTTAAGCGGTAAGAAGAGGGAAATTGTTGTGTGTGTTACGTTGGGAATACTGAATGTGGTATTTCACACTTATCGCGTATTGGTTCTGTGCGGAAAACAAGCAAATACGCACGATCTCGCACAAACTATATTAACAAAAAATTAAAAATAAGCAGGCTGTTAATTTAACACAAGTTAAGCCAAATTAAACATTTCTTGGAGAGACTGGCCATTGGAGTCTTAATTGCCGATATCTAAAGGTGTTGGCAGTCAACCCATCAGCACCACGGGCAGTTTCACAGCGTTCGTCAGACTCTGCTTGATGAACGTCAAATTAATAACTGTCAATTTTCTACTAACGTCTCGTTAAAATAAGAATCTTTCCATCAACATCGATCAACAAATAATTGACGACCCGTCAGTCTGATGATCCCGGGTTCATAATAGAGTATTTAACAAGGTTGCGCGATTTTTTGTAGCAAGGTCGAAAATTATGATATGGAAGTGCCTTGATTCTTCAGTTCTGGCTTGGCTTGCTTTTCGAGAGCCGGATCCGGGACGGATATTCGCACTTACGCTTTTATTGGCCTCTTGTTCTCCCTGTAACGTGTATGGTATACAGGGTGAGCCTAAGAAATGTCATTAATTTCAGGGGATTATTCTTTGACATATTTCAAACAAAAAAGTTTAATAAAATTTTGTTCGTTTTTCCTTCCTTTTCAAGATAAAAATTATTTCATATGAAGTATTTCATTGCGTGTTTTGGGAATGCCATTGATTCAATTCCCAATATGCTCAGTCAATTTAAGATGGCAGCGTATTATGATGTCGTACAAAATTTTGTCCAATATTCTTTTGAGGAGATTAACTCCGTACGTAGATGAAATTATTGGGGATCATCAGTGCGGTTTTCGGCGTAATAGATCGACTATTGATCAGATTTTTTGTATTCGGCAGATAATGAGAGAAAAATGGGAGTATAAGGGTACAGTACATCAGTTATTCATAGATTTCAAAAAGGCATATGACTCGGTTAAGAGGGAAGTATTATATGATATTCTTATTGAATTTGGTATTCCCAAGAAACTAGTTCGATTAATTAAAATGTGTCTCAGTGAAACATACAGCAGAGTCCGTATAGGTCAGTTTCTATCTGATCCTTTTCCAATTCACTGCGGGCTAAAGCAGGGAGATGCACTATCACCTTTACTTTTTAACTTCGCTTTAGAATATGCCATTAGGAAAGTTCAAGATAACAGGCAGGGTTTGGAATTGAACGGGCTACATCAGCTTCTTGTCTATGCAGATGACGTGAATATGTTAGGAGAAAATACACAAACGGTTAGGGAAAACACGGAAATTTTACTTGAAGCAAGTAAAGCGATCGGTGTGGAAGTAAATCCCGAAAAGACGAAGTATATGATTATGTCTCGTGACGGGAATATTGTACGAAATGGAAATATAAATATTGGAGATTTATCCTTCGAAGAGGTGGAAAAATTCAAATATCTTGGAGCAACAGTAACAAATATAAATGACACTCGGGAGGAAATTAAACGCAGAATAAATATGGGAGCTCTTATCATCCAGTCTGCTGTCCAAAAATCTGAAAGTTAGAATTTATAAAACAGTTATATTACCGGTTCTTCTATATGGCTGTGAAACTTGGACTCTCACTCTGAGAGAGGAACATAGGTTAAGGGTGTTTGAGAATAAGGTGCTTAGGAAAATATTTGGGGCTAAGCGGGATGAAGTTACAGGGGAATGGAGAAAGTTACACAACACAGAACTGCACGCATTGTATTCTTCACCTGACATAATTAGGAACTTGAAATCCAGACGTTTGAGATGGGCAGGGCATGTAGCACGTATGGGCGAATCCAGAAATGCACATAGAGTGTTAGTTGGGAGACCGGAGGGAAAAAGACCTTTAGGGAGGCCGAGACGTAGATGGGAGGATAATATTAAAATGGATTTGAGGGAGGTGGGGTATGATGATAGAGACTGGCTTAATCTTGCACAGGATAGGGACCGATGGCGGGCTTATGTGAGGGCGGCAATGAACCTTCGGATTCCTTAAAAGCCATTTGTAAGTAAGTAAGCGTATTATGATGACTAGGCAATTTATGCGGGATGAGTTTAAGCGATAGGCGAAGACGATTCAGCTTCGACAACATATCGTCGTTTACTGCACGCTGGTAATTGCATCTATGATGACGAGGACTGAACTTGCAAGGTATGTGCTACAGTACGTTATTTTTCTTTTCCTTCTGACTGTACGGAGATACAGTAGCATGTTGACGTCGTCTCTTTACTTTTAAAACCTGTTGAGCCAATGGTCTGAATGAAAAAATGTAACATATAGTAAATGTGCACCTACATTCAACGATAAGTCATCCCGCATCCACTGTCTAATGATGACTTACACTTCTACTACGTCATACTACTTTTGACCAATAAAACGATACGGAACGACGTGTTTCAACCAATCATGACTGCTTATACAGGGACATCACTTTATTTTTACAAACATTTTTAACATTAACCTTGCTATACTCGGAAACGCTGTTGCCCCCTTCCATTACAGGAGTTTGATGTTACTAGTGCAATATCTAAACAAATCATTTTACTAGGTATAGAAGGAGAGAAAAGTAGTGTATCCATTTATGTTGTAGGAAAATACGATATTACGATTTTCAGTTTGATCATCACTTTTACGGAATTTATCAAAATACAGTAGAGTAGTAACATTTTTTTTTTCAAAAACTCAACTTTTCAGGCGGCTATGTTCGTTATGTAATGACTACTTTATTTAGCATATTAATTATTGGTGTTAACATACAATATAGAGAGTGCATTTAAATTGAGGGGGTCGTAAGTAAAGGGCTGTAAGTGCACTTAAGTTACTTTTGAGAAAATGTGGTTTAAATATTTAAGCTTTCGTAAAACCGGTGAAATTTTTATTTAAATTCTAATGTGTGATGCGATTAAAATATCCCTTTGCCACTAAAATTTTAGATACTTTAGCTTACACTGGATGCACTTAACTCATGTTATTACGAATGTCACTAGCATTCCTTTGCTTCTAGCCACCTCAATTAAAAATATGCTAATCTGAACATTTTGAAGCATATTCTCTGAAATTTAATTTATCGTTTATTCAATATAATTTTTAGTACGATATTATTAATATAGGTTCTTTCTTCTATAGAAAACGCAACCATATTTATGAAACACACTATACACTGCAGTGTTTACTTCACTGCTTGAAGACTTTGAATGCAACAGCGGCCGTAAGTTTTTGTGTCTGACGGGAGCAAGGACATTAGTGAAGGGGTGAGAGTGAAGTACATTCAGAAATGCAGGTACAATAAAAATGCAAGTAAAAATAAAATGATCCCCCTGTACTATATAAAATTTATACTAGAGTTTGAAGGAAATGAGCACAAATGAAGAGAGTGATATAAATATACATTAATTATTCCGTAAGGAAAACATTTTAAATTATAATTACTTATATATTCTATTATGTTTATTATGCATCCCCGCTATGTACCGAATTTCCCTGGGCATAAACGCACATTTTTCTTTGAAAATAGTCTGAAAAGCATGGTGCATCTTACGCGTAGATACTAAAGGCTGGTTCACAATAAACCGGAAACGAGACTCGGAACGAAAACGAAAACGGTAAAATTGTTAAAATGTGTACATTTAAATGTGAGCATTCACAATTAACGAAAAGCTTGCCGGAACCCGGGATCGGGAACGGAGAGTTGGCCAAGTTTCAACTTTGGCGTTCACGTTTCCGATCACGGCCCACTAGATTCATTCTATTGCCATCTAAAAGCTTTTTTGTCGTCCTATATATTTTGTAGCAAGAAGACCGGGACATAACCTATGCATTATTTTGTTCTGTGCTGTGCATCATGGAGCAAGTTTTATTTGATGAGATTCTAATATTGAGTGTTGAGGAAAATCCTCACGTTTACGATAAGCGGCGCGCCTCGTATAAAGATGAGAAAATGGAGGAGAATACGTGGCTTTCAATAGCTGCATCTTTGAACATGATCGGAAGCTAATCATTTTATTACTGTATTGGTTGTATTAAACACTACATATTCATGCTTCAATTCAATAACTACTGTTGTGTCCATTTTTGTTCTATTACAAATGTTTCTTCTCTAATTATTTTACGTTATGGTAGACTTAAAGTAGGTTGTGATAATAAAGATGCATGGGCATATTTATAGTACCGTACCTAATGAAATGTTTCAGTTGAAATTTCGAAGTTGGTTAACTGTGTTTATGTTGACTGCCTTGTACTCATGAGAGAACGCCATTGGTCAATTGTAGACAAATATCAGAATGCGTAATATCGACTTTACATATTGTTATTGACATACATATCGATATGCATAGTCGTCTACGTTCTCGGTTTATTGTGAATCAAAAATTTTCATATTCACGTCCTCTGCTTCTCGTTTTCATTCTGGTTCTCGTTCCCGATTTATTGTGAACCAGCCTTAACTTTGTGAATGCGTGAAAGCTTCACGGAATTCTGTGAAAACTGAGATAATAATCGTAAAGTGTTTCTTATACATATATTTTTTTTTTTCGTAGAACATGGAGGTGTATGGTGTTGATGCTGTAAGATGAAGTTACGAAGTAGCGCGCAAGAGTCTCGCAGGCCATGGAACTTATTCAGACGGACAATTTATTAAGGACTAGCCGTACCCGTGCGCTCCGCTGCACCCGTTAGAAATAAATATAAAGTAATTATATAATTAAATTTTGACATTATTTGACCCAGGGAACATTCGTGTTTGATAGAAGGATAAATCGTTTATTATGTTACTTAATTGAAATTTAATTTAAAAATTAAAATGCGATCATTTTGATCCAGAGACCACTCATTTGGTCATAAAAATTAGTTTAGGAAATACAGGAAACGAATATACAGAATAGCCTATCAAGTTTTCTGTGCATAAGAATCTATTTTAATCTTACCTGTCCTCAATTCACTCAGAAGTTACTGTGATAACATTATAGCATTATGTCCATCTAGAGAGACTACACTTTCCAATGGTGAATTAATAATTAATTATACAAATCGGTTAATTTAGCTTCCGATATTACTTCATACAAACACAGAAACATTGTCTGTAGGCTATGTTTCATAGCTTTCGATTGTTGTGTCCAAGGCCCCTTATAGACAAAGTCATTTGTTTTTTATTTCAATACACCGCCTTAGATGGCAGTTATTTTAATTTTAAAACTCATTTATCTCATTAAATATCAGTCCTATCAAAATTTTTCAAAGAATAAAACTTATCGGAAATGATTTTTAAAGAACTGTTTTTGTTATGTAATATTTTTCATAAAAATCAATAATAAGCGAGATATTTCGATTTATTTAATTCAGGCCCCCTTATATCCCCCCTTTTAAATAATGTATTTTGAATGCCATATAGCCTATAATCTAAGTTACAACGAACTTAATTTATATTCCAATTTTCATCGAAATTCGTTCAGAAAAGCGATAGCGTGAAAAGGTAACAAACATACAGATAGACATACAAACAAAAATTTAAAAAAAGCGATTTTCGGTTTCAGGGTGGTTAATTATATATGGTAGGACCAATTATTTTTGGAAAATCGAAAATTACCAGAAAAATTTTGGCTACAGATTTATTATTAGTATAGATTGCATTTTAACAGCAGCAAAGACTGTACGCCCCAATGAATCCTCGAAATTCGAGATCATAAGCTTGTCTTACATTCGCACAGGCAATGTGAGCGGTCACGGAAACTGAATGCAGGTACGACTGAATTGTCGTCTGGTTTACGTCATCTGCCCGGAGTCTGTTATAGGGTTGCCAACTCTGGTAAATAAAATTACCGGCCATTTTACACACGCAAGCTTGGATTATATATATATATATATATATATATATATATATATATATATATATATATATATATATATAATTAATTTGTTTTATTTAATTTCGATATCCATAAACATTCCTATTGTTGTATCGGTCTAAATTTCTCGCATTTCGTCATTATTCATGTGTGTCTAGCCATGAGCAGTTTACTATTGCGCAACGTGTCTGACGTCTGGCGTGTCAAGTCTTCCGCTCGTGGACAAGCTGTGACTGTTAATGGCAACCGATACCGTGCGATGATAAGAGATTTTCTGTGGCCTCGTTTCAATGGAATGGACATTCAAGAGTTGTGGTTTCAGCAGGATGGTGCCACCAACCACTCTCTCTGCCCGCGAAGGAATTGAGTTGCTCCAAGAGCGGTTCCCGGATCGTCTCATCTCGCGTAATAGTGACCACCAATGGCCATGAGATTTTTGTCAACATGGTATGGCCGTGCTCTGTTTCCCCACATTTGATTATACGGTTAGATCATTGAAATTAATGTCATTTGGTAGAGAAATATACCGGGACATCATTTTATTTTTACTTCAATTTTTATTGTACCTGAGTTTTTGAATGTACTTCACTCCCACCCCTCCTACTAACGAAGTTCCCCTCTACACACAGATCCAAGACCGCATATAGTAAACAGCACTGAGTGAGTATAGTACGTTCCAGAAATATGTTCGCGTTTTCCAGTGACGAAAGAGCTTACAATATTGAATCATATTTTCGCACAGGTGCTGTCCGTTTGCCTACGTCGCATCCCGATTTCCCCCACCTGCTTCTGCTCGCCCCTCTGTAAAAGCTGGGCTGTCTTAGCTCTTTTCTGAAAACATTAATTTCTCTTAGGAATTGGACGTCTACGTAATATTATACAACTGTTTAAAATAATTTAAATAAAAGGGCCTCGTTAAGTAATTAACTGTCACATGATTTCCCCCCTTTCTACGATCCTGCGGCATAACCACTTGGACGGACAGTAGATAGCATGTCTGAGTAATTTTATCTGTGCGGGTCGGGCAGAAGTGAAGATTGAATTTACAGTACGTAAGGTACTCTTTTATAGAGTAGGTACAGAATTATTTCAACATGAGTTACTAGTACGAAGGGCGAAACTGGCAATTGGAATTAGATGCAATAGTCTATAGTACGATAATATGCACAAAAGATCTGAAGCCTGTATCGAAATGAACGGCCACCATTTCCAAAAATGTGTTAAATATCCATATTATGATTATTTTTCAATTTAACTTCATTCTCTATATTGTACGCTAATATGTTGTAGACAGTATAATATACACTGCATAATGAATACGTTCGCATGGATAACTCAGTTCGTGAGTAAAAACACTCATTGTTAATACAGTACTTACTGTATTTTGATTAAACAAAAACCAAATGAAAATTATCGAACTCAAAATCGCGATATTTCCTAGTTTACGTAAATGGATGAACTACTTTTCTTCCCTCCTATACCTAGTAGAGTGATTTGTTTGTGTTTTACGCCAGTATCATCGAACTACAGTCGTGGAAGGGGGGTGGCAAACTGTGTTTCCGGTTCTCTAAAGGTATAGCCAGGTTAATATTAAAAATGTTAGTAAAAATAAAATGATGTCCCTGTATAAGCTATGTAACCGTATGAAAGAAGTAGCCTACATTGTGTGTACAACAACGTCAGGGAAGTCTGCGAGCCTAGTGGTGTCAAAACCCGATCCTTCATGAAGGGTTAAGAGCTTGCCACTCTTTCCTCAAAGACTCCCCCCCCCCCCATCAACTCGTTAGGTAAGGCTGGCTACCATATCCTGGATAGCTGTTCATTTTGAGACGGTTTTGTCGCCTGGAAAGCCACGTGAGACCCGGCCTACCTTCTTGGTGACCAGCCCTGACGTCCCTTTTTCTAGGGCAGTGATGTCAAAGCAACCGCATTTTTCTGACTTTGACGTCGTGCGCGGGTATGGAAAGAGGAAGGGTTGTGTGTATGAATATGCAGCCTGTTGGATTAAGAAAACAGTGGTGCACAAACTTCAGACGGAACGTTAAATTTTATGTCGTTATTTTTATATGGCTTCTTTCTGTTTGATATTACCTATATTGTCTGTAAAACAAAAGTACTAAGACCAATTTCTTAATATTGCACTTGTGTTTTAAATCTTAATAATATAATAAAGAGTTAAGAAGGAATATTCACATAAATTCCATAGTAGTAAAACTATACTGTACTAAATGGATGAAACACATCATTCATAAAGAAAGTGATTATCTTCCAAAAAAGAGACTGAGTATGACATGATAAGTTGGAATTTATATTGATGGTATCTTTAGCCTTATAAAAGTAATCAATAAACTAATCAAAACAATATTACAGTACAAAGCAAAGTTACCTAGGTGCTGTATCTGTTTTAATGTGACTAATATTCCATAACAAAACTCTTATCGCATTATGCTTTTAAGGTGATATTGGTGAGCAACTTCCTATCATCAGAATATTAAATTATTTTCTCGAAATATGCTGAAGCTATAGAGCTGACATTTTTACAATACATAGGCACATATCTTTTGCTTATGAGGTAACAGTAGTTGCTTCGTTAATTAATTTCCTTACAAACAAGCGGATATTTTCAAGACACTATCTTCAGTAATACGTATTTACGGTATATTAGATTTACGAAAACATTCTTAAGGCTACTAAATAAATAGGCCTATAACTGAAAATTTCACTTTTCTGTTAAAAAAGTTGAGAAAATAGTTCTTTTGAATAAAAAAAAATCAAACTTGTGAAAAATGAGCATTCAAATTAAAACTTTCATTCTTATAATGCACTTATACTTCTCAGACAAATCTAAAAATTAAAATGGATACAGTTTTAATAAGTTCTCTTCCCTTTATCTATTGAATCAGTGCTGGCCATCCCTGTATGTAGCTCGACCAAGCGGCATATACTACTTCTTTCGTCTGTCTCTTTCTTTTCCGCTGTAAAGCGCTCAGGCTCTCCTGAGCTCTAAAGCGCGCGCTTGCTCCTATGGGCATCAATTGAGGCGCTGACATGGGAAAGGTAGTAACTGCCAAAAACAAAATTTTTCAGGGAAAGCAAAAAACAAATTTATGAACACTTTCTCACTTACATTATTACAGAAACTGCTTTAAATGAAAGGCATTCACTCATGTTTGTGTTACATATGAAATTTGAAAAGTCTGGCACAGATTTATTTTTGAAATCCTATTTTATGAAAATAGAACATTGAAATCACTCCTTAGCCAAACTGAGAATTAACGCTATTTATACATTATGCACAAATTGTTCGGTAAAATGCATGATACTTTTCATCGAGGAAGTCTAACATCGATAACAAATCTCTCTTTTTGGCATCAGGGACGACTGGTATTCTTTCAAGGCATTGCAAGCACTGCAAGGTAGTGATTGATGTTAATGACTGCCCTTTCTTAAAAATCCTGTGCTCTGTCCACATTTCAAGGTCATTAAATGACTGTCTTCTTTTTATTAGAGGAAAATCAGCTCTTGAGAATCCAATCCAGTTGAGGGTGCTGATTTTGATAAGAGTTGTATTCAAAAACTTGTCACATTCTGCAGAAAAGTCGAAGAAATCCTCATCCTTCATCATTATTACATTATTAAGCCTTACCTCTTCTGGAACCATGGTCTTGCATCTTTTTTTTTTTCTTATTTTCTCTATAAATCCAAATTCCCTATCACATGGCATGTAGGAATGTACTGAAACCAGGAATTTCAAGTCCACTGAATCAAAATGTTTCTTGGCAATAACGTAAATCAGGACCATTAGAATCATCCGATTCTTATTCTGCCCTGCACAGCTATCAGCCCATATTTGTCTAGACACACTCTGATGTTGTAAAAGGAGTTACTACCTTCTCCGCGCCAACAGCTGTGCACATACAACTTACAACATCTAGTGACTACGTTTCCAACTTCGTTTCATTACATACGGGCATACTATCTTCTCTGTGCCATTGGCATGGCTATTTACTATCTTCTCAATGAAAAACCTAAAAATTCGAATTTTTAGCAGTTACTACCTTTCCCATGTCAATGCCTCAATTGACGTGACTGTTCTAGGGGGATGCAACTCTCATTTGTAAGATTTCTTACATGAAATAGAGACACATCCAACGGAGACTGTCCTCAATAATTGATCTTGTCTACAATAATTTCGCAGTAGGTGGTAAAGAAATCGAATTTTGCTCCAAACATGCGCGACTGTATTTTCATTTGGTTTCTACGGGTAAAGCATGGCGGGCACTTCACTTTATTATGAGAATCTTGAGAAAGGCTAGCCCCAAATCGAGGGAAATAGCATGTCTAACGTTAGTGCGACCGTTAATGGAATACGGAACTACATGTTGTGATCCCTATAGAATATATCAGATAAATTCCTTAGAAAGAATCCAGTATAGGGCAGCTAAATTTGTTAAAGGTAAAAGAGAAGATGGAAACGATACGATAAAAGAACTTAAATGGGAAACTTTGGAAAACAGACGTAAGAAAACTAGAATAACATCATTGTATAGAGCACATCTAGGTCAGAAAGCATGGGTAGACATAACGGCTAGGTTAGAAAAGCCAACGTACTATTATAGGAACGATCATGATTTTAAAATCAAATGTAGGAAACAGAAAACGTATGTAGGTAAATTCTCATTTTTAAATAGAACTATAAATGATTGGAATGACCTACCTGCAGAGGTCTTTTAGGGCTGTCCTTCCTTAAGGAGTTTCAAGAATAATTTAAAAAGTTGTGTATCAAGTGCAAATTAAAATTAAGGTGACATTTAACATTTAATTTTTTAAGGTGACATGTATTTATTTAGCCTGACGAGTTACTTCCTTGGTTTGAATTGTAAATTATTTAAAAATAGCGTGTAAGAGGGCCTTAGACTAGAAATGTTTAGTTTAAATGTAGTTCTGTTTATAAGTACAGTATGCATAAGGGTGTAATTATTTGACTTATTTGAACTGTTGTATCAGTGAAGCGAGGTGAGTCAGTGGAGTTATGGTTTTACAGTGCAGTGAACAGTTCCGATCAGTGATAATTTATAGCGTCAATGAAATGTGTTCTATAGTGTCAGTGAAATGTGTTACTGTATAGTGCCACTACAGTGAGTGAGATGAGAATAAAGTGAAAGACTATTGAAACTTATGTGGGGCCTATACATAATTATGTAGGTTGCAATGTAAAATTAGGTATTTTATTTATGTTTTATTATTATTGTGTTAAATTATATTGTGTATTCTTATTGTATTGTGTATTCTTATTGTATTGTGTATTCTTATTGTATTGTGTATAATTGTATTGTGTATAAAATTGTATTGCGTATTGTATAATTGTATTGTGTATTGTAAATTTATTGTGTATTGCTTATAATTTTTTTGTGTGTATTGTTTATATTGTATATACCACTGCCACCGGGTGCTTCCCCACTTGCAGTGTAAATAAATACATACATACAATTCAAATTTTAACGTTAGAGTTCACTGACCACAGTACAGCCATAGGCGGAAAGAGAGCCGTTTCCTTGGTTGGGGGACAAAGTAAAACCATAGAATCCCGATGTAATGAGATTATGAGGAACATCATTTATCTCCTCCCCCCGTTATAGCTTGACCTTGGTGCAGTATATCGGAATATGAACATTTAATAAAGGTATTTTAAACGAAAGTAAAATTGTAACAAAATATACAGAAAATTGTACTTTTTTTCCCCCCTCTTGTACGGAGGAGGGACCCGAAGGCTTGCACTGCAGTCTGAGGCTTATTGTGCTTATTATCGCCGCGCTCTCATGGTTAACTTTCGGCAGGTCTTTGAAATTTAATTGCATTATTGTTTTCAATTTATTATGTTGCCGCTTCAATCACTCGCCTGAAATTCAATATTGCAACCAACCACGTGGACTATAACCGAGGTTGCAATGTCTTGTGCTGAGGACGAACATTAAAATATCTGATTAATAGTACATTATGCAACGAGCCTATAATGAAGGTAATTAAGAAGTGAGTATGGATATTTATGAAACGAGCGCAAGCGAGTTTCATAATTTTCATACGAGCTTCTTAATTACTGTTATAGGCGAGTTTCATGCGACATTTTATGCTCGACAATATTTCTAACTTGATATTATTAATTTTATTTGTATCTGACCTTGAGCAATGTCCCGTATGTTGTGAGATGTGCGCAGACGCGAAAGTATTGATTTTTTTCCGAGGAACAGATGTCCACATTGACCTTGCTAGGCCATAAGAACCTACAGAGATAACATTCAAATTAAATTAGACATTGAAAAACGAGATGACAAATTGTATTTATTTGAATATTATTTACAATTAACGCTAATTATTATAGTAACAGAACATAACCTTCTGCGACAGTATTAGATTTCCAGCCTCCGTGACTTTTCGCTAATTGTCTTTCGATTGCATATCCGAGAATAATCGATACTTGCGGTTTTATAACGGTAGAAAGCTGACCTGTCATTGGCTGAACAGTTGTAACCTGAGTCGTCATTGGCTGAAAGACCTGACCTTTAATGAGTAGGTGTACTTCAATGACATGCATTAAAGGTCTGCTACCAGGTATATAATTACTACATTTCGGCATGGTCGAGGATAAAAATTATTATTAAAGGGTTATTATTAAGAGTTAAGAATGTCAACGTGCTCGTATATGAAATAATATTAATAATAATAATAATATTATTATTATTATTATTATTATTATTATTATTATTATTATTATTATTATTATTATCTTGGAGCAACAGTAACAAATGTAAATGATACTCGGGAGGAAATTAAACACAATTAAATATGGGAAATTTCTGTTATTATTCGGTTGATATTATTTTATCATCCAGTCTGTTGTCAAAAAATCTGAAAGTTAGAATTTATAAAAACAGTTACATTACCGGTTGTTCTGTATGGTTGTGAGACTTGGAATCTCACTTTGAGAGAGGAACATAGGTTAAGGGTGTTTGAGAATAAGGTGCTTAGGAAAATATTTGGTGCTGAGAGCGATGAAGTTACAGGAGAATGGAGAAAGTTACACAACACAGAACTGCACGCATTGTATTCTTCACCTGACATAATTTGGAACGTTAAATCCAGATGTTTGAGGTGGGCAGGGCATGTAGCACGTATGAGCGAATCCAGAAATTCATATAGAGTGTTAGTTGGGAGGCCAGAAGGAAAAAGACCTTTAGGGAGGCCGAGACGTAGATGGGAAGATAATATTAAAAAGTATTTGAGGGAGTTGGATATGATGATAGAGACTGGATTAATCTTGCTCTGGATAGGGACCAATGGCGGGCTTATGTGAGGGTGGCAATGAAACTCCGGGTTCCTTAAAAGCCAGTAAGTTGTAGTAAGTAATAGAAAAGAAAATAGTTCGGCCAAATTGGGGGGGCAGTGCCCCCCATAACTCCGCATATTTGAAAGCTGTTATTAAAAGTTTTCAAACTCTTAATAAAATTACCAGACACAAGTAAGGCCTGTAAGGGGTTGATACCGGCTAGTTGGTAACCCTAGGCCCGGTTTCTTCAACCTTTGTTAAATTATAATAGTGTGTTATTCCATTGTAACTGTAAACTTAACAGTTGAAGCATTTCTTCAACTAATGTTAGTACTAACAGACTGTTAAAACCTATGTTAATTTAACTGCTCAATTTCATGCAGTTAAATCATTTAACTCTCTGTTAGCATAGAAGTATCCAATATGGCTGGTGCGTTAGATGCTGAACTTATATATCTGGATTATTTAGAAAATGATATCCATGAATACATAAACAGAGCGAATGATTTCTGTGATTTGACAGACCAGAAGTTCATACAAAGGTATAGGCTATTTTCTGCCAAGCCTCACTTTTTGCTTTCAACTTAGATTCCTTTGTTTGTTTATTCTCATTAATTGGTTTATACTGCGAAATAATTTCCAGCAGAAGGTTTCTTTCGAACGAAGAGAAATTAGTCCTAAGATTTCTTTGTGTTCCAGTGTTCTCCATTTCATAACAGCAATATCAATACGCCACTCCACGCTATTGTGATACAGACGAGGAAAGAAGCAGAAATCAAACCTGAGAGAATAGAAAGACTTCTATCCTCTCTGAATCAAACAACGGAAACAAGCGAGAATCGCAATTGTCAGAGTTCAGAAAACAGAAGTGAGCCTATACTTGGTTATAGGTTATGGTTAAACTCTAGAATCTCTGGTCCTAACAGAGAGTTAACAAACAGAATGTTAAAATGTGAAATGTAAAGTCTGAATATAATTTTGAGAAAGTTGACAACTTTACATATTTAGGATCAGTGGTCACTAGCGATAATAACATGTCCAAAGAAATCTCTAATCGATTAATGAAAGCAAACAGAGCATATTTCGGCTTGAAATATCACTTTAGTTCGCATGCTCTATCCAGGAAAGTAAAAGTTATTCTTTACAAAACATTAGTGAGACCAGTTTTGACATATGCGGCAGAAATGTGGTCATTCTCCAAAAATGATGAAAAAAGACTAGAGATTTTCGAAAGAAAGATTCTGCGAAGGATCTATGGCCCAACATTTGAGGAAGGTCTCTGGAGGAGGAGATGCAACTATGAATTATATAGACTTCTAGGAGAGCCAAATATAATCAATACAGTTAAAACTAGCAGATTGAGGTGGGCAGGACATGTAATGCACATGGACCCAAGTGAACCTTGCAAAAAAATTGTAATAACAAATCCGGGAGGTCAGAGAAGACGAGGTCGACCGCACTTGCGATGGATTGATGGAGTGGAAGAGGATGCCAGAAAGTTGGGGTGCAAGAATTGGAAGGCTGCTACACAAGATAGAGACGGATGGCGACAATTACTAAGGGAGGCCCAGGCCCACCAAGGACTGTAGCGCCAATGATGATGATGATGAAAGTCGAAGAAACGCAATATTTTTAACAGCAATTCATACTTTTAACTTACAGTTAATTAACGCTATGTTAGGTGCATTTTAACAAAGGTTGAAGAAACCGGGCCCTAGTCTGTTACCGGGCTCCGTGTAGGTTTATGACATGGCTGACATACGTCATGAATATAATATACATTCGGACGTAATACTGCATACACACATAATTGCCCGTTCTGTCTGCAGAAGCAGAGTTCCTGGTACAGAGGTGGGCTTGGCGGCGCCGACGGTTGGGCGCGCGAGTGAAAGTGGAATTGGCGGCGGCATGACGGCCACGGTCACCGCCGCCCTCTCCGCGTTCTCATTTGGCCGTTAACCTTTCTTCCCGAGCGAGAAATGATTCCTTTGACGATCGTTGAGTGACGAACATATTTGATATCGCCCAAACAAATTGGTATGGTCACGCTACACATGTAAGGAATTTCGATGGAAAAATGTATATTTAAATTCAAGCAACACGCAGGCAGCGAGCTTGTGGGTCACGTTATCCGCTCGTTCGCTGTGACGGGGACTCATTGTTGGTCAATGTGTGTACTCCAAACGAGTTTCGGACATCATCATGAATTGTTAACTTTTTTTTCTTTTTTAAGAAATTTATAACGAGAAGTATAAAGTAGCCACGTTCAATTAGTAGGCTAGCGGTGTCAAAGAGGACGGAAGCTTTGTAGTTTCAATAATTTTAATTATGTCGCTGTCCATTGTCGTCGTCAAGTCTATTGAAGGCCGCTCCAATACTCCACGCGGAGTTGCAAATTTTAGCAGTGTGTCTTGTTCTAGTTCACAGTGAAAATTAATTATATTACAGTCCAGTGTATAATAAAGATGTGGAGGCCGTGGGAAGCGAATGAAGTGTCGGAACCGATACCCATGAACGTCAATAACGACGATGGTAATAATAATAATAATAATAATAATAATAATAATAATAATAATAATAATAAATCAGAGTTAAATAACAATTCAAATTCAAAAGCTAGACCAAAATTATGTAAGCAGTGTCAAACGTTTGTGTGCAGTGCTCACACGTATGTTCTGAAAAACAATTTAGGTCAAGGAAAATTTCGGAGACATCTAAAATTCTTAAATTAAATAGAAATACTGTAAGTAAAATTGTAAAAAAGGGACCTAAGACACCTAAAAGCGTGAACACAAAGTCACAAAATTTAATAAAGTAGATGGTTTTACGTGTGATTACATTTGCCGTGAAATATATAGTTCTTACAATAAGGGCCAATCCTTAACAATAAAAGAATTATTACAAAAGTCAAACTTTCCGGTTTTCCTTATGGAGAAACATTTAATTATTTCTTTAAATAATTGAGTAGCTTAATATCAAAGACGGACATCTGTCATCTCCATAGTTTTGATCTAGAGGCAATTTTTTAATTCACAGTGTGCTTTGTAATATTTAACAAAATTTATTTTATAAATATAGTGTTAGAGTTTGCATACGGTTTCACTATAACTAGAAAGAGCATACAAATTGTATAAAACACAACAGCTATCTAAATTTCGATTGAGGTCAGATGTCAGTCTTTGATATTAAGCTACTCAATTAATTTAAAATAAATAATATAAATAATCTTCAAATTAACTCATGCTTTGAGCAATTAAGCCTAGCCCATATCCATGTTATATTAATATATAGCAGCAACAAACAAGACGTGACAACGTCGCATTTTCATTTTATTATCGGTGCATGCAATAAAGACCTACAAATCTTAAAAGGAATGCCGCTGCCTAATAATTAAACGAGGCAACTTTACTTGTATGTCGATGCTGGGAGGCCAGAGAAAAGATGTTGAATTTCTAAACCATTTATTTTGAAGTAGCACTTTTTTTTTTTTTTAATTGAAGTAAACTTTATTTCTTTCATTAATGTTTCAAAACGAATTGTGCTAGCGACAACTTATTATACCTAAAATGTAGAGGAATTTTGGGAGATTATTTACCTCTATAGCAAATGTTGAAAATGTCCTCCATCCTGCATAAGGCACAACTCAACACGTCGTTCCATGTTACTGGCCACTCGTTGGAGGACTCTGTTGTCAATTATCTTGAATCTCCTGTGTGATGTTGTGCTTCAGATCGTCCAATGTCTGGGGACGTGTGGCGTAAACCTTGTCTTCTAAGTAACCCCATAGAAAGAAGTCCGGCGTTGTCAAATCCGGAGATCTCGGTGGCCACAGGTTCCTGGAAATTATTCGGTCGTCAAAGAAACTTGCTTCATCTGTGAACCATGTGATGGACAATATGAAACCAACGACAATAATTCAATCTTTTATCCTTATCTGGTTCCTGTAGCTGATGAACAACCGTAACCCTATATGGCTTTAGGCCTGCACTTTTCGCAGCTCTCTGACACATTGAGTAGGTGTACCCTGTCTCCTGCGACAAACGTCTTACCAGTCCCAGTATTGTGTTTCTTTTGGGAGGATTGCGAACACCAAATTCTCTCTGGTATCCCCTTTGAGTAGCTGTAATTGAATTCGTAATCCAGTATTGCTTCACAAGGAAGAGTCGTTGATTAATGTGTACTGCATTTTCACGTTGACACAAAATGTCGAAAACAGCTGCCAACAACAGGAATAAAACATAAACATCTGCGCATCTAGTGACAAGGAATCGAAACTCCAGAACATTCTGCTTAATTTGGTGCTAAAATTGGGTCATTGAATGAATTTCCAACGGAATAATTAAAGAAGAAATGTGTCAGTTCTATATAAATGACTCTGTACATAAATAAATACATTATAGTTGGGAATAACAAACAGAGAAAAGAAAACAAAAAAAAAATAAAATAAAATAACTTGACACTTGTTTATGGGTATTGCCCACTGGCAATCCCAAAAGTACCCTATAGCCTCATATCACTATGCCGTTTTCTTTTTAGTCTTCTGTGGGCTGGATCTTGTGGTGGATTAGTGACAATTTTTTGAGGTAGCGGATTCATGTGGTTTAGGAAGGAGTTGTACAGTCTGATGTAGCTGTGTCTTAGGACCTCCGTCACCTCAGGAATATAGAGATCATCGTGCAGGTTCTTGTTGCACCAACATCAGCCTCAAATAACGATTTTGCATAACCTGTATTCTTCTTATTTGTGATGCAAAAGCAGATCCCCAAATTGAACATCCATATTGCCACACAGGGCGCACAATTGAAATATAGACAAGTCTCTTGTAGTGTAGAGGCAATGGAGATCTGTCTTGAATAATGTGTTTTAGCTGGTAGATTCTGTGTCTAATTCTTTTAACAGTAGCCGATATGTGGTTATGCCAAGTAAGTTTGCTATCCAAGATTAATCCAAGATATCTGACAGATTGAGCCATTGGTACTACTGAACCACATAATGTTACTGGATAATATACAGTGTTTCTCTTACAAGTAAATCTGACTAAATTTGATTTTTCAGGATTCATAATTACTCGCCATTGCTTACACCATGTGGAAATTTCTTCACAAAAAATCTTCAGTTCTGCTGCAGATTCACAATTATCTTTACTAAGAATGGCAACATCGTCAGCAAAATGGGCTATTGTTAAGTGATCTTGAGTTGTAAAATCCGATGTATATAGAATATAAAGCAGCGGTCCCAAAATACTACCCTGAGGTACTCCAGAGGTTGTACTCTTGCAATTACCTTGTATAATTTCTGTTTCGTTTGCTTTTGGTCATTGTAAGGTTAATGACTAGGGCTAGGATTTTAATGAAATTGCATCTTCTTTCTAGTAAATCGGAAACATTGCTGCTTTAGTATGTGTCTGTTATGTGATAAACTGAGTGTTTTAAGACATATTTGTTAGGGCATTTTTTTGCATTTTTGCTTGTTTCAATTCATAAGAGTATCTTTTGTTTTATTCGGTCATTTTTTAGGCATTTTCATTTAATTTTGGCCATAAATCCCATTATTAATGTAAAATAATGTTCATTTCCTTTGATATTTTCTTTACAGATTTTGTCCATTAATACCCATTATTTTGTATAATATTTTAATCGTTTTTCTACATAAATATTGCCATTTTAACGTAGTACACCCCATGTAATGGATCAGTCCAATCACCTCTTCAAAATAGACTCCTCTATATCTGCTAATTCCGGATAAGAGTGGCCGTGTGGTAGACTACATGGAAACTAAAAGTGTAAATCCATGGCGCTACAGCTCATGAAGGGCCAAGACCGACCAGCTGAATGCTGACCTCACGTCCACACGCCGAAGCAGAGGTGATCGATCATACATGGAAACTACATCAGTTAAAATAATTGAAGTGTACTACTTAGAAAAAATTATGTAAAATTTAATTTAATTGCTAGTCTAAATAAGTAACTTAGTATAAAAACTCTTTTGCTACTAAGCCAATTATGTAAGATAAATTTTTAGGGCATTTTTAAGGGCATTTTTGAACGATTTTTAAGTCATAAATGCATTGTTGAAGGTTTATTTTTTCAGTCGTTGACTTTACTATTTTGTATAATGTTATTAGGTACCTTTACATAATAAATTATATGACGTATGAACGTTTTCGTTGAGCCTGTCAACATCATCAGATACAAACTGTCATTTTACAATATGAATATTCACAGTATTATCTACACAATCTACAAATACATTACATGTTTTTTATCACATGGGGATGAAATCTATTAAAAGTATATGAATTATCTTTCTAATGTTAAATTGTGGATACCCCAAATGTCAACATTTAAAATATACTTATACTATTTTTGCAAGTCATCACATGAGGACAATATTATAAACGATATAGTGATATAAGCTAAAAGTGAGATTAAAATATAAAATAAAAGATGAGCCAACTCTCTTCCATTTATAGTGATATAAGCTAAAAGTGAGATTAAAATATAAAATAAAAGATGAGCTAACTCTCTTCCATTTATAGTGATATAAGCTAAAAGTGAGATTAAAATATAAAATAAAAGATGAGCTAACTCTCTTCCATTTATAGTGATATAAGCTAAAAGTGAGATTAAAATATAAAATGAAAGATGAGCTAACTCTCTTCCATTTATAGTGATATAAGCTAAAAGTGAGATTAAAATATAAAATGAAAGATGAGCCAACTCTCTTCCATTTATAGTGATATAAGCTAAAAGTGAGATTAAAATATAAAATGAAAGATGAGCCAACTCTCTTCCATTTATAGTGATATAAGCTAAAAGTGAGATTAAAATATAAAATGAAAGATGAGCCAACTCTCTTCCATTTATAGTGATATAAGCTAAAAGTGAGATTAAAATATAAAATGAAAGATGAGCCAACTCTCTTCCATTTATAGTGATATAAGCTAAAAGTGAGATTAAAATATAAAATGAAAGATGAGCTAACTCTCTTCCATTTATAGTGATATAAGCTAAAAGTGAGATTAAAATATAAAATGAAAGATGAGCTAACTCTCTTCCATGATATAAGCTAAGAGTGAGATTAAAATATAAAATGAAAGATGAGCTAACTCTCTTCCATTTATAGTGATATAAGCTAAAAGTGAGATTAAAATATAAAATAAAAGATGAGCTAACTCTCTTCCATTTATAGTGATATAAGCTAAAAGTGAGATTAAAATATAAAATGAAAGATGAGCTAACTCTCTTCCATGATATAAGCTAAGAGTGAGATTAAAATATAAAATGAAAGATGAGCTAACTCTCTTCCATTTATAGTGATATAAGCTAAAAGTGAGATTAAAATATAAAATGAAAGATGAGCTAACTCTCTTCCATGATATAAGCTAAGAGTGAGATTAAAATATAAAATGAAAGATGAGCCAACTCTCTTCCATTTATAGTGATATAAGCTAAAAGTGAGATTAAAATATAAAATGAAAGATGAGCTAACTCTCTTCCATGATATAAGCTAAGAGTGAGATTAAAATATAAAATAAAAGATGAGCTAACTCTCTTCCATTTATAGTGATATAAGCTAAAAGTGAGATTAAAATATAAAATGAAAGATGAGCTAACTCTCTTCCATGATATAAGCTAAGAGTGAGATTAAAATATAAAATGAAAGATGAGCCAACTCTCTTCCATTTATAGTGATATAAGCTAAAAGTGAGATTAAAATATAAAATGAAAGATGAGCTAACTCTCTTCCATGATATAAGCTAAGAGTGAGATTAAAATATAAAATAAAAGATGAGCCAACTCTCTTCCATTTATAGTGATATAAGCTAAAAGTGAGATTAAAATATAAAATGAAAGATGAGCTAACTCTCTTCCATTTATAGTGATATAAGCTAAAAGTGAGATTAAAATATAAAATGAAAGATGAGCTAACTCTCTTCCATTTATAGTGATATAAGCTAAAAGTGAGATTAAAATATAAAATGAAAGATGAGCTAACTCTCTTCCATTTATAGTGATATAAGCTAAAAGTGAGATTAAAATATAAAATGAAAGATGAGCTAACTCTCTTCCATGATATAAGCTAAGAGTGAGATTAAAATATAAAATGAAAGATGAGCTAACTCTCTTCCATTTATAGTGATATAAGCTAAAAGTGAGATTAAAATATAAAATGAAAGATGAGCTAACTCTCTTCCATTTATAGTGATATAAGCTAAAAGTGAGATTAAAATATAAAATAAAAGATGATCTAACTCTCTTCCATTTATAGTGATATAAGCTAAAAGTGAGATTAAAATATAAAATGAAAGCTAAAAGTGAGATTAAAATATAAAATGAAAGATGAGCTAACTCTCTTCCATGATATAAGCTAAAAGTGAGATTAAAATATAAAATAAAAGATGAGCCAACTCTCTTCCATGATATAAGCTAAAAGTGAGATTAAAATATAAAATGAAAGATTAGCTAACTCTCTTCCATGATATAAGCTAAAAGTGAGATTAAAATATAAAATAAAAGATTAGCTAACTCTCTTCCATGATATAAGCTAAAAGTGAGATTAAAATATAAAATGAAAGATTAGCTAACTCTCTTCCATGATATAAGCTAAAAGTGAGATTAAAATATAAAATGAAAGATTAGCTAACTCTCTTCCATGATATAAGCTAAAAGTGAGATTAAAATATAAAATGAAAGATTAGCTAACTCTCTTCCATGATATAAGCTAAAAGTGAGATTAAAATATAAAATGAAAGATTAGCTAACTCTCTTCCATGATATAAGCTAAAAGTGAGATTAAAATATAAAATGAAAGATTAGCTAACTCTCTTCCATGATATAAGCTAAAAGTGAGATTAAAATATAAAATGAAAGATTAGCTAACTCTTCCATGATATAAGCTAAAGTGAGATTAAAATATAAAATGAAAGATTAAACTCTCTTCCATGATAAAGCTAAAAGTGAGATTAAAATATAAAAGATTAGCCAACTCTCTTCCATGATATAAGCTAAAAGTGAGATTAAAATATAAAATAAAAGATTAGCTAACTCTCTTCCATGATATAAGCTAAAAGTGAGATTAAAATAAAATGAAAGATGAGCTAACTCTCTTCCATTTATAGTGATATAAGCTAAAAGTGAGATTAAAATATAAAATGAAAGATTAGCTAACTCTCTTCATTTATAGTGATATAAGCTAAAATGATAAAATGAAAGATTAGCTAACTCTCTTCCATGATAGAGTGAGATTAAAATATAAAATGAAAGATTAGCTAACTCTCTTCCATGATATAAGCTAAAAGTGAGATTAAAATATAAAATGAAAGATTAGCTAACTCTCTTCCATGATATAAGCTAAGAGTGAGATTAAAATATAAAATAAAAGATGAGCTAACTCTCTTCCAGTTTGTATCTGATGATGTTGACAGGCTCAACGAAAACGTTCATACGTCAAATAATTTATTATGTAAAGGTTAACACCTAATAACATTATACAAAATATTAAAGTCAACGACTGAAAAAATAAACCTTCAACATACTTTCAGGCTTTTCTGAAAATTACGCATAATGAATTGCAAAACATAAATGCATTGTTTTTAGGACATTTTTTCATGGTTTATAGGTCATCAAAATCCTAGCCCTATTAATGACATTTGTCAATTACCTCTGCATTAAATAAATAAATAAATACTTGTATGTCCATAAAAATATTAAGTAATGCCAGTAATTTTAGAGGGTTATTCTAAGATTTGCTGATCATATGCCTTTGTTAGCAGAAGAGGAGATGATACTAAGAGATATGCTACTAGAGCTAAATGATGGCTGTGAGCAGTATGGGATGAAGATAAATGCTAACAAAACGAAGACCATGGTCATAGAAAGAAAAGTAAAGAAGGTAAACTTGCGAATTGTAAATGAGGCAGTAGAGCAAGTGGACAGCTTCAAATACTTGGAGTGTACAAAGTTATAAGCAGTAAATGAGCTGCTGCCAAGACGTCAAAAGAGGATAGTAATGGCAAAGGAAGCTTTTAATAAAAAAGGAGCATCTTCTGCGGACCTCTGGAAAATGAACTAAGGAAGAGACTAGAGAAGTGCTTTGTGTGTAGTGTATGAGGTAGAAACGTGGACATTACGACGAAGTGAAGAGAAGCGAATAGAAGCATTTGAAATGTGGATATGGAGAAGGATGGAGCGTGTGAAATGGACAGACAGAATAAGAAACGAAGCTGTGTTGGAAAGAGTGTGGGTGAAGAAAGAATGATGCTGAGACTGATCAGAAAGAGAAAAAGGAATTGGCTGGGTCACTGGTTGAAAAGAAACTGTCTTCTGAAGGATGCACTGGAAGGAATGGTGAACTGGAGAAAAGTTCGGGGCACAAGACGATATCAGATGAAAGACGACATTGGGTCATATGAAGAGACAGAGAGGAAGACTGGATAATGCTGGGTTTGCAGTGAAAGATCTGCCCTTGGGCAGAACAATATGAATGAATGAATTCTTTGAGATATTTAAAACAAAAGAGTTAAATACAATGTTGTTCGCATTTTTTTCTTTTCGAGATACGAATTCTTTTATATGAAACATTTCATTGTTTGTTTTGGGAAAGCCATTGATTGAAATCCCAACATGCTCAGTGAATTTAAGGGGGCACTGTATTATGATGACTATTGCACTTTTACTACATCATACTACTTTTTGACCAATAAAACGGAACGAAAGAATGTGTTTCAACCAATCATGGCTATTTATCGCTTACAATTTTATCACTTCCTAGCATTTGTTTTTATTTTTGTCTCTTCCTAGGATTTGTTTGTTTTTATCACTTCCTAACATTTGTGTCTTTGTCAACATTTCAAATTGCAAATTCTTTACTGTACTATAAAACATGTTTTGCGATCGTCATTTGTTTCCCGCATAGATATAAAAGTGAAAATGGCGGTTCCGTTCAAATGTTTTGGTGAGGCTAACATTAGTGAAATATAATTTTAGTAAGTCGATTAATACCTAATTTATTGTATTAGAGTACTTTATTTCTTCTAATCTTTATATACTATCTTATGTTTTTATCATCTCCCTATCATTTGTTTCTTTGTTTGCCAACATTTCAAACTGAAAATTCTTTATGGTACTACAAAATAGCTTTGCGATGTCGTTTTTTTACGGCATAGTGAACTGAAAATGGCGGCTTCCTTCAAACGTTTTGATGAAGATAACATTGACATAGAATTTTAGTAAGTGAATTAATATTTTATTGCATTAGAGTACTTTATTTCTTCTAATCTTTATGCTGCATATTATATGAGAAAAGCAAAGAAATTGAAGAAAAATTAAATAAATTCAATTACTTCTATTGAACAATATACCAAACATTAGGAAAAAAAAAAACCTGAAAAGAGAATCCAGTGAAATTTTATAAAGTAATAGGAATTCCTCATTGTTGGTGCTAACAAATATCAAGAAAAGAACAATGAAACAGCGAAGTGGAGTTTCTTAGATATGTAATTCATGTAAATGTAGTTAGATGTACGCTTGTCTACAAAAGAAATGCCGAGTCGAAGTCGCTATCGATTTGAAATATCGTGTTACGAGGACTTACTTACTCTGCATTTTCTAAACAGTTTTTAGTTTTTTTATTCGATGAAAAGTAGAAATGTGTAGTTAAATGTTTCAATTAGATTCAATTTTCAGTTCTGTATTTGTATTTATAATAACATTTTATGTTTATACTTATAATAAAATTAATACATTTTTTAATTAATACAGTGTGAAACTAACTGGCCGTATATATCGATTGTAACAATGGCAGAATCCATGGATAATAAGGAAGGCTGTGGAATATCATATAAACTGCAGTTTCACCATTTCGTGTACTATTATTAATATCTATACTAATAATAAATCTGTAGCCGAAATTTTTCTGGTAATTTTCGATTTTCCAAAAATAATTGGTCCTAACATATATAATTAACCACTCTGAAACCGAAAATCGCTTTTTGAAATTTTTGTTTGTATGTCTGTGTCTGTCTGTCTGTCTGTCTCTCTGTATGTTTGTTACCTTTTCACGCGATAATAGCTGAACGGATTTCGATGAAAATTGGAATATAAATTAAGTTCGTTGTAACTTAGATTTTAGGCTATATGGCATTCAAAATACATTATTTAAAAGGGGGTTATAAGGGGTTTGAATTAAATAAATCGAAATATCTCGCTTATTATTGATTTTTGTGAAAAACGTTACATAACAAAAGTTTCTTTAAAACTAATTTCCGATAAGTTTTATTCTATACAACATTTTGATAGGACTGGTATTTAATGAGATAAATGAGTTTTAAAATTAAAATAACTGCCATCTAAGGCCGTGTAATGAATTAAAAACAAATGACTTCGTCTATAAGAGGCCTTGGACAGCAACAATCGAAAGCTATGAAAGATAGCCTACAGAGAATGTTTCTATGTTTGTATGAAGTACTATCGGAAGCTAAATTAACCGATTTGTATAATTAATTATTATTTCATCATTGGAAAGTGTAGTTTCTCTAGATGGACATAATGCTATAATGTTATTACAGTAACTTCTGATATAATATAATGTAATATATAATATAATATGTAATATTATATTATATAATTTAAGTTATTTGAAGGGTTCAGAACCATAGTGGGCCAAGCTCCATTTACTGAATACGTAGAAAACAAGGGTTAAAATTAATTTATTACCATAATTTAATGGAAACCTATAACAAGTAAAATAAAATATACACATTAAATCTAAATGATGTCAATCTTCATTAAACTATGGTTGCATGTAATAACAATTAAGAAACATGTTAAAGGAATTGTCATTGCACCAAATGAGTGTCTCTGGACCAAAATGATCGCATTTTAATTATTTGGATGCAATTTAAATTAAGTAACATATTAAACGATTTATCCTTCTATCAAACACGAATATTCCCTGGATCAAATGTCCTATTTTAATTATGTAATTACTTTATATTTATTTCTAACGGGTGCAGCGGAGCGCACGGGTACGGCTAGTTGTAAAATAAAATTATGTGAATAATTTAAAATCAATTCATATTAGGCCTAAATAATAACGTGAACATGTTATGAAAGTCATATTTACATGTTTTAAAAACCTAATCTCAGGAAAATAGCTTTCCACATGTTTGCTAAAGTCCTCGGAACACGATATAATTTTTATCGGCATTTTTTTCTTGCAGCCCAGTGTACTCTATTAGAAAAAAAAAAGAAGTGAAGATATAAGAACTGAATATTTTAGCCTACAGATCATAAAGCAATATAAAAATAATTAGAAGAGTCATATTTATAGAACGGCAGCTACAAGTATTACAAGAGTAGCCATAACCCAAAAGGGAAGCCATCATTAGGAAGATCAATTAAAAGATGGCGACGTCAATATGTATACTATAAAAATCGTGTGAAGAGTAAAAACATGCATATTTAAAATATATCCAAAACAAAGCACGTCACGAAAGAAAGAACATAACAGCTGAAGTCTAAAAGTTTCACTACTTTCAAAAGTGAAGTTTCGAGATCTGAATGTACAAGAGACACACGAAATCTCATTTCTAGTGTAACATAGTAGGCTGGTACCGTAGAAGTGGGTAAAGTCAATCAGTGGGTGTAAAATCGATCATTTGTGATTTTTATTGAAAATTATATATGTTCTCAGTTACTTGTTAAAATTTTGTTATGCTGACTTCATTGCCTTACATTGCAAATGTAAGCGAGAGGGACAACAAAAAGCCTGCGAATGCCAACAATGGGAACACTGTGTAATTACCGTTGAAGTGAAAATTGTTACTTTCAACTTTTTCTCTTAAATGAAAACAAAGTCTTACAAACTCTAAATTATAGTCAGCAGTGAAAGGAGACAGGAAGTATACGTAAGTACTTTTCGTTGAGATTGTATCCTGAAATAATGGTTTTGCAGTTCGTAAATGTTAGTATTGAAACTTATTATTTTAAGAAAACTGGTACCTTTGTAGGGTTAAGTCGATCATGCCATCGACCTACTCGAAACAGATAGGACCAGCAGGAAGAATAAATTGTTCACCGAAATACCTCCAATTGACACTTATAAACAGAAAAGTGTCATAGTACAGCTTATATTGATGGGATAGTGGGGAAAGAGGAAGACGAAATTATGGTGAATTTCTTGCGTAAGAGAAGCACTGCCAAAGGAACATATTTTGTACAACCCTCTGCCTGACTGTGGGAACAACGTAATTTCTAAAGTGGCATGAGGAGGGGAAGATTTCAAATAACATCTGATATAAACCTAAGCAATGTTGAATTGCATTTTAGATTATAATTGAAGGGTGGTATTTCAATGTAAATCTTGAATTCTTAAATCTTTGTTTCTTGGAATGTGAAGTATTAAAATGTGTTTTTATGTTTTATAAGTGTGCAATCATAGTCACGATTGTACATTGGAGACCTATAGGCCTAATTATATCGAATAGTATGATCACAGTAACAAAAGATACACTATATAATGCTATAGGCATATATTGAAGATTATTATTGTTTTTACACCCCTTATAACAAATAAAAAGTATATGTAATACACTTAATTTGTTTTTTTTTAACATAAACAGTGATCGACTTTACTCCGCAATATTTTAAAATCGATCTTAAACTAAAAATTCAATGGTGATCGACTTTACCCTATTTAAGCAGGTAACTTCGATCACAAGTCAAATAAAAAAACCAGTTTTTTCTACAGGGACATCGTTTTATTTTTACTAACATTTCTAATATTAACCTGGCTATACCTTTGGATCAATGGTTGAGAACAAAAAACACCGTTTGCTACCCCCTTCCACGACTGCAGTTCAGTGATACTGGCGTAATATATAAACAAATCACTTTACTAGGTATAGGAGGGAAGAAAAGTAGTTCATCCATTTACGTAAACTAGGAAATATCACGCTTTTGAGTTTGATAATTTTCATTAGGTTTTTGTTTAATCAAAATACAATACACTATTAACAATGAGTGTTTTTACTCACGAACTGAGCTATCCATGCGGACGTATTTATTATACTGTGTATAGAGAATGAAGTTAAGTTGAAAAATATGATATGGACATTTAAACACATTTTTGAAAATGATGGCCGTTCATTTCGATACAGGCTTCAGTTCTATTGTGCATATTATCGCACTATAGGCTATTGTACCTAATTCCAATTACCAGTTTCGTCCTTCGTACTAGTAACTCATGTTGAAATAATTCTGTACCTACTCTATAAAAGGATACCTTAAGTACTGTAAATTCAATCTTCACTTCTGCCCGATCCGAAACGATAAAATTACTCAGACATGCTATCTACTGTCCGTCCAAGTGGTTATGTCGCAGGGTCGTAGAAAGAAGGGAAATCACGTGACAGTTAATTACTTAGCGAGGCCCTTTTATTTAAGTTATTTTAAACAGTTTTATAATATTACGTAGACGTCCAATTCCTAACAGAAATTAATCTTCTCAGAAAAGAGCTAAGACAGACCAGCCACTAGTGTTTACAAAGGGGCGAATATAAGCTGGTGGGGAAACCGGGATGCGACGTAGGCAAATGGACGACAGTAACTTACATGTGCGAAAATGATTCAATATTGAAAGCTCTTTCGTAACTGGAAAACGTGAACATATTTCTGGAACGTACTGTTCACTATAACCGTAAGGCTACTATGACTATATGCGGTCTTAGTCTGTGTGCAGGACTGAACTTCATTAGTAGAAGGGGTGGGAGTAAAGTACATTCAAGAACTCAGGTACAATAAAAGTAACTGGAAAACGTGAACTTATTACGTTGAAGTAAAAATAAAATGATGTCCCTGTAGATTGTAATTCAATTCTTGTAACATGATTTCATAAGTGAAGGATATGACGACAAAATGCTATTTTCTGAGGAACTTCGCTCCATTGCATAACCTCAATATCATAAAAAAAATTGCAAAATTTTGATCGACTTTACCTTCTTCTACGGTAACTTCTTACATGCTGCAATAGTGCATTTGTTACCAAGTGACAACCTTTGAATAATACTGCGCGTTCTGGTGGTACATTATGCAACCTCTGTCGCCACACGCTTTGCAGACTCGCCTGAGCTGAATAGACCGACTCCTTGCGATATGCAACTGTGTACGAACTTACCTTGGCCTATAAAAGTAGGACAACTTTTTAGAAACCCAATCCTTGCTGGACGCTTCTCTTCTCAGAGCTGTTTGTGTTGACAGATGAAGTGAACGTACTGAATACGGCCGAGTGATAACACCCTTTTATTTTATTTTTTACTGGTGTAAGGGTTCTCTTTGCTTAAACAAAATTTAATGAGCGTCCTAAAAATTGTCCATCATAATATGGATAATAATAAAAATAATGTATGTTAACAAAAACGAGACGAAGTTGCAACGGTTTCGAATGTAAATAATATAATAAAGTCTACTATAAAAATGTCCTTTCGCCATTCACCTACTAGAGAGCAGGTATTCACCCTAGCGCGTAGTGACCAGTTGACCCTCGGTTATGAAGCAATGTTGTGTTGCCATTGTAGGAAATGACATCCCTAGTTAAACTTAAACTTTGCATTTATAAAGAGCTTTCACATGGAAATGTCACAAGAAGAATTTAAACCAAAACATACTAAAACAGTTGAGGGAACTCAGAAATTTATTCCCAACGCCTTTTTTACATAGTTACAGTCAGTGGCGGTGCGTCAATAAGAGCACAAGAGCACGTGAACACCTTGTTTCCATTAATGCACGACTAGTTTTATTATTTAGTACAGTATTGGCGTAGTGGGGATGTACAGACGTGGACAAATTATTAGCAAAATTGAAGATTTTTATTATATATTTTTACAAAATATGATTCTTCAATTTAGACTACAGTTGATATTTTTCTGTATTTCCAAATAATTAGCCAAATTCAAGATTTGTATTGTATATTTTTCAAAATTTAACTCTTCAATTTGGACTACATTTGATATTTTTGCATATTTACAAATTATTAGCAAAACTGAAGGTTTTTATTGTATATTTTTACAAAATTCGATTCTTCAATTTGGACTACAGTTGACATTTTGGATATTTCCAAATTATTAGCAAAACTGAAGGTTTTTGTTTTATATTTTTACAAAATTTGGTTCTTCAATGAAGTTGACATTTTTGCTAATTTATAAATTATTAGCTAAATTGAAGATTTTTATTATATATTTTTACAAAACTTGACTCTTCAATTTTAACTACAGTTGACATTTTTACATATTTCTGTCTACTGTAATGATGGAAATATGCAAAATTGTCAACTGTAGTTTAAATTGAAAAGTCAAATTTTGTAAACAGAATTATCATAAAAATAGCCAATTTTGTTAATAATTTGTCCACGTCTGTATAATATCAGGATCGAGTATTTTTAATTGGGTTATTTTACGACGCTGTATCAACATCTCAGGTTATTTAGCGTCTGAGTGAAATGAAGGTGATAATGCCGGTGAAATGAATCCGGGGTCGAGCACCGCAAGTTACCCAGCATTTGCTCGTATTGGGTTGAGGGAAAGCTCCGGAAAAAACCTCAAACAGGTAACTTGCCCCGACCGGGATTCGAACCCGGGTCACCTGGTTTCGCAGCCAGACGCGCTGACCGTTACTCCACAGGTGTGGACTCGAGTATTTTAAACTTGCCGCATCTTGCATAAACTTCTTATGTAAACTTCGCAACATCCGTTCACGTACAAGCCGTGCTCTTTTCAAGAAGGTTACAGAAATTTCACGCAGGAGAAAATTGTCTTTCGCTGGCCGCTTAACACTCGTCAAGAGCACAAAGCATTAAGTGAACAGTGAATCTATCCTACAGATGTCAGGTGCATCGATGCCTATCGTTTACGTGCTATATCTCGAGGAGAAAATTTAATAAGTCTGTATTTTAGCCTGCAGGTGTCAGCATCTCACTGTCGGAACGTTTACTTTACGTGAATTGTTGTACACTGCTGCTACGAGAGTGTAGTTTGTGAATTACTATACTTCAGTGTCGGCATATAACATAGTTTGGCTTTCAAAGACGTGCTGGCTGAATGTGATGGTGGTATGAATTTAAATATTTGTATGGTAGTGTATATTATTTAAGAATAATATTTACTGGCATGTATTTATAGTAATCAATCTATGCGAATGGGATTACAGTATAGGCTATAGTGTATCAGTGTGTTGTGAATCAAAATACAGTATATTACTGAACACACGCTTTTGTAAATTGTTTTATGTATTAATTTTTAACAGACGTAAACAATGAACTCTGTTCAAGTAATTTTGAAGAGTAAAGAACTGGGTAAACTGGCTTTCCAGGGAAAATTGGAAATAAAAAGACTAGGTTTCATTATTGTTATTATTATTAGTTATTGTTATTATTATTATTGTTATTATTATTGTTATTATTATTAGTTATTGTTATTATTATTATTGTTATTATTATATGTTGTTTTGAATTTATATACGGTTTTTTCGTGAAACATTGGAATCGTGACATTTCATATTAGGCTAAAAACCTACGATTTCAAATTATCTTCGATTTTGGAATACAAAATAGTGAACACACATAATATCTTATCAAAATGAAAAAGATGTGAACAAGAAAATTACCAAATTTACACAAATTCTAGGAATAATAAACAGTACATTAAAAGCTAAATTAGTACAAAAATCTACAAGAATAAAAATATATAATACACTAGCATTACCCTCCCTTTTATACGGAAGCGAGATTTGGACATTAAAGAAAAAAAGACATGAACAGAATCAAAGGAACGGAAATGAAATTTTTCAGGAGGACAGCAGGATATAGGCCTACTCTTTTAGACCGAAAAAGGAATGAAGAAATTTTAGAACAATTAGAAGCAGAGTCAGTAGAAGAAAAAATCAGCAGATACAAATTCAATTGGCTAGATCATGTAAGAAGAATGGAAAATTCAAGAATCCCAAAAAATTATGATGCAGTATAAACCTAGAGGACATCGTCGACCAGGAAGACCTTTAAGAAGACTGCTAGATGGGGCCGAAACAGGTCTACAGAGGCCTAATTCGTGAAGGATGATGATGATGATGAATCCGCCCCCTAATCATGTTCACGGGAGCCCCGTCGAGCGTCTGTTTAATGTGTTAAGTTCGGAGGAAAAAAAAAAAAAGAACCTTAAAAGGATAAAAATAAAAGGCTGTATTTTATGCAAGTAAAGAAGTTTTAAGTGCTAAAAGGTTTGTTGCTTCAGTTCTTTCAGCGCAGAAACTAGAGTGGAGAAAATCAGGGTATTAGGCAGTAGCGGCCGGTGATCGAAATCCTCGGTGAGGCCAGATGCAACTAGTTTAAGTGCCTCCGATAGGAAATGTTTATTTATGATATTAATTATTACTGTTATGTTATTAATATGATTACTGTATTATTATTATTATTATTATTATTATTATTATTATTATTATTATTATTAGTCTATTATTATTAGCCTACTATTGATGAAAAATAATGTCACTCACCAAATAAGCTGTTATGCTCTGAGTTTCAGTGATTGTTTCAGTGTGATGAAGCAACCCACATTTTGTTGAAAATCCCCTCCTTTCTGTTCTTTTTTTTTTCCCTTGACAGCAACGAACAAGGCCAACAGAGAAGTTTATTTTGCACCACATTACCACTTAACCATTTATGTTGCCCATACCAGGATGCAATAGAAACTCGCGTTTTAAGATTTTCTGTCAGAAAAATTGTCAGCGATGTCGTAGGTATCTCGGTAGACTCTCTTTATTTAAAACTTCCTTTCTTTCAATATTATTTCTTCTTGAAAAAGGGACACTTTAACAATGAATTAACTACACCACCATTATTTCTCGCATTTGTTTCTGTTTATATTTTCCCGAAATACATAACAACATTGGCCCAGATTCACTACTGTACTACGAATTACTGTAGGCTAGTACAACACCCTCGCTTAAGTCATAAACTGAGACATAAGGGGAGGGAATAGTGTGGGTCTCTGCCTGCCAAAGAGCTGGAATTTGTGTTATTTATGACCTATTTAGAAGACAAGTCACCATTGCTATTCCCACCCCACTCTACCCTTGAGGCCGGCCCATGGATGGGAGGAGTGAAACCTGACCAGGCCAGACGAATTGTGCCTCGGCCACAACGTTTTAAGCGCAAGCTCAAACCCCGCGAAAATACAGGAAATTCAGAAGACAGACCCGGCACGAACGATTCTGGCCACAGGACCAAATTTTACTGCAAAACAGGTCTATATACATCACAAGCCAAACCCGGCACGAGCGATTCTGGCCTCAGGAGTAAATTTTACTGCAAAACAGGTCTATATACATCACAAAGTTTTAAAATGCTTCTACAGCGATGCTTCATTCAAATAACTAATACATTATATAAAAACACAAAATTTGATTTCAGTTAAGCCAAGTGACTGAGGCCCGGCCTCACTTGTCTCAGTCAATCAGCCGCCACTGGTATTAGGAAAAGGAAATGAGAAGGTGACAGGATTCCATGCTGACAAATGTGAACGTGAAAAGAAATAATTGTGCTTTTGGAAGTTATTTATTCATACAGAAACAATAGTTTTTTATAAACATTCAAAATGTGTGTCCCATCATATTCAAACAATAGAACTCTTGAATAATTTCAAGGGAAAAATTGTTCCGGGGCCGGGTATCGATCCCGGGACCTCTGGTTGAACGTACCAGCGCTCTGCCAACTGAGCTACCCGGGAACTTTCAGACTAGATTTGCATAACATATACGTCACTGTGTACATTAACAGAAAACCACAATTCCAAGTCACAGAGAGTTTGTGTGAACTCGATGTGGGTCTCTGGCGTTTCGTCAGCCCACGCGAGTTGTGTGGATATAAAGGGAAAAGTTGAGACGGTGTCGGGTGGAGTTCCCGGGTAGCTCAGTTGGCAGAGCGCTGGTAGGCTACGTTCAACCAGAGGTCCCGGATCGATACCCGGCCCCGGAACAATTTTTCCCTTGAAATTATTCAAATCTGCTTTACAGAAAGCTTTACCTGAAAGACTAGATTTGCATAATAGAACTTTTCTTGCATGTATTGAAGAAAGTTATTTTTAAACACAGCGTTAAACATTATGGTGTGGATACAGAAGTCGAGGAAAGATATAAAAATGTGCCTCAAATTACGAGGGCGAGTCAAAAAGTAACCTTAATTTAATTTATTGGTCTGACCCAATATTTTGGGTTTGCCCTGCGACACAGAATAGCTCACAATAAAATTTAAAATGAAAAATTATGTAAACAGCTTTCAGACAAAAGTGATTACGACATAAAAAAATAGGACCAAATATAATTTAAATTTAATGTACGCCATAAAGATGCTGACGAAATATCGCTACAGAAAATTTTATAATGGTGGTGACGATGGCATCTTGAAGATCCCTCGTCATCTTGTATTTTCCCTCTTGTTTTATTAAGGGAACGCAAGGTGAAATTACTAAATCTTACAGTTTTCATTTTTTTCTCAAAGACCAAGGACACCAGAATAAAATTATGTGACACGTTTCCTTATTAAGATGCAATAAAGGGCAGGAATTTTTTCAACTTGATTTTCTTTAATTTTTGACTTGTGGAACCATTTATATATAAATAAATTAAATTAATATATAAATGGTTCCACACGTCGAAAATGAAAGAAAATCACGTTGAAAAAATTCCTGCCATTAATTTCATCTTATTAAGGAAACGTGTCACATAATTTTATTCTAGTGTCCTTGGTCTTTGAGAAAAAAATGAAAACTGTAAGATTTAGTAATTTCACCTGTGCGTTCCTTAATTGAATATGTACAATAAGACTACAAACACTTCATCACTTTTCAACATGGTCCTCAGTAAGTTCAATGCAAGTGCTCCTGTTATACTATGTTAAAAGTGATGAAGTGTTTGTAGTTTAACTGTCTTACTAATAAAAACTCTATATACAGACGTTAAACTGTCTTATACAATGAGTAGCTCGTTTATATGCTATGTGTAAATTTCTTACTAATAATCACTACATACGTCGTGTATAACAGTATAACTGTTACACAGCTGCGTCATAGTTTCGTCATTACTTCATTATGAAAGGTAATAGAATATCTTAGGTTCTCTATTACATCCGGTAGAGCGCTCTAGTGTGCCCTGTTAAGTATCGATAGTACCACTGGCTCTGATCGATTACCACACTATATTTTGGTCAAGGAGTGCAAGCTACAGCAATATTATTCTAATTATTCTGTGCTCTTTGGTTTGTTCGTCTGTGGTTGCAAGGCAGTCATAAAATGACAGTCGATACGAACAGCTGTTAGAGGGGCGGCCATTTTTTCTCTATATACAACGCTTAAACAAGGGGTTTCGTGTATATAACAACTGCAAAGCAATTCCCATTGTATAGTTACAGACTGTTTGTACATCCATCGCTTATGCATGGTTTATCAGTAATATTTTCTGTCTCAACTCTGCATAAGTCTCGTATAAAAACTATACACGGTTTATTAGTAGGACCGTTATTGTATATATTCAATTAATGAAACAATTAATAAAGTTACTTTTTGACTCTCTCTCGTAGTTCGTGTTTACGGTGATGAGTGGGGGGAAACAGAGAAAGTAGAAAAAAAGTATGTTGCATTTTAGTAAAATTAATTATAACATAAAATAACTTCATTTCCTGATTTCATATATCTCTTCAGTTTAGTTATATTTGAATCCGTTCCAGCTTCAGTCCTAGAGTTATTTTTTTATATGTAGCCAAGATGGATTATTATTATTATTATTATTATTATTATTATTATTATTATTATTATTATTATTATTATTATTATTTTGAAGCAAGTAAGGAGATACGTTTGGAAGTAAATCCCGAAAAAAACGAAGTATATGATTATGTCTCGTGACCAGAACATAGTACAAAATAGAAATATAAAAATTGAACATTTATCTTTTGAACAGGTGGAAAAATGTAAGTACCTTGCAGCAACAAATATAAATTGCACTCGAGAGGAAATTAAACGCAGAATAAATATGGGAAATGCCTGCTATTATTCGGGTGAAAATTTTTTCATCTACTTTGCTTTCAAAAAAACTGCGAGTTAGAATTTATAAAACAGTTATATTACCGGTTGTTTTGTATGGCTGTGAAACTTGGACTCCCACTTTTAGAGAGGAACAGAGGCTAAGGGTGTTTGAGAATAAGATGCTTAGGAAAATATTTGGGACTAAGAGGGATGGAGTTACAGGATAATGCAGAAAGTTACACAACGCAGAATTGCTCGCATTGTGTTTTTCAACTAACATAATTAGGAACATTAAATCCAGACGCTTCAGGTGGGCAGGGCATGTAGCACGTATGGACGAATCCAGAAATGCGTACAGAATGTTAGTTGGGAGGCCGGAGGGAAAGAGACCTTTTGGGGAGGTCGAGGCGTAGATGGGATGATAATATTAAAATGGATTTGAGGGAGGTGGGATATGATGATAGAGGCTGGATTAATCTTGCACAGGATAGGGACCGATGGCGGGCTATGTGAGGGCGGCAATGAACCTGCAGATTCCTTAAAAGCCATTTGTATTTAAGTTAGTAATATACTGTTATGTATGTATATATGTATGTATGTATGTATTTTATAGTATTTGGGGTCGATATCAGGGACGAATTCCAGACCAAAATGTAATGAAAAAATATGCATATAAAATTGCTGTCTAAATCGCATTAATTCCAAGGTAACTGTTGTTTTATGATTGAGCAACATAATGCTTACCTTAAAGGAAATGCTCAGAATGTATTCTTTGCTCCTCGATAGAAGTCTTGCAGAGCCTTATCATAGACACCTCAGCCGTCAAAGAAATTCATGTGTCCTGTCTTGTTCAATTTATTATCCTCTTATTGATGTTGAATAAAGGATGGATTTAAGATGGCACAAGTTAAAACAAGTTGATTCAAGTCCGGAGACCGTGTAGGCCAGACAGTTGATCTTCCACGACCTCTCCATCCACGTATGCGGGAATAGTTTATTCAAAAGTTTGCTGACATTGCGAATAAATGAGACTAAGCACAGTCTCGCATAAACAACATGAGACGAGTTACACCATCTCGTTAAGAGTTTCTCTTAAACTTTAATATAGGATTCGCCTGTCCATGTCCTTATCAGCACAACAGATTCATATTATCGCCAACTATGCCTGTCCATATCTTAACACTGATTAGTTGTTGGTGCCTTAATTCAGTAATACAGGGTGATCCGTTTGGGTATGGATAAAATAAAACATTTACTATTGAACTTCATTTGTTGAAACTTTGTGCATACAACACTGAAAGATGGGAGATTCCTCAGAGCTCAACATGACCTCCATTGCGCACCTTGCACAACTCATAACGGTGATGCAATTCAGCCCATGTCCATTGTAACATAAGAGGGGTGATTTGTTGAAAAGCTTCAGTAACTTTTACTTATCAATGTTCCTGGGTTTCTGTGAATAGACAATATCTTTAACAAAACCCTATACGAAGAAGTCAGGAGGGGTTAGATCTGGGGAGTTTGGAGACCAAGCCAAGAGATGTTTCTCGTACTGGGTTTCGCCTGCGACCTCCTGCATGTTTTTTTAACACAGAACCTGTTTCTACAAATGTTCGATACCACAACATTATGGAATCATTTTTGTTATATTACGCACACCAGGCTCACGTCAAAATTCCTTTTGAACTCTTTTAACACTCTCAAATTTAGCATACCAAAGAACACATTGTGCCCGCTGTTGACTTGTAGTAGCCATTTTAATCATCTACGATTTTCATTTGTCCTTTCAGATTATGCATTGTTGATTATCATATAATGGAAACTCCCATCCTTTAATCATAATATAACCAGCAAGAAATTTTTCCTACTATCATAATATCTTTATAATAATAAAATAATATTATCCATACCCAAACGGATCAGACTGTATTATAGAGGTTTTCTTCAACCATGTGATGAGTGTCATGGAAACTGTGCACACTAGTTCCTGTGAATCTGTTGACAATACAGCACGAAAAAGTTTCTCTTGCAGGATATTATCGAGGCATAAGGAGTAAATTTTGAGGATTTTCTTTAACACTTAAACACTAGGATGGGTGAAAATTCACCCATTGGTATTTTGTGACGGTTGCCACTAGATAGCAGCATTCCACACAGAATTGTGCTTTCAGGTATTTTCAAGAAGTTCAGTGCTGGAGTCAGTATCCGTGAAGAAAGGGATGTTTCGTGCTGCAGTGTTGGCTGTGTTTGGTGTTGATGGGTGAATTTTCACCCATCCTAGTAATAGTGTAATTTTTTATTACTAATTTTTCCTAATATTTGTAAACTTAGTGAGTGGAAATGGCTCATTGTAATAACCAAGTACTGACTGATTTCCGAATTTGTAAGACGTTGGAAGAAGAGTTTAATTTAGAGAATGTAAACGTGTGAGAGGAGGAACAGCCACAATTTGTAGAATTTGTAGACGATCATGTGAAAGATGATGACGGCACTTAGCATCTTAATTGGTTGAACATAAAGTTCTTCGTGCACTTCAAACCTGGGCAGTAAATATGCTGTTTATTGTGCAAAGTGTCATTCTTTCGTATGTATTACAATGAACATAGAGCTACTGTGCAAAAATTGCAAGTGAAATTGTGTACGGCACTTAGCACCATTATTGTGTAAGATTTAAATTTTTTTCATAGGTAGGTACTGATTATTGTTTTTAAAGAAGAGCAACTGTAATTACATAAAACCAAATTCAAACAATTTTTAACATTTAATGAGCAACTTAACATCGTGAAAAGTGTAATAATTTATGTCTATAATAAAAATAAATTTAGATAGTAAAATTTCATTATTTTACCACGACTATTACACTCTTACTACGTCACACTACTTTTGACCAATAAAACGGTACGAAAGGACGTATTTCAACCAATCATGGCTGCTTATCGCACAATTTTATCGCGTCCCTAGCATTTGTTTAATTTTATCGTGTCCCTAGCATTTGTTTAATTTTATCGCGTCCCTAGCATTTGTTTAATTTTATCGCGTCCCTAGCATTTGTTTAATTTTATCGCTACCCTAGCATCTGTTATTTTTATCGCGTCTCTAGCATTTATTTCTTTGTTTGCCAACATTTGAAACTGCGCTGGTCTGGACGTCAAAAAAAAAAAAAATATATATATATATATATATATATATATATATATATATATATAATTACAAACCACTCCAGTCGATGCACAGCAGTTTCAAATATGACTCGCATTGGCATTCAAGAACAAGAATTAATAAAAATCACTGATCATACCTATGCATCTTCTGAAATCCGATTTACAAATAAATGAAGAGCACCATTCGGAAATCCTGAATAAGTTGAATACACCATGTAGGCCTAAATCAACGAGTTCCACTTCTGTTACGCACACGTCCAATATAACATCAATTGAACCACCAACCACATTCGAATTTGAAAATTATACATTCAATAATTATTCCTTTTAAAATTATTCATGTTTATTTTTATGTCATCGTCGTTAATTAAAACTTTTCTAACACTTGTGTATATTAGGTTATGTTATAGCTTCTGCTCTGAGAGGATAAAAAGAACTTCTGCTATATGATATTATGGATAGTCACATATCAGAGATTATTTAATATTAAGATTTATTGAAAATCATCTGTCAAGTGACGTTGACTACTGGGATTCGGATAATTGAAGTGGAATGTTGCATTTTAATAAAAATGAAACTGAATCAACATAGCCTTCTTGACTAGTAACATTGCCATCGTGTATAATAGATCGAGAACTTCTCGACGAGAAGCCATTGCTCACTACTGCCATCTAGCATGCATCTAGCGTAATATTTGTAATGTTGACATGGTACAATAATACATTTGAAGACAGTTGTATTTTCGTAAGTCAATTAATATTTTATTGTATTGGAGTACTTCGTTACTTCTGATCTTTATATACTTTCTTCTAATCGTGTAGTAGTCAATTAAATCCCACTCGAGTTTTGATTTTCTCTAGATAAATCAAAACGTCTGGTGAGATTACTGTTGAAAAATATTTGTAGAGTATAAAACTTTTTCTAACATGCCTACAAATGTTTATAGAAGTTTTGAAGTTCGTGTACACAAAAAAATTAAAAGTAAAACAGTACGGGTGAAAATTCACCCATCCTAGTAATAGTAGGCATTACAAACATCCTAGTTCTCAAGGGTTAAATAATAGAAGTATATTTTTGCTGTAATAAAAAAGCAACTATAACTAAGAATCAATCTATTTTGAGCACAGATTTCTGTGAGTCTATTATAGCTATTTTTATATGTTTAATTCATTTCTTAATTGGGTCCCACATGCTGTACAACACCTGCATGCGCGCATATTTATATTTCTTTATTTATAACTTCTTTGAAAACTAGTTTTTGCTTTATTCGCTAATAAATACATAGTTGTAAGCAGCATAATGTTCTCAAGCAAGTGTATGAGCATATAGGCTCTGTGCTCTTGTATTAAAACTGTTGGCTAAAAAACGAGAAATGTGTTCACAAAGAAAAATATGATTACACCTGTACGTCCGTTCCGACATCTTGAAAAAACGAGTAAAAATTGTTCCACCTGCTTCTTCGCCCTCACGTGGTTTCTGTACAGCTGCTTTGCTCAATTGTTTTCACATTCACCGTCCTTTCCACTCCCATTCCATAAATAATAAGAGGTCACGTCTGTAATTACAGCCATGGTTCTCAGGAATTCGACGTATCGCATTTAAAACAGGGAATCAGTTTTTGCTTAATGAACTTGGACAGAAGAAGTCGAATTGGCGACAGATTACGATCTAGAACAGACCGGGTTTAAGACGAGGTGAACGCGGGATTTTTTATTTGGTATTATTTCCAGGAGAGATTCGGCGTCCACTCAGCTTGCTATAAATCGTAGTATTAAAACGATACGAAAGGATATGTTTTAATCAATCTTGGCTGTTTATCGCTACAATTTTATCATTTCCTTGTCATTTTATCATTTCCATTTGTTCCTTCGTTTGGTAGCATTTCAAACTGCAAATGGTTTGCGGTCGTCATTTGTTTCCCGCAAAGATAGTCAACTGAAAATGGCGGCTCCGTTCAAACGTTTTGGTGAAGCTAACTTAGTGAAATAGAATTTTAGTAAGTCAATTAATAATACTATTTTATTGTATTAGAGTAGGCCTACTTTATTTCTTGTAATCTTTATATACTTTCTTCTGTTTTTATCACGTCTCTGGTATTTGTTTCTTTGTTTGCCAACATTTAAAACTGCAAAACATGCTTCGTGATCGTCATTTGTTTACATCATAGATTGTTAATTGAAAATGGCGGCTCCTTTCAAACGTTTTGGTGAAGCTAACTTAGTGAAATAGAATTTTAGTAAGTCAGTTAATAATACTATTTTATTGTATTAGAGTACTTTATTTTTGTAATCTTTATAAACTTTCTTCTGTTTTTATCACGTCTCTGGTATTTGTTTCTTTGTTTGCCAACATTTAAAACTGCAAAACATGCTTCGTGATCGTCATTTGTTTACATCATAGATTGTTAATTGAAAATGGCGGCTCCTTTCAAACGTTTTGGTGAAGCTAACTTTGCGAAATAGAATTTTAGTAAGTCAGTTAATAATACTATTTTATTGTATTAGAGTACTTTATTTTTTGTAATCTTTATAAACTTTCTTCTGTTTTTATCACGTCTCTGGTATTTGTTTCTTTGTTTGCCAACATTTAAAAACTGCAAAACATGCTTCGTGATCGTCATTTGTTTACATCATAGATTGTTAATTGAAAATGGCGGCTCCTTTCAAACGTTTTGGTGAAGCTGACATTGATGAAATATAATTTTAGTAAGTCAATTAATACCCATTTTATTGTATTAGAGTAGGCCTACTTTATTTCTTGTAATCTATATATACTTTCTTCTGTTTTTATCACGTCCCTGGTATTTGTTTCTTTGTTTGCCAACATTTCAAACTGCAAATTCTTTACAGTACTATAAAACAAGCTTTGCAATCGTCATTTGTTTACAGCAGCGTTTCTCAAACTATGGTCCGCGGACCACCTGTAGTCCTCGAGATCTGCCCTTGTGATCCTTCAAAAAAGACAGAAGAAAAAATAAAATTCAAATGAATTGCGTATCACACTATAGCCGAAAATCTCAGAGTTTGTAAATGACACATGGCAATCGCCTTTCACTTTTTCTGCCAGTACTAATATTTTATGAAATTCATTTACCCTACCCGTCTATCGACTTCCCATTCTACTCTCAGCAACAAAAGAGGGATTTAAAGCACTATGAACGTGGTGTTTCTCGCCATTTTTTCCCTGCACATCTGGCGCCGTGCCTGTAACCCAGCTAGGAACCGTCCGAATTCATAACTGGATCAAAGTATCGAACCTTTTCATGTATATATGACTTTCTCAATAGTTTTACCGACACCCAGTCTGCACATTGAAATGGTCACGTGCTGTACGTCATACACCAATAATAGAACGTGTAGGCTAAGATTGCATCTTTACTTGTTGAAAATCGGGCATGTTTCTGCATAATTTTTTTTTATTTCTGTTTTTCCAGATGACGATATAAGAAATTTTCTTCTATTAATATTAACTTAATTAGTTGATATTAATATAAAATTAATTGAATTAAATTATTTTAATTAATTATTTCTACATTAAAATATAAGTATCCTGGTATTAAAATATGCTACATAATTGATAAATTGGCTTTCAAAGGGAACAAGAGTAAGGTGGTCCGCGGAACTGTTCTGTGGTCCCCACTTCAGAAAAGTTTGAGAAACGCTGGTTTACAGCATAGATTTTTAATTCAAAATGGCGGCTCCGTTCAAACGTTTTGGTGAAGCTAACATTAGTGAAATAGAATTTTAGTAGTAAGTCAATATTTCGTTGTATTAGAGTAATTTATTTCTTCTAATCGTGTAACAGTCAATTAAATCCCACTCGAGTTTTGATTTTTTTATAGATAAATCAAAACCTCTAGTGATTAGTGTTGATAAAATAATAGTAGTGATCACTTGAAGAATGAATTTAATACTTTTAGATTACATGAATAAACTCGCAGCATAGCAACATGTTGCCAGCGACTTCCAAGTTGGTTATTGTGCAAAGGCGACAAAATATATTACTACCAAAAATATTCACTTAATTTTCATTACTAGTTCAACAAAGTTGTTATTGTAATTTGTATTATGAATATATGTCGGTAATAAATGCCAACATAATGGGGTAGCGTAATTATGTTAGAACTGTTACAGAATTCTTTAATTCCCTTGCGCTTGTTAACTCCGTATTTTTATACGTTATACTTTGTCACTTGTGGTGTCTGCAGAACTTTAAAAACGGTTCGGTAAAAGAATTAAGAGCGAGTTAAGTACTTCTTTCGTGTATTATTAGTAGGTTTCCCGCATTTGGATTGTTTGATGAATTGGCGTCTTCCTGCGATGTCTGGAAGCTAATCACATCGCCCGCATTCTCTGCCCTTATAATGGTACGCTAGACAGAGGTCTGCCTTAGAAAGCGAACAAACTGTAAGTTTGATTCCTAATCCTTCTCACTCGTATCAATGTACAGTTTCGTAATAAGTGCTGTTCAATCCGTCTATGTACAGGGACATCATTTTATTTCTACTTCAATTTTTATTCTACCTGAGTTTTTGAATGTACTTCACTCCCACCCCCTCTACTAATGAAGTTCAACCGTCCTCCACACAGAACCAAGACCGCATATACAGTCATAGTAGCCCTACGGTCATAGTAAACAGTACGTTCCAAAAATATGTTCGCGTTTTCCAGTGACGAAAGAGCTTTCAATATTGAATCATTTTCGCACAGGTACTGTCGTCCGTTTGCCTACGTCGTATCCCCGTTCCCCCACCAGCTTTTATTCGCCAGCTAGTGGCTGGGCTGTCTTAGCTCTTTTCTGAGAACATTAATTTTTGTTAGGAATTGGACGTCTACGTAATATTATACAACTGTTTAAAATAACTTAAATAAAAGGGCATCGTTAAGTAATTGACTGTCACGTGATTTCCTTCTTTTCCACGACCCTACGACATAACCACTTGGACGGACAGTAGATAGTATGTCTGAGTAATTTTATCTTTTCGGATCAGGCAGAAGTAAAGATTGAATTTACAGTAGGTACTTAAGGTGTCCTTTTATAGAGTAGGTACGGAATTATTTCAACATGAGTTACTAGTACGAAGAACGAAACTAGTAATTGGGATTAGGTACAATAGTCTATAGTGCGATAATATGCACATTAGAACTGAAGCCTGTATCGAAATGAACGGCCACTATTTTAAAAAATTTGTTTAAATATCCGTATTATGATTATTTTTCCATTTAACTTCATTCTCTATATTGTACGCTAATGTGCTGTAGAAAGTATAATATACACTGCATAATGAATACGTCCACATGGACAGCTCAGTTCGTGAGTAAAAGCACTCATTGTTAATACTGTACTTAAGCAAAAACCTAATGAAAATGATCAAACTCAAAAGCGCAATATTTTCTAGTTTACTTAAATCGATGAACTACTTTTCTTCCTTGCTATACCTAGTAAAGTGATTTGTTTGTATATTACGCCAGTATCATCGAACTCCAGTCGTGGAAGGGGGTATCAAACGGCGTTGATCCAGAGGTATAGGCAAGTTAATATTAAAAATGTTAGTAAAACTAAAATGTTCCTGTATATTCATCCAGCATTTCCCTTATCTTCATTCCTCTATCGTATGTACAATAGTGGCAAAAATAACCGGACCGACCCTTGTAGCTGATTTCAGAGTCACAGATTCAAATTTTGCTAGTCACAGAACACATCCGTCTTGTAGGCCTACAGGGACATAATTTTATTTTTACTTCAGTTTTTATTGTACCTGAGTTTTTGAATGTACTCCACTCCCACCCCTTCTACTAATGAAATTCTAACTGTCCTCCACACAGAACCAAGGCCACATATAGTAAACAGTACTGAGTTTGTGAGTATAATACGTTCCAGAAATATGTTCGCGTTTTCCAGTGACGAAAGAGCTTTCAATATTGAATCATATTTTCGCACAGGTACTGTCCGTTTGCCTACGTCGCATCCCGATTTCCCCCACCTGCTTCTGCTCGCCCCTCCTGTCTTAGCTCATATCCCACCTCCCTCAAATCCATTTTAATACTATCCTCCCATCTATGTATCGGGTCAACACCTGTGGAGTAACAGTTATCGCGTCTGATCGCGAAACCAGGTAGCCCGGGCTCGATTCCCGGTGGGGGCAAGTTACCTGGTTGAGGTTTTTCCGGGGTTTTCCCTGAACCCAATACGAGCAAATGCTGGGTAACTTCCGGTGCTGGACCCCGGACTCATTTCACCGGCATTATCACCATCTTATTCAGACGCTACTTAATCTAAGATGTTGATAAAGCGTCGTAAAATAACCTACTTAAAAAATCTACATCTCGGCCTCCCCGAAGGTCTTTTTCCCTCCGGCCTCCCAACTAACACACTATACGTATTTCTGTATTCGTCCATATGTGCTATATGCCCTCCCCATCTTAAACGTCTGGATTTAATGTTCCAAATTATGTCGGGTGAAGAATACAATGCGTGCAGTTCTGAGTTGTGAAACCTTCTCAATTCTCCTGTAACTTCATCCCTCTTAGCACCAAATATTTTCCTAAGCACATTATTCTTAAACCCCTTAACCTGTGTTCCTCTCTCAAAGTGAGAGTCCAAGTTTCACAACCATACAGAACAACCGTTAACATAACAGGTTTTATAAATTCTAATTTTCAGATTTTTTGAGAGCAAACTGGATGATAAAAGCTTCTCAACCAAATAATAACAGACATTTCCATATTTATTCTGTGTTTTATTTCCTTCCTAGTGTCATTTATATTACTGTTGCTCAAAGAGATATTGAAATTTTCCACCTCTTCAAAGGATAAATTTCCAATTTTTATATCTGTAGTGCTCGGGAAAAGTGACACAAGTCAGTTTCCACAAACCTTTTTGATAATTTATTGACAACTTACGGAACATCTGTTCGCCTGGAAAAAATACATAGGTATTCCTCCCATTACAATAATTCATACAGAAAAAATCAAATCGACATAAACGAGTGTAAGTTGTCAATAAATTATCAAAAAAGTTTGTGGAAACTGACTTGTGTCACTTTTCCCAAACACTGCAGATATTACCATTTCGTACAATATTCTGGTCACGAGACATAATCATATACCTTGTCTTTTCGGGATTTACTTCCAAACCTATCTCTTTACTTGCTTCCAGTAAAATTCCCGTGTTTTACCTAGTAGTTTGTGGATTTTCTCCTAACATAGTCATGTCATCCGCATAGACTAGTAGGAGATGTACCCCGTTCAATTCCAAACCCTCTCTGTTATCCTGGACTTTCCTAATGGCATATTCAAGAGCAAAGTTAAAAAAGTAAAGGTGATACCATATCACATTATTCGTATTAAATTTTTCTACACAGAATAATCTATATATCTTAAAAAAGAAACATTCTGAACATTGTTCACATTTGGAAGACAATACGCAGCAATATCCAATACTGTAATCTACATGCAGTGATTTTTCCGTTTCAGGTATAATATGATGTGTCCCAGGTGGAGGCAGTAACGAGCATGGAGAGCACCTGGACTGTGGCCCTGGCAATGAAGAGAGCGCTTGCCACCACCATCATGATATGGAAGAACAGAATCACTATGTACCGGTAAGTACATGACGTCAGAGTTACACTAAGATGAGGAGTCACTTCCTTGTTGTATACCTCCGTTTAATTTTGTCAACTTTGTGACCGGTTGTAGTTATCTCCTTGTCTATGTGGTGAAATATACATCACTGTTGGAATTATTAACTTTGGTTCGCAGTGGTTCAGTGAGAATCTTACAAGCTTAGATATAGAGCGGATGGTTATGCCACAGTCTACTATATACAGTCACGAAGCTTGGGATGATTCTTTGCATTTCTCGAGATAGTTGCTAGCCGCTTGGAGCGCTGTGAGTACTAGGAACAATAGACTGTGTCACTGCCATCGTGATCTAATACAGGCCGTAAGGCAGACCATGTGACTCGCTTAACCCGATCACGAAGGGCGGCGTTTCAACCATATAAATTAGTTGGAATGCATAAAGAGTAACATACATTTCTCTAAAATGTAGTGTAGTTGCATTAATAAAATTTAAAACAATGATTAGGAGACACTTCAGACGTGATTCCTTGCGAGTTAAGATGTAATATTATTTTTGGTGTGAAAATTACGTTGTTCGTATGTGTAATACCTGCCTTTATTTCGATTAAATATTGCGAAATACTTGTACATCCATTTATGCACGATTCAGTAATTTTCAGTTGCACCGGACGAATATTTAGATATGTTGAAATTATAGGTTATGTTTACTGTACCAGTTGCCCCTTTGTCTAATTTTAGTGGTCTCCAATGCCCTGCCATTACATATGTACCGGTATATTATGTCGTATGAAAATTACAGGTTATGTTTACTGTATTTAACTTATATGCCTATATTCGCAAGTATACATTGAGGCTGAATTACTGTGTTTATCTACTTCCTAAGAGACGAAGTAACACAATCGTACGTACACTAATTTCAAAGGAGTGGTATAGTAAATTTTCTGTCTACAATTAAGGAAGGTAGATGTGCTAAATTAAAATCACAATGTAAATTCTTTTTTATTAAACCTCAAAATAGCTTCAATTCTTAACTTAAAATGTTGATGCGAACATTATGTTAACATGTAAAATTCTCTTCACATTAAAATAACACAGTCTTGTAATTATTTCTGCAACATATTATGCAGCAAGAAGTAAACGGAACTTATGGACACATTGCACTAAATAAAACTTAGCAATGATACGCAATAAAGTTACAATATAATATTTCATTGAGCTCCATACACTGAAATAGAAAACCCGAACATATATTACGGCCTGGTCTAGATCTAAAAGGCATTGACTGTGCCGTATTTCGCATTGTTGTGAAAAGTTGTGTAAACTGTGAAATGTTCGTTATCGGCTGTAATAACTGTAAATGGCTAAAATACAATAATTTGCATAATAATATGGGTCAAGGAGACGTTTGTTGCACTATAAATTGTAAGGAAAAGAGGTCAGAGTTAACCTTCTTCCGAAAGATCAAGGAAGGTGAGTTTATAAAATATAATATATACTTTATGAAAATAATATATAAAGCTTATATATTTCATATTTCAATAGTGGAAGGAAGGTGTTAATTTTTTCAAAAGAATACGATACCGAAAGTACAATACATTTTATCGTCTGCTGGGGAAAGGGTCTGTGATGATGCGATAGTAGCGATCCTGGTGGTGAGCAACTATCTATGGATGCGTATTTAAACTGTATATGGATGCATATTTAGGAAGTATTGAGCTTCGTGACTGTATATACTAGACTGTGGTTATGCACTGAACAGAGTTTATTTTTCATGAGCGGTTAGGATTTATCGACTTAGATGCGTTATAGGTCCGCCAGCCTATTTAATAATATCGATTCATATTCTCATCTGGAAATATTATATTATCGATTTTTATTCTAATATAGCCAGTTTATTAATTTTTTTTATTTCAATAGTACGTAATGCCACTACCTTCCCAGAACTTACTGATTATTCATTACGGTTGTTTACGCAAATAATTTCCTTTGGACGTTAGGAATTAAATTTTAATTATTTTCTTATATATTTATTTCAATGATAAGTATTGCGTTAGCCTACTCTAACTTATTTAGTTAGCTTTCATTATGTAAATTAAGAAACTTTGCATTATAAATAATACCTCATTACTAAGCATTTTTAACAAAAATAAATTCTCTCAGGGCAAATATAAATAACGTGTTTGGTTTGTTTTTATTATGTTTATCTATTAATTGTTGAAAATAAATAATAATGCATTTTTATATTTATTTTATGCTGATTATAAAGGTTTTCGTCAACATAACAGTTAAGTGGTTGGGGGAGGGAATCAAAAGCTCTCAGTTAATACTTTTTATTTTCTAGTTTATTTTATCACATAGTTAGCGAGAGCTCTGCAATTCCAAAAATGGTTTGCTAATCGTACAAGTGGAACAGGTTGGGGGCAAAGCCCCCCAATTATACTTTTATTTTTGTATCGAGTTTCCATAATTATAATTAGCTAGAGGCTTACAATTTCAAAAATAGTTTCCAAATAAAGTAAATAGAGGGGTTGGGAGCGAAGCCCCCTATTAATACTTTTATTTTTCTATCGCATTTTTACATAGATGCTTACAATACCAAAAATACTTTCCGAACTATACAAATAGAGGGGTTGGGGGTGAAGCCCCCTATTAATACTTTTATTTTTCTATCGCATTTTTACATAGATGCTTACAATACCAAAAATACTTTCCTAACTATACAAATAGAGGGGTTGGGGGCGAAGCCCCCTATTAATGCTTTTATTTTTCTATCGCTTTTTTACATAGATGCTTAAAATACGATGCATAGGACCCACCCTAAATACAAAAATATGCTAAGCCACAAAAAAAAGGTCAACGGAAGTTGCGTTTCGATCAATTAAATGATCGATATATATTGATTTATATTGCCAACCAATTAATATTTTTGTAAATTAGTTTGATCTTGATCATGGCGGCAATTTCGAATTCTATAGTTAAATATAAAAAAGAAGTGGATCAAATTCTCCCTCTTGATTTAAAATGTAGGCCTCGAAATGGAAATTATGGAATTATAAATAAACTTTTTAGTAGCTTTATCCATGAATAAAGACATGTAGGCTATGTTTATGGTTTTTTTTATGCGAATGTGGTTTACTTAGGAGTGAAATGTTTTGCGTAACATGCAATCCTGGGATGAGACTGAAGAAATTTAAAAGTAAACGAGATGAACTCCTGTGGAGATGTCATTGGAAATTACAAGGTATTAAATGATAGACACAGGAACGCAGTATCGTAGCACTTTGTGAAATCACTCGGATAACGGAGAAGATGAAACGGAACATCTCAGTGAGGTCCATGGTAAAATGCTAATTTTATACCAATTATGTTTTTAATTCTTTGGTCCAGGGAAAATACTAGTAAAAATTTGTTTTTGTGAAAGACTAGTATTTTCCTGGACCAAAAAATGCAGTATAAATGGAGTAGAATTAGTATTTTATAATATATTATAAAGATGATTAATATGAACTTAATTTTATTGTTGTATTGTTTGAAAGTTTAATGTTACTGTGTTTAAAGTTTAGCTTTGGTTTGTTTCTTTAACTTTATTTTGAATAAAATTTAATACATTGTATAACAAAGGTGACTAATATGAGCTTAACATCATTATTGTTGGTTTTATTAAATTATGCATGTTTATAGTCCTATGTATTTAGTATTGTTAAGATGGCATACTTGATATAATAATCGAAAATATACAATATATAATCGATACTATGGAATACTCGGGGTGGGTCCTATAATGAATGTGTTCCAAATATTTTCCTACTATACAAATAGTGGGTTGGGGGAAGCCCCCAATTAATTGTTTTACTCACCATTTTTTGGATGTTGAAATCACATAAAAAAGAATACAACATATCTTTATTTGAACACATGAAAATTAAAAAGAAAAAAAAATCTAGTAATAACTTCATAATTACCATTCTTTCCCTTGCAATTTAACCCAATAGGAAGTTTTTTTTTTTTTCACTTTGATATTTACAAATTACGTTTGTGGCGTTTGAAATACCAGCCATGGTGACCTGCAAACAAACTTTGTTTCTCGGTATTATTCAAACAATAGGTATCGATAGTTTAATATCGATAGTTTCATTTATCGAACTGCCACTTCCGTTGACTTTTTTTTTAGGAGATTATAACTGCATCTGTTCCGATTTAATCTTAATAGTATGTCTCTTGTGGAATTTGCATATAGTTTGTGATTTATGTTGAACTATTTTCTTTGTTTATTTCAAAACGAATGATGCTAGGCACAATTTGTTAGACCCCAAATGTAGAGTATATTTGGGAGATTTCTAACCTCTATAACAAATGTTGTAAATTCTTTATTTCTTCGGCTGAAAATTCACTTAATGACCAGTTTTTAATGTCAAATTAAGCAGAAGTTTTGATCCCCTGTCACGAGATGCGCAGATGTTTACGATTATGTATTACATTACCAGTGGCGGCTCGTGATAAAATATTGTGTTTACAATTTTGTGTTCCAAAATCGAAGAGAATTTGAAATCGTACGTTTTTAGCCTAATGTGAAATGTCATGATTCCAATGTTTCACTGTCGAAAAAACCGTATATACATTTAAAACAACATATAATAATAATAATAATAATAATAATAATAATAATAATAATAATAATAATAATAATAATACTTACTTACTTACAAATGGCTTTTAAGGAACCCGAAGGTTCATTGCCGCCCTCACATAAGCCCGCCAGCGGTCCCTATCCTGTGCAAGATTAATCCAGTCTCTATCATCATACCCCACCTCCCTCAAATCCATTTTAATATTATCCTCCCATCTACGTCTCGGTCTCCCTAAAGGTCTTTTTCCCTCCGGTCTCCCAACTAACACTCTATATGCATTTCTGGATTCGCCCATACGTGCTACATGCCCTGCCCATCTCAAACGTCTCGATTTTATGTTCCTAATTATGTCAGATGAAGAATACAATGCGTGCAGTTCTGTGTTGTGTAACTTTCTCCATTCTCCTGTAACTTCATCCCGCTTAGCCCCAAATATTTTCCTTAGCATCTTATTCTCAAACACCCTGAACCTATGTTCCTCTCTCAGAGTGAGAGTCCAAGTTTCACAACCATACAGAAGAACCGGTAATATAACTGTTTTATAAATTCTAACTTTCAGATTTTTGGACAACAGACTGGATGATAAGAGCTTCTCAACCGAATAATAACACGCATTTCCCATATTTATTCTGCGTTTAATTTCCTCCCGAGTGTCATTTATATCTGTTACTGTTGCTCCAAGATATTTGAATTTTTCCACCTCTTCGAAGGATAAATCTCGAATTTTTATATTTCCATTTCGTACAATATTCTGGTCACGAGACATAATCATATACTTTGACTTTTCGGGATTTACTTCCAAACCGATCGCTCTACTTGCTTCAAGTAAAATTTCCGTGTTTTCCCTAATCATTTGTGTATTTTCTCCTAACATATTCACGTCATCCGCATAGACAAGAAGCTGATGTAACCCGTTCAATTCCAAACCCTGCCTGTTATCCTGAACTTTCCTAATGGCATATTCTAGAGCGAAGTTAAAAAGTAAAGGTGATAGTGCATCTCCCTGCTTTAGCCCGCAGTGAATTGGAAAAGCATCAGATAGAAACTGACCTATACGGACTGTGCTGTATGTTTAATAATAATAATAATAATAATAATAATAATAATAATAATAATAATAATAATAATAATAATAAGAATGAAACCTAGTCTTTTTATTTCCAATTTTTTCTGGAAAGCCAGTTTACACAGTTCTTTACTCTTCAAAATTATTTGAACAGAGTTCATTGTTTACGTGTGTTAAAAATTAATACATAAACAATATTTACAAAAGCGTGTGTTCAGTAATATATTTTGATTCACAACACACTGATACACTATAGCCTATACCAGTACTGTAATCCCATTCGCATAGATTGATTGCTATAAATACATGCCAGTAAATATTATTCTTAAATAATATACACCACCATACCGATTTTAAAATCATACACCATCACATTCAGCCAGCACGTCTTTGAAAGCCAAACTATGCTATATGCCGACACAAACTACATTCTCGTAGCAGCACTACACACATCCACGTAAAGTAAACGTTCCGACAGTGAGATGCTGACACCTGCAGGCTAAAATACAGACTAATTAAATTTTCTCCTCGAGATATAGCACGTAAACGATAGGCATCGATGCATCTGACATCTGTAGGATAGATTCACTGTTCACTTAATGCTTTGTGCTCTTGACGAGTCATAAGCGGCCAGCGAAAGACAATTTTCTCCCGCGCATGCGTGAAATTTCTGTAACCTTCTTGAAAAGAGCACGGCTTGTACGTGAACGGATGTTGCCTAGTTTACATAAGAAGTTTATGCAAGATGCGGCAAGTTTAAAATACTCGATCCTGATATTATACATCCCCACTACACCAATACGGTATTAAATAATAAAACTAGTCGTGCTTTAATGGAAACAAGGTGTTCACGTACTCTTGTGCTCTTATTGACGCACCGCCACTCATTACGATGTTTGCTTTTTTCACTCACCAGAAGTCCAGTTGTTTCCAATTTGTTTACTAGTCCCTGCATTGTGTTTCTTGGGGGGGGGGGAATTACGAACACCAAATTCTCTCTGGTATGCCCTTTGAGTAGCTGTAATTGAATTCGTAATCCAGTATTGCTTCACAAGGAAGAGCCGTTGATTTAATGTGTACTGCATTTTCAGTGACTAAAACAAAATGTCGAAAACAGCTGCACAAAAATAAGGAATAAGAATAAACATCTGCGCATCTCGTGACAGGGAATTAAAACTCCTGCTTAATTTGACGTTAAAAACTGGTAATTTAGTGAATTTCCAGCCGAATAAATAAAGAATTTTCAACATTTGCTATAGAGGTTACTGATCTCCCAGAGATACTCTAAATTTCAGGTATAAAAATTGTGGCTAGCATCATTGAAATAAATAAAGAAAGAAAGAAATGTGTTAGTTTGATATAAATCGCTCTGTACTATGAGCCTTATTTATAAAGTGGAATATACTTCATATTACATTTACACTAGTGGCTTGTGCAGCAAATACTGCAAATTAACCCAGATAAGACTGACGTCCTATATGTAGGACACCGGACGTTTCACACAAATTTGTTAATAACAATGACTATGACAGACTAAATATAAGAAAAAAAAATTGGAGGCAATTTATAACACATAAGGATTATGGTATCATGATTGCCGACTATGAAAATCTTACACAACAATATTAAAAAAATAAAACGTTCCGTCTTATATATAGGACGTCAGTCTTATCTGGGCTAAGTTCATTAGATATTCAAATAAAAATTTTTCAGATTTATTTTCAATGAAGAATACCAGACATTTTGAAACTTATTTGCTTCCATTATAATGAAACATACTCCCTCTGAATGTTTTTTATGCCAAATACTTTTTCTTGAACTTATCCACCTTCAGTTTCTGAGTTTCAACGCGAAAACGGAAGTAACAATGTCAGGACGATCATTGGGTTTTTCATGTGGGAGTAAAGCTATAGCTCTTTTCCTTAGGAACTGTAATTTTGCGCTCTCTCGAGCCAATACTGAAGAGAATGACGCATATAAATATCTACAGCACACCGCCATTAAGTATATGAAAAAGACCCAACCCCAATGATTAATAACTATAAAAATATTTGATTTTTAATAACAATATTATTATCTTACGTAAGTTTTATAGTTGTAAATTACATAGCCGTCAGTCAGTAAAGTATAGAAATGAAGATCTAATTTCATATATTTTCTACATTTACTTACATAACCCCAAAACGTTTCACTTTCATATCATCAATATAGCATTAATATGTATAATTAATTAAAAATAGTCGCATCATGGCATTAACTATAACAATATTTCATTTCTAATGGTAATAATGTCATCAAACCACCTCAAGTTTTGTAGATTTTAATATCCACTACACAGCTGTACTCAGAAAATTACACACCGCGGAATCAGACCTGTAAATTATTTTTAGTAAGCCTTGAAGTTTTTACTAACCAATTGAATTTGAACTCTAAATATGTCAGAAATCCTGCAGATCATGGCCTTCGTGTAATAGCCTATTGTTTATTGTAGTGTGTTTGTGTTTTGTTTTATTTTGAAATGCCATTATTTCTCAAAATTAATGACAGATAGATTTTGGAAAATAGGGAAATGATGTAGAAAAATTGACATTTCACTGAAAGCTACTATTTTTCTGAAAAACTTTGGGTTCCAAGCTTCAAAATGAGGGGTCATTTATTAAAATCCGCTCAGCCGTTTTCCCGTAATTTTCATTAACAATTCAAATTATATATGCTGTATATAGATTTTCAAGACAAAATTAGCCACCAGCACGCACGTTTCATAAACATGCTGGCGTCCTAATTACTGCCATTATAGGCTTGTTGCATAATATAGGCCTACTATTGTCGCTATTATAAATACGTCCTTCCCTGGTTAGAATCCTCGAACTTCGGATGTAATGACATTCACTTAGGATTAAACTAGGACATCGAAACATTCAACTGAAACTTCTCGTTCTATTCCGTTCACCACAAAACTCATAGGATCTGATAGGTATCCTGTCCCGCTAGGGCTAGGTGAAAGGCCGTTCGTTGCTCGACTAAGCTACGACTAGAGTAATGACGTTCTGAAATCCGTGATTGAATGCTCAGGACCGGCTATCTTGTGTTAAGTGTCTTGAATCTACCCTCAGGATAGAAATTTAAAATAACCCACAATCTTCTCTTCCCACTTCTCATGCTTTGTGCTAAAGTATGTTCTCTTTCCGAGAAATTCTAACACAATCTCAAGAACATCGTAATAAATAAAGCTGGAGACCGGCACGACGAGCTCCATCAGCTTCGTCTCTCGTACTAAAAATAGTGGATTTCGCTCAAATAATTTTTTGAGACTTTGGACTTCATGTTTCTTGTCGTAGAGAACATAAGTTAGATTTTTATTAAGAACAAAATCTTGCCGATCATTGATTGCTGCAATGAAAATAATTCAGTAAATAATTGGTTTCACGCTTTTGAATCATCATAACATTACAAAATTCTAAAGTAGGCCTAGTAACTGTAAGGTCCTTTTAAAATACAGAGTATCCGGGAAACACCTGACGAAAAATAAATGTCCACACCTGTGGAGTAACGGTCAGCGCGTCTGGCTGTGAAACCAGGTGGCCCGGGTTCGAATCCCGGTCGGGGCAAGTTACCTGGTTGAGGTTTTTTCCGGGGTTTTCCCTCAACCCAATACGAGCAAATGCTGGGTAACTTTCGGTGCTGGACCCCGGACTCATTTCACCGGCATTATCACCTTCATATCATTCAGACGCTAAATAACCTAGATGTTGATACAGCGTCGTAAAATAACCCAATAAAAAAAATAAATAACTATATCTCTGAAACTATTGCATTTATTGTCGTGATGTTTTCACAGTTACAAAGAGAAACACAATAAGTTTTAATGTACCTCTATATGAGTACCATTTGTGGCCAGGGCTATGTCCAAGCGATACTCAATCTCTTGGCACACACACGAAAGAATTTCCGGTGTAACTAGTCCTATTGCTTCGTAGATTCGGCCACGAAACTCACGTCCTTCACAAACCCCACAGAAAGAAATCCAGTGCGGTCATGTCCGGCGATCGTGGTGGCCATGGTTTAGGTCCGCCTCTTCCAATTCAACGGTCAGGGAACATGTCATCGAGGAAAGCGCGCACATGGTTAGCATAGTGTGGGGGGCTCCATCCTGCTGAAACACGGTTTCTGGTGGTAGTTGTGGGACAGCGTAATTTCGCAGCATATCCAGGTATGTGTTACCTTTTACTGTGAGCTCTTGTCCGTTTGGAAACGACGTTGTACACGCTTGACTGACTTAAATTCAGCCAGCCGTAATACGCATTCTGCTTTTTCTAGTGTGGTAAACATTGTTCTGCTGATCAATTGGTACACGCACAACTTGCATTCCCAGCTCTGAGAGCAAGGCTGACTATATACCTTGCCCAGAACGAGCTTTTTCCTCGTTTTATCGTATCGAAATTGTATGCGCACAGGTGTAAAATGCTACTAGGCAACAAACTTATTAAGTTTCTCTTTCTAACTGTGAAAACATTGAGATAATAACTGTAAGTTTCAGATATACAATTACTTCTTTTTCGTCAGGTCTTTCCCGGACACCCTGTATGTTTATTGTCAAGAACTTCAGACGCCTGTAGTTGTAAGACAAATATTAATAAAAAAAAGATTTACATTAGTATTTACAAACTCATTAATATTGTAAAACAAATTATCAAGAAGCCATATTTTATGAACAGATTTAAATTTACTTAGCTCCATAATATGGGCAGGCGTTGGTAATTTATTGAACGTATAAATTGCATTGACTATTTCGTTTACATGACATCATTCCATTTTCTGCCAGTGAAGTGTAATAAAATTTTGAATTCAAAACACAGTCATACATAGCGATAATTTCTGCAGCTCGATTTATCACTATCAATTTATCGCATGGTCGTTCTTTTGTTTAGTCAGTGTCGCCAACTGTTTCCACGTAGATCGATGAGTATGAATGCATTGTACTAAATAAAGTGCGAAATTTTACTTCCACATCTACATCTTCATCTAATTCCATGTCCATTGTATCTAAAAAAAAAAAGACACTCCTTCATAACAATTGTTCATTTAATTAATGTATTAATTAGGTTATTTGTATTTATACTATAAAATACATAAATTAAATTATGATTTAAGCAGATAATGAAAACGTATTTTTGTTATAATAACAAGAGAAAAGCGCAGTACATGTAATTAACATATTTAAATCTGTATTTCGCTTTTCTCAATTGGCATTACTGAATAACATTCAATCTCTTTATTTCAGTAATCGTTATTCATATATTTCGACTTCACAATGTTTGAATAGGTTAAGTATTCATAAATATAAAATTGTTAACATTTTGTGAGCGAATTTTAGGGATATATTATTTACATTTTTATTTTATTCACGAAATAGTCCTAATAAAATGTCACTCGAGGTCTGAGATTTCCCAAATAAATCCACTCGCTTCTCTTGTGGATTTATCGGCAAATCTCAGACCTCTTGTGAAATTACTATAGATAAAAACACTTTTACTTTTACTTTAACGTAAGGAACTAACAGGTGATTATTCCTGGTTGGATAACTATGACAAATATTGAACTTTCAAATCTTTGCCAAAAAATAAATATCCGGAGCTTCGTTCTTCCCCTTGCTCTGTGAAGCCATGTTGGCTACAATTTACATTTGTGAAAAATGATTTTCAACAATTAAAATAGTAAAAACCAAATTTAGATCACGACTGACAGACAAATACCTTCGTGATCAACTACGACTGGCAGTAAGTGACATAATTCCTGATTTTGAAACTTTGTCGCAGACATTCTGAAGACAGTTAATTTTAGGTTGTGATATTGTTCATTTCTTTCTTCCTTACACGTACCAAACATAGTTTGTAGCCTTGTACTGTATAAAATTATTTATTAAGTGCTTGACGTAAGGAAAATGAAAATCCGTTAATAAGTCAGACAGTTGCTTCACTTCACCTTCGGGTGTCCGCCTCCCTCCATAGGTGCTATGCACGTTGCAGGTTACACAGTGGCTCGGCACACGATTACATTTTCGCCACCGCTGCCCTACAATATATAGTGATTGTACAATACCTGTCTCCTGAATAAATTATTTACTTTTAACATATATCACGATTATGAGTACATTTCTGCAAATATTACGGTTTTGGTAATGACTCAGTAGTTATGACATTCATAGGCCTAAATATCGCATCTGTAACATGGGGCGTATTTTAAATTGAAATTTGATGCAGCGTTAATTCCCTGAGCATCATATTAGTAAACTGATAAAATTTCCTTAACGTAAATTAGCATAGAGGCAAATGACAACAAGCGGACGCAGTGATGTGATGTAAATAGATGTTTCTGGCGCTTGTAACGAGCCCGGACCGGTATTAGAAACATGTATGCAGTAAGTCTATGTACAGAGTGAGCCGTAAATAATGTCGTTAGTTTCAGGGGTTATTCTTTGAGCTATTCCAAATAAAAAGTTTAATACAGTTTTGCTCGTTTTTGCATTTTATAGCATGTTTTGTGAAAGCCATTGCTTTAATTCCCAATATGCTCAGTCAATTTAAGAGAGCACGTCGTACAAAATTTTGTCTTTTTTTGAGAAGATTAACTCCGTACGTAGATGAAAGTATTGAGGATCATCAGTGCGGTTTTATGCGTAACAGATCGACCGACGCTGTAAAGCACCTCGACATTTCCCCCGTTAAAGTAAGTACAGTGCATATCCCTTTCAGTTCTTCGGTAAAAAATCTTGGCATTCACATGGATAGTACGAGGGGGATCCAGGAAATAACGACCGTTTTGTTGTAATAATTAAAAAAATATATTTATTTGAAAAAACAAAATCTGTTACATAACTGAAGCTTCCTTTACTTCTCTACATAATCACCACCTACATTTAAACATTTGTCGTATCTGTTCACGAATTCCCGTGTTATACTCCTCTGCCGCCAGTTCATTAAGCCAGGTGTTCACTGTCTTCTTCAACTCTTCATCACTTCCAAAACGCATACCACCCAGAAAGTCTTTCAGCTTAGTGAAAAGGTGAAAATCGCTAGAAGCAAGATCTGGACTATAGGGCGGATGATCAAAGATTTCCCAACCGAATTGATCCAGCAATTCTCGAATTGAAGCAGCAGTGTGCGGGCGGGCACAGATTTTGTGGTAGCCAAGATGTTGCGACACAATTTCACCAAGCAAAGAGCGAGAAATGTCAGGAAAGGCAATATGCAATTCGTCGAGTGATGTGCGCCTGTCTTGCAAGATTCTGTCATTCACTTTAGTCTTCAGGTCTTCTGTGATGAGTGATGGGCGTCCGGGTCGAGTTTCATCGTGGACATTTGTTCGCCCATTGTTGAACATTTCGCACCATTTTCTCACATTTCTTTCATTCATTACAGTATCACCATACACTTCTTTCAATTGCCGGTAAATTTCTGCAGATTTCAAATGTCGCGCATTCAAAAATCGAATCACACTCCTCACCTCACAGTCGGCGGGATTATCAATCACGTCGTTCATTTTGAAGTAACACAAAATGCACAATGGCGACTTGTTGCAACCAGTACTCACAACATTATGAGAACATATGTTAAGGAAGTCAGTTCACCTTCAAAGAAGGAAGGGGAGTCAGCTGCGCGGCGGGTATGCGCGAACGGTCGTTATTTCCTGGATCCCCCTCGTAATCTAAACTGGGACATGCAAATCACAGAAACCTGCAGAAAAGTATATTCTATTATCCATGTGCTAAAATGGATAAATGTTCATCTTCCCTCTTGCTTAAAAAGTCCCTTGTGCAAACCCTTATATTTCCCTATTTTGACTATGCTGACATTTTACTGACTGACCTTTCCAGCGACAACAAAACGAAACTTCAACGTGCTCATAATTTGTGTGTACGTTTTGTAAGCAATGTTCGTAAATATGATCACATTACCCCATCCCCGGAAGCAATAGGTTGGCTTAAACTAGATAAGAAAAGAAATTTACATTCACTTCTCCTTCTCTTCGAAATCTTGAACTCTTATATTCCTTCGTACCTGTTCTCGCTTCACTTACCTTTCTTCCCACCACAATCTGAACACACGCTCTCGCCATGAAACAATACTAACAATACCATCCCATCGCACCTCCTCATACTCATCCTCTTTCACAATAGCCCTGCCAAGACTCTGGAATTCGTTACCTCCTAGCATCAGGGACTGTCGAAATAAAATTTAATTCAAACGCAAACTTACTAGGCACTTGGTCAGTAATTGAGACTCGTTCAGACATGGTTTCTTGTAAATAGTTCTCTTAATCTATCAAAAAATATTTCAGGATCCGGTAATTTCATCACTATAGACTTTTGTTATTGTAGGTTTAATTTGTAATTCAGTAAATACAAAAATATTCTTTGTTCTTAAGTTCTATGATAAAATGTCTAGCTTTCATTAATCAGGTATTCTTGTCGTACTTTAATTTTTAATTGTAATTGTAAATTTAATATTAATTGTAATCTTATTGTTCATGTTATAGTTGTAATCCCCTGGTAGAGGGGCAGAGAAGGCCTGACGGTCTTATCTCTACCAGGTTAAATAAATAAATACTAAATACTATTGATCAGATTTTTTGTATTTGACAAATATTGGAGAAAAAATTGGAGTATAAGGGTACAGTGAATCAGTTATTCATAGATTTCAAAAAGGCATATGAGTCGGTTAAAAGATAAGTTTTATGTAATATTCTTATTGAATTTGGTATTCCTAAGAAACTAGTTCGATTAATTAAAATGTGTCTCAGTGAAACTTATAGCAGAATCCGTACCTATAGGCAGTTTCTATCTGATGCTTTCCCAATTCACTGCGGGCTAAAGCAAGGAGATGCACTATCACCTTTACTTTTAAACTTCGCTCTAGAATATGCCATTAGGAAAGTTCAGGATAACAGACAGGGTTTGGAATTGAACGGGTTACATCAGCTTCTTGGCTATGTGGATGACGTGAATATGTAAGAAAAAATTCCACAAACGATTCTCGAACAGACAAAGTATATGATTATGTCTCGTGACCAGAGTATTGTACGAAATGGAAACATAAAAATTGGAGATTTAAGCTTCGAAGAGGTGGAAAAATTCAAATATCTTGGAGAAACAGTAACAAATATAAATGACACTCGGGAGGAAATTAAACACAGAATAAATATGGGAAATGCCTGTTATTATTCGGTTGAGAAACTTTTATCATCCAGTCCGCTGTCAAAAAATCTGAAAGTTAGAATTTATAAAACAGTTATATTACCGGTTGTTCCGTATGGTTGTGAAACTTGGACTCTCACTTTGAGAAGGTAACAGAGATTAAGAGTGTTTGAGAATAAGATTCTTAGGAAAATTTTTGGGTCTAAGAGGGATGACGTTACAGGAGAATGGAGAAAGTTACACAACACAACTGCACGTATTGTATTCTTCACCTGACATAATTGGGAACATAAAATCCAGACGTTTGAGATGGGCAGGGCATGTAGCACATAGGGCTATGGGTGAATCCAGAAATGCATATAGAGTGTTAGTTGCGAGACCGGAGGGAAAAAGACCTTTGGGGAGGCCGAGACGTAGAAAAAAAATTTTTTAATTCTTATATTTTATTTAACAACGCTCGCAACTGCAGAGGTTATATCAGCGTCGCCGGATGTGCCGGAATTTTGTCCCGCAGGAGTTCTTTTACATGCCAGTAAATCTACCGAGACGTAGATGGGAGGATAATATTAAAATGGATTTGAGGGAGGTGGGATATGATGATAGAGAATGAGTTAATCTTGCTTAGGATAGGGACCAATAGCGGGCTTGTGTGAGGGCGGCAGTGAACCTCCGGGTTTCTTAAAAGCCATTTATTTAACTAGTTAGCTAGCTAGCGAGCGATTGCAAATTAAAATTATGAAACAAAAATGTTTCTAGCCACTACCGTAAGAGCCAGGCTCGTGTACGGTGTGGTCTTAGCCAATAATATAACATAAAATTTACAAGAACACTTTACTAAATACAGTAAATAACTTAATTCAAACCAATAAATAACACGCAAGAGCAAAAAAAAAAAAAAAAAGAAGAAGAAGAAGAAGAAAGGGAGAAAGAAAGAAAAAACATATTTAATATAAATTGACATTCAGACAGAAGACAATAAAAACATGAATATAGTCGACAGAAATAAAAAAGTAAAAAATACACACATTCGTTAATATTATATATCATGACATTTTTATAAATTTCTTTTTTAAATGCTTAAATTTTAAAATATTTCAAATTTGGAAAATGGTTTGTAATTTTATTATAAAGTCTTGGGCCGAAACTAGCACCATGTTTAAGAGCTGCACTTGTGTGACATTTGTAAGTAAGTAAGTAAGAGTATTATTATGGCTATTACGTCCTTTCGTATCGTTTTATTGGTCAAAAGTAGTAAAAGTTTATTTCAACCAATCATGGCTGTTTATCGCTACAATTTTATCACTTCCCTAGCATTCGTTTGTTTTTATGACGTCCTTAACAATTGTTTCTTTGTTTGCCAACATTTCAAACTGCAAATTCTTTATGATAATATACAAAAAACGTGCTTTCCGATCGTTATTTGTTTCAGCATAGATAGTCAACTGAAAATGGCAGCTCAATTTAAACGTTTTGGTGAAGCTAACATTATTGAAATACAATTTTATTAAGTCAGTTAATATTTTATTGTATTAGAGTAGTTTATTTCTTCTAATCTTTATATACTTTCTTCTAATCGTGTAATAGTCAATTAAATTACACTTCACTTTTGATTTTGTCTAGATAAATCAAATCCTCTAGTGAGATAACTGTTGATAATAAAATGATTGTAAGAATTTTAGTTTTGTCCTTTAAATGTGCAGAAATTTGATCGGAGCAAATGTAACATTGTAAAATTCCTTTGCAGAACGAAAAGTTGCATTTGTTCGGGTCAAAATTCTACCCATTTAAAGGCCGAAACTAAAATTCTTTCAATAATATACTATCATGATTAGGCCCCGGATTTTTATGTAATATGAAAGTGCGAAATATGTACATAAAAATGGAGTAGATATCGGGGAATTATGTAATTAAATATGTAGTATTAATAAAATATGTAATTTAAAATCACTATTTATTAATGCATTAAATTCACAAAAATGTTGTCACAATTTAACTGGTCAGTTGAAGTGGAAGGATATAGCCTCGAAAGTGACTTGCCATTTCCACGTCATTGTATAGTTTGCAAATACAACTTGTCTCTGCCACTATTTATGCATTTTTCCTTGTGCCTTAAGATTTCATAGAAAAATACTTTTCTTTGACACACAAAATGGTATTTTGAATTACCTGACACCCGACCCAAACTCCTCGCTAATATCCTACTTTACGCTAGTGAACAGTGACACCCTTCTCGTAATTGCACATTTGTGCGTAATTCTCATATTATTATTAATAGCCTACTTTCAATAAATGACCGGCGCACTTGACCATCCCTGATTCTGAGAAAGCATTGGGGCAAATGTACAGAGTTGAGGCACTCCGAGCTACAATGTTTTACAAAGTGTTGGAATCCTAGTTTTATTTATTTATTTATTTATTTATTTATTTATTTATTTATTTATTTATTTATTTATTTATTTATTTATTTAACCTGGTAGAGATAAGGCCATCAGGCCTTCTCTTCCCCTGTACCAGGGGATTACAACTACAATATTAAGAATACAATTACAATTAATATTAAATTTACAAATACAATAAAAATCAAAGTACTAAAAGATTAACTGATTAATAAAAGCTAGACAGTTTATTGTAAAAGTTAAGAAGAGAGAAGCATTTCTCTTATTAATTAAGTAAAAATTAGACCTACTCTACGCAGTAAGAAAATGCTTAATAAGCTTGCTTTTGAACACTACTAAATTCCGACAGTCTCTGATGTCACTGGGTAGGGTATTCCACAAGCGCGAGAGCGAGATTGTGTATGATGATGAATACGATGATGTCTTATGTGTTGGTATGGCTAGTATGCGGCTGTTTTGCGTGCGTGTGAAGAGATTTGTTTGTTTTTTTTATTTATTTATGAAAGAACTATTCTCTTAAGCCAGGTTTATAAATTGAAGCATTTTCTATAGTTTTGAACAAAACATAACGACGTCAGTTCCGGGCCCTCCCTCTTTACCAGCATCGTGAACTATAGTGAGAACAAAAGGCGGTCCTCCAATAGGAGTAATGGGACAGGTACGTTAAGACATATGTCCAAGTATATATATATATATATATATATATAAAATTTCAATAATTTACTCTGAAAAGTAAAAAGAATTTGATAAAAAAATTAAAAACTCAATAATTGCCTAGATATGTATAAAAATGTTACATTCTTTACATATGTAAAATATGCACGAGGTACCATACCCTCCTTCTTTGCCAATAAATGTAAAAACCTGGGGCTAACACACAGCATTGTGAAGGAAATAGCCATTAGTGCCCTCAAAGGATCGGTTCAGATATTGAGAAATCATTTGTATGGGAGTGATAACGAAAATTTCAAGTTATCTTAACCGATGGCTGTTGATTGGTTCAGATATCAATGCCAATACGTAAATCCGTACTATTATTTTTCCCGCGGTATATGACATTCATATCATTCTAACCTATCTGATGATATTCCCCCCCCCCTCTTTCTTAACTGTAAATGAGCACAAACGCTACTTAGGTGTAAATTTTTCTGACATTTTGTATATTCGATTCCCTCATCGTTTCAAATGCATATCATTTTACCTTTCCAAATTATATGTAATACGCTTTGTCGAATCTGGCAACCTTTTCATAAGGGAAGCTAACTTTCTTCTTCTTGTACTAAGAATATGTAAAATGAAACTCAACTTTAACCATGTCAGAACCACAAATCGTTGATATATCATTTTCAGTAGTGTACAAGTAAAGGAATGCAATATCTAATTACGACATACGTAAGAATCCGGTCTCTAATCATGATACACTGCTCTTTTAAATTGACTGAATATATCGGGAATTAAATCAATGATATTCCCAAAACACGCTATGAAATATTTCATATAAAACAATATTTGTTTCGGAATGGAAGCAAATACGAGAAAAACTGTAGTAAACCTTTTATGTTTGAAATATCTCAAAGAATAACCCCCTGAAATTAATGACATTACTTACGGTCCAACCTGTAAGTCGCTCTAGTGCTGCGAAAATTGCACGAGCTCTTTGGCCCTATAATTTCGTTGGAAGGTTCAGATGATAGAAACGTAGCCTATTAGTGATGTAAAATTCAAGATGTTGCTTAATAAGCGTAAAGGACTGGATAGGGTTATAAATGTTTATTTAGCTTGATAACACGGTTCTGGATTCAATATGGCAATTTACCACATTACGTCAATTGTAAATTAGTATAATGCCATAATATGATGGACTCTCCTAAAACAAAATAAACCCTTGCCCGATGGTTCAAAGCTCACTGACGCAACCAATAATATCCAACTTGTAGTTTTCCTTTTCTTTACGACCAAAGTCCTTGAAAGAAAACATTAATTTTTAATGTATGTTTCTGTACTGCTGTTGAACTTGTCTTGTATACTTCAAATGGCCAGAGTTCACAAGCTGAAAATAGTTGAAGGCTTGATAGCAAAAGCAGGACAAGTCCAAAATATTAATTTTACCAGAAAACGAAAAAACTGTCCCTTACCTTCCTCATGCAATAAAATAATGTGATATATTTTATATACGTATCTCGTATATATCTACCAACTTTGGTAATGTCTTCTTTTATATGGTTTCTTGAAAAAAAAAAAATTGGACATATCCAGTTTTTGCAGAAAATTGTAATTATTCTAATAACACAAATTATATACACATTAATTGAGGAATAATATATGAATTAATGTTTCATTTATATTGTCAACTGTATCAACATACTAATAAATACTTTTGTGCGAGATCGTGCGTATTTACTTGGTTTCCGCACAAAACCAATCCGCGGAAAGTCTAAAATTCCACATTCAGTATTCCCAACCTAACACACATAACAATTTCCCTCTTCTTACCGCTTAAGAGACATATTTTACTGCTTTAGGCTTTTAACATATTATTTTTAGAGACGTTCAATATAGTAATAATTATAAATTGGAAACTTACCACTGCAATTTCACCTGAATTGCACTGTTAATTATGGTTTTTAAATATTTGCAAAAATTAAGTAAACTCTACAACTCCACTAAAGTTACTGCATTCGTGATGCAAGTAACATTAAGGAAGCCGTGAAAAAATCAACAAGATTCCAGACTCATTACATAACCTTACCGTTTGTTTTAAGTTCGCATTTATAGACTGGGAGGAAAAAAAGACAGACGTTTATCACGGCCTGCTGGAGTATAGTAAACACAGAAAACATTTTAAAGCAACAATGTTGAAGATAGATATTTTTGTTTTGCAAATTTTCCGTCATTGAACAGAAACCAAGATGGAGATTTCATTGCAACGAATTAGAAATTCCTCTTTCAGGTATATAATAAACGATCTTCGCACAAAATAATGTACGATACACGAGCGGTATGTTTTCTTTCAATTCTCGGAAATTAAAAAAGTTCAACTACGTTTCGCTTTTTCAAACTTTTCCTCGAACATGAAAACTTCAACATACCGCTCTTGTAACGCATATTACTATTATAAGTGTTTTATTAGATTAAAAACTTAATGTTGGAATGATTTCCTGAAGAAGGAAAACAATATTATCTCTATATTTTCTCTTTCTAAATTTGTGTAATTATCCTGATAACAAAAACTATGCTCAATCAAGAATATTATTATTATTATTATTATTATTATTATTATTATTATTATTATTATTATTATTATTATTATTACGTGAATATGTTAGGAGAAAATCCACGAACGATTAGGGAAAACACTGGAATTTTACTGGAAGCAAGTAAAGACATAAGTTTGGAAGTAAATCCCGAAAAGACAAAGTATATGATTATGTCTCGTGACGAGAATATTGTACGAAATGGAAATATAAAAATTGGAAATTTAACTTTTGAACAGGTGGAGAAGTTCAAATATCTTGGAGCAACAGTAACAAATATAAATGATACTCCGGAGGAAATTAAACACAGAATAAAATTTATTTAATATATTTAATAATATATTTAATATGGGAAATGCCTGTTATTATCGGTTGAGAAGCTTTTATCATCCAGTCTACTGTCAAAAATCTGAAAGTTAGAATTTATAAAACACTTATATTACCGGTTGTTATTTATGGTTGTGAAACTTGGACTCTCACTTTGAGAGAAGAACATAGGTTAAGAGTGTTTGAGAATAAGGTGCTTAGGAAAATATTTGGGGCTAAGAGGGATGAAGTTACAGGAGAATGGAGAAAGTTACACAACACAGAACTGCACGCATTGTATTCTTCACCTGACATAATTAGGAACATTAAATCCAGACGTTTGAGATGGGCAGGGCATGTGGCACGTATGGGCGAATCCAGAAATGCATATAGAGTGGTAGTTGGGAGGCCGGAGGGGAAAAAGACCTTTAGGGAGGCCGAGACGTATATGGCAAGATAATATTAAAATGGATTTGAGGGAGGTGGGATATGATGATAGAGAATGGATTAATCTTGCTCAGGATAGGGACCAATGGCGGGCTTATGTGAGGGCGGCAATGAACCTCCAGGTTCCTTAAAAGCCAGTAAGTAAGTATTATTATCATCATCATCATCATTATTATTATTATTATTATTATTATTATTATTATTATTATTATTATTATTATTATTATTATAGCTGTTTTCACTCGTCACACCCACTGCTATTGTCATCTTATGCCACTTCAACATTCTTCTCATTCTGATGACTTGCTTTTTTTTGGATCTGGTTCATTTTGATGATCATTCATTTCTAAATTAAATATTTAACCACTAACGACAATAACAGCTAATGACCACCTCTGTGGTGTAGGGGTCAGCATGCTGGTCTCTTACGCAGAGGGCCCGGGTTCGATTCCCGGTCGGGTTGAATTTCCCGGTTGAGGTTTTTCAGGGTTTTCCCTCAACCGTAAGGCAAATGCCAGGCAATTCTGGCCACAACATCCCTGAATATCACCGGCCTCATTCATCACCGAAATCATATTCATAACAAATCAGTAATACATATACAGTCGCCATCTAGTTCACAACCATATAACCAGTCTCAACAATAGTACACAGGCCTTCGGATTTCATCCAAAAGATTTACTCGCGATATGACCAAAGATGTTAATGCGAGTATAAATAACAGCGAGAAAAAAAAGATATAAGAAAAATAACAGCTAATATTTCGATAAAACAAAAGAAGACTACACTAATGCCATATCCGACGGTATGATCACATATCACCGTCCTTCACAAGTCTCTCGTGGCTCCGACTTAAAGAACGCAGAACTTTACACTCTTTGTCTTTACTCTTTCGAATTCTGCACACCTCAACACCAAATTACCTTTCGTCTCGCTTCTCTTATCCATACTCTAACCACGACGTAAATACCAGATCACTTATCTGTGGCACGCTAAATATACCTCTCCATAGAACATCTTGTTATTCATCATCTTTTACAGTATCCACCTCGCGTTAAAGGAATTCCTTGTCACAAAGTATTAGGGGCTGCAAGACAATAAACACCTTTAAGAACAGCTTAAAAGATAACCTTATTAGCATTTCACTCAATCATACTGATTTAAACTATCACAGACTACACTGTTACTTCATTCTTTAGACATCATCCTGATTGTGCTGTATTTTCAAAATTGTCTCATAATAATCACTTTCTATTATCTAATATTATTTGAAATATATTAACATTCTATGTATTTTAGCTTAATTCTGCTACCAGTTTATTTCAATGTTTAATTAATAGTTCATAGTATTTTGTTGTTTAATTTGTAAATAACTCTTGTGTACATGTAACTCTCATCTAAATCAAATTGTTGAATTCTTTGTAAGTTCATGCATATGTATATACACTTTTTGCTGGTTGAGTGGAAGAGAAGGCCTTACGGCCTTAACTCTGCCAGCTAAAATAAATCATTATTATTATTATTATTATTATTATTATTATTATATTCATGATATTTTCTAACAAGAACCGGATAAGTTTGTGACTTGTCCTCTTTTGCTAGAAAGACGTTGGACTAATCCGCTTTTTTCAGAAGAGCGACATTTTCAAACACCCATTTCATGGCACAAATCCGATTGTTGTAGAAACGTGTTAAGTTAATAGATGCCGTTTTAAATGAAGTGAAGAGAACTGTATATGCTCAAAATTGGAATTTTTGGACTTGTTCGGTTTTTGCTTTGAATCCTTCAGTTATGTCCATTTTTTTATTTTAATAATGTGCTATATAAGAAAAGAACTCAGCCACCGGCGTGGCTCAGTCGGTTGAGGCGCTTGCCTGCCGGTCTGAAGTTGCGCTTGGGCGCGGGTTCGATCCCCGCTTGAGTTGATTACCTGGTTGAGTTTTTTTCCGAGCTTTTCCCCAACCGTAAGGTGAATGCGAGGTAATCTATGGCGAATCCTCGGCTTCATCTCGCCAAATACCATCTCGCTATCACCAATCTCATCGACGCTAATGACCTAGTAGTTGATACAGCGTCGTTAAATAACCAACTAAAAAAGAAAAGAACTCAGATTCGAAAGTTTGTAAAATATGAGAAGACAAAGAAGTTTATAAGATATCTTACAGAATTTCTATTTGAATGACTGTAGTTAACAATCCATATTTTTAAGCATAGAAATTAAAAAGAAAATTAACTCACGTTTGAATCTGCTTGCCGTGGTTTTGTCATTCATTTTAAATTTTTGCGTCTTGGTTTTTGTTCCACTAGTTTGAAACATTGAGCTCAGATTGTACAAACAAAGATAAAAATCAAATCAAATGTTCATGTTGAAGGTTTAAAAAGTAATAAAATTCCAATTATTTTATTTCCTGTACAAAAGAGTACAAATATTTACTTAACGTTAAATTATTATTTTGAATGGCAGGAGAGAGAATTTATTATGAACTCGCATCCTCCGCTTTACTCGGGAGAGAATTGTGTGTATTGTAGTGATATATGTTTATATGGTATACAATTTACTTACATGTATGTTTATGTGTATGTTTAAGCATAGTAGTCTAATCAATTATTAATTTTGGAGACATATACGCTTTTCGTAATTGCGAAGAAAAAAGGTCTTCAATTTGTATGTGGGCAAAAACATTTATACTTCGTGTTGTCAATTGATTGTAAATGCTCTTCCATTTTAGACACACTTCTGATGATTAAGGGGAGAGGATGGTATTTTTGATGAAAAATGACTGAATTTAAAAACAAATTCTTTAAAATACTCTGTGATATGTGTGGATCGCCATTTTTAAACTTCATGCATTATGGATTTTTAAATCGCTCGCCCACTTTTATTGTTGTTTCCGGTAAATTAAATTTTCAAAAAATTAATTTTTCTTTAAAATACCCTTTGATATGCGTGGAATGCATTGCATAACATTTTGTGGGTATTTGTGCCCTTATCGGATGTTGAGACGTCATTTTTAAACTTCCTGCGCTATGGATTTTTAAATCACACGCCCGCTTTTATCGGTTTCCAGTAACTTCATTTTTTTGCTACATTGCCAGATAAAATGAATATGATTTCTGAACTATTAAATATACATGCATGAAATAATTTAGAACACACATTCTTTAGACTATTAGGAAACTTTTCTCTGTAACAGAATTTTGTTAAATGATTTCATTTTAGAAATACGTCCGTTTGTTTGCAGGAAAGGAAATCAGAAAATTGTTATTAAATTTTAATTGTTTATTTTACAAACGTAGCGACTAATATCAAAATTCTGTTACAGACAGTTTGCAAATACATTGCAAAAACTGTTTGAATCTATCTTTAAAAACGGTTTAGATATATCGGTTTTAGTACAATCCTGCATTGGGTATAATTTTTTTCAAATTTGGGTCCCCAAATAATTTTTTTTTTTCAAAATATTTTTATTTGGTTGAGTTGCCACAGCTATGAGCTCTCTACATATAAAAATAAATAATTTACTCCAAATAGGAAAAAGTTTTAAAAAATACCATACTCTCCCCTTAAGACACTAGAATCAAACTAGAGACTTGGCAATTTTATTGTATTTCCATGGATATTCTTCGCATTTTCTTTATATTCCTGTGGAAAACCGTAGGAGTTCGATGTAACGCCAAACCCTTCATGCTAGTAAAAGATAAGCAGTTTCACATTATATGAGAAAATCTCCGTCAGAATAAAATTCATTAAATTTTTTATGCTCGACCATGCCGAAATGTAGTAATTATACACCTGGTAGCAGTCCTTTAATGAATGTCATTAAAGTACACCTATTCATTAAAGTTCAGGTTTTCGATTATTCTCGGATATGCAATCGAAAGACAACTAGCGAAACGTCACGGAGGCTGGAAATTCAATACTGTCCCAGAATGTTATGTTCTGTTACTATAATAATTAGCGTTAATTGTAAATAACATTCAAATAAATTCAATTTGTCATCTCGTTTTTCAATGTCGAATTTAATTTCAAGGTTATATCAAGTTTAACGTTTATCTTACTCTCGAATTGATATCAAGGTCGTCGACATTCGTTGCCCGGAAAAAATCAATACTTTCGCGTCTGCGCACATCTCACAATTTACGAGATTGCACAAGGTCAGTTCCGCTCCTCAGTCACATAAGAATTACATGAATACTTATGAATAATTTCAAGTTATAAATATGGTCGAGCATAAAAAGTCGTATGAAACTTGCCTATAATGGTAATTAAGACGCTCGTATGAAAATTATTAAATTCGCTTGCGCTCGTTTCATAAACATCCTCGTGTCTTAATTACTATCATTATAGGCTCATTGCATAATGTATTATTAAACTTGTCTATTCTTTATTCACAAATAGACGTAACAATTTATATATAGGGGTATTAAAAGAATGTGCTAAATTTAAACAAACATAGAAAGGATATCTGCATAGATACGGTTATGTGGTTTTCATCAGATGCTAGAAAAATTCTCGGAGTGCCTCATCTCATATGTCTTTTATTTCCAGTAGTCATTATCATCCAGGTAATGTAATTAAATAATTTCGAGTCCCGCCTAGTTTTCTCAGATGAAACAATATTCAATTTAAGTAGAAAAGTGAATCACCACGACGTGTGCATCCGGGACACAGAAAAATCACAGCCAACCATAGAGCTCGAAATTTTCTGTGCGAATGAAGTATGGGCTTTTATTCTTCGTACAGATGACAGTATCCGGTACCTTCTACCCTCACATGCTACAAAACTGATTACTTCCTCTGCTAGACGACGATTCCGATGACTTCATTTTCCACCATGTTAGCATCTCACACCATTTTCACGGGGAAGTCTTACGAAAATTCTCCAGGATCGCTGAATCTTATGCGTCGGTATCCATGATATTGCCCACCACTGGCCACCTCGATCACCGGACCTAACGTCGTGCTCTTTGTATGGGACTAAGGGTCGTATTCATAAACGAGACTTTGCCTGTAGACTTCCCAAAGTCGACTTTCACAGTAAAGTTTAACTTTGTTAAAAGTCCTATTCATAGACACTATTTCTGAGAATTTGACTTTGACTTCGGTAAGTCGAGATTTGACTATCTTGTTCTAATGTTGGCAATCACAATCATGGCCTTCTAAAAGGATTAAATTAATGAATAGCTGAAGTAGAGTAGGCATTGCCACAATAAAAGCCATCTTTTGAGTTTCAAATCAGTGAAACAATTGAACATCGGCAGATGTTAAGCGATTGTTGCAGCATTATATAATATTTAGACATCGGATTTTTAGGCACTAAAAATTGCAGTTTTAGGCGCCTAAAATAAGCTCAAAATTTGTAAAATTAGGCTCTATTTTAATGAAAATAGGCATTTTAGGCACATCAAGGTATCATACTTATTTCTTTCACTGAAATTTTTAGTTATACACTAAAATACGCACAAAAGTATGTTTAAACATTAAAAAGAATACTATATTATATTTATAAACAGAGCTGCACAAATTTAATATATTGAAACTAATGAAATAATGATTATTGATATCAAGATTACTCATTTTAAGTTATTGAAATTCAGTTCCATGCTCAGACTTTATTATAATTATCTGCACAGTACACCACCAGAATTTTTTCTAAATTCTCCACAGTTAACCTTTGCCTTTTGTCACTGAGAATCATTTTGAAAGCAGAAAAACTTCTTTCAACCGAAACTGATGTGAGAGGCGCAAATTTTAAATTAGGTGCAATAGAAACATCAATACTTACTGGAACATTTACACTTTCCCCGATATCACTCTTGATACTTTTTCCAACAATGAAAATCCTACATTCTTATTTAATACGTTGTCCCACTTATTTTTAACTTTTTTTCCCAGTTTCGCCCAAAGCAGAATGTATGTTCACTTGAGCTTCCTTTACTATTGCTATTTGGCTACAAAGAGATTGTTTTTCACGTTCTAATTGTTCAATGCTTGTAGGTATGAAAGAAAAGTTTGATGTTATGTAGGCAATATCGTTTTTCACTCGTGAGTCATTCAGACAATCTTTCACTGCTTTCACACACGCTGCACTATCAGTTTCAGGTAATTTATCAATAACTGTGACCACTTCTTTAAAATACTTAGAATAATACACCACTGACTGAATCCAGGTTCCCCATCGTGTAACAACCGGCTGAGGAGGGAGTGGGATATCTGGAAAGTTCTCTTTGAATATTGAAATCCTGGATGGGGCTTTACAAGAACAATTTTTGTGTTAGAAATAAACGAATTGACAAGAGGAAATTCATTCCGGATTGTTTCAGAAACCCTGTGAAGGCCATGTGCTAGACAGGTTACATGCGTGAGGTTAGGATAAAATGTTTTAAGAAGTGGAGCTGCAGCAACCATGTATGAGGCAGCATCAGTACAAAACAACAGAACTTTAGAATCGTCTATATTACCTGAGTATAAAGACTGTAGGCCTTTATTTACAAAATAAGCAATGGCTTGGCTATTCACTTTCGAAAGTTCCTTAACACATACGAGGTGTGGAATCGATGGTCCATCAGGACTAAGTTTTCCTACTACCATATTTGCTATATACCTATTCATAGGATCTGAGGTTTCATCCACAGAGACCCATATGTAAGAATCGCCTATATCCTCCCGAATGGAAGCTAAAGTTTCATTGTATATTCTGTCTAAGTAATTTTTTCTTAGGATCGACTCAGATGGGATATTTTGTTTGCAGTATTTTTGTCAAAACTGTCTTAAAACCGGATTTTCAATTGCATTCCAGGGAATGTTAGCAGCAACAAACGCTCTGGTTAAATCAGCATAGAAATTGCTGCTGAGATTGGATGAAGTAGGCTGTGTTAGTAAAGTTTGTTGCAGTTGATTTTTCTGCTGAGCTTTAGCCTTATGAGCCGCTCCTTGCACATGCTGCTTTAGGTGGCACTTCTTTTCTTGCGAAATCTAAAAATGTAAAGTAAACTGAATTAAAATAAAATCCTAATTGTTGTATTGCCGTATTTCTATCACAAAGTTAGTGGGTTCGAACAATCAAAATTTTAATGATCTGCAAATACTTTAACTATCGGAATTTAAAAGGTTAAAGTGTAGTGGTCTTAAAAAGAATTATACCTCAGGATAGCTCAGTCAATGTATAAATATTATAGGCCTACTCATTAAAATTAATAGAATTTATATATTTCAACTATTGTTACATACCTGTGTGCTACAAATCTTGCATAATATTATTTTTCCATCATAAGTGAATTCTGAATATTCTGTTAGCCATTGCCGGATCAATGTAGATTTTGCACTTATATTTTTCGGCATTATCGCGTTAAACTTCACAGGAAAACGTCCTACCGCTCAAAACTTCTCAACACAAATAAGGTGAGGGAAAGAGCAACTGTTAACGAGCATTCAAATGAACCGTTGTTATTGAGATTCAATTGGACAAAAATACAAAGTTCCACTTATTGTTGCATTTCCTGGTAGTGTTAACACTAGGAGGGCCATTCTTTTAAATATTTTGTAACGGTTTACCCTACTAATTCGCAGTTTTACGACTTTTCATAAATATTTCAAAAACACTCTTTCTCCAAAAATTGTGATTTTATGACACTCTGAAGGGCAGTACAGCTAATCGGTTTCAGACCGAAAACAGTCATTTTTATAGTATAGTATATCTCTGAATCGGTAGCAGCACATGTTGTGATTGTTGCCTGCTTCAAAACTAAGGTTGGTTCTTTGTCGGCATTTATGCCTCCAAACATGTTAAATTCGGTGAAATCTATTGCGAGTGTCGTGAGATTCAAAACATTTTGTTTCCTTTATCAATGGTTTCATGGCCGGTGTGAAGTAAACTTTCCACTTTTTAAATGCCTTAAATTTCGCAGTGAATGCATGTATAAATTATAAAAAGTAAGAGTAAAATGCGAAACTTTACAGTGAGTTAGGCATTTTTAGGCGAATATTAACAAATTAGGCTCTAATAACCGTTTTAGGGCATTTTAGGGCACTGTAAAACTCTTTGAATACCTTTCAATTTCCATGAAACACAAATATTAATAATTATTTTTACTTTTCTCCTAAAGAAACAAAATAGGCATTTGCCCTAGAATCCGATGTCTGATAATATTGTTTCAATGTAAAATAATTGTGAAGACGTGAAAGATAAGAAGATGCCACATTATGACAGATTATGAAAGAGACATGCTACTAGAACTGGTGAAGACGTATAAAGAATACAATTAAATATACAAAATCAATAGTAAACCATTAATCCTTATATCCATAGAATAGAGAAATATCGAAGTGAAATAAGAGTATTATTAATGGAACAGGTAATCCTTTATTATTCTATTATCCATTGGATATTATTTAATACGGTCCTTTTTTTTAAATCTGTATCTTGATTTGAATTCATTATCTCTATAAAATTAAACAGAGTTTTGTACATGTATAATAATACGCCTAGAAATATGAGGAGCTTGAATAATTTCCTGGATGTTATCAATCTTCTCGGCAAATATAACAATTTCCAAAATATCTAACATTTTTCTTATGTCCACGAACGAAAGTCAAAGTCAAAGTCTAGATTTTCGGCTACTTCGAAGTAAAGTCACGATCGAAGTTTACTTTCGTCAAAGTTTCGACTGTGAATAGGAAAATGGCGACTTTGTAGGCCTACTTTCCAAAGTCAACTTTGGTCCAAAGTATCGTCTATGAATACGACCCTAAGTGGAAGGAATCGTCTGCTTTCCATACCTAGTCACAGGTCTTCAAAGTCATGGCAGCTATGGAAGGAATAATAGTGGACACATTGGATGAATTTACCTGTGGCCTAATGTGACTAGGGGTGCAGACATGGATGTTCAGTGAGAGTTCTCTACAAGTAGTACAAATTGCATATTCCTATCTATGCAGACGTCCTTGTTAGCGGTTGATATAGGTATCAACTATTTATACAGGGTGAACCATAAGTAATGTTATTAATTTTACGGGATTATTCTTTGAAATATTGAAAACAAAAAAATACAGTTTTGCTCGTTTTGGCTTCCTTTTCGAGAGAAAAATTCCTTTGTGCGAGATCGTGCATATTTGCTTGGTTTCCGCACAAAACCAATCCGCGGAACAAACATACGGTTTTGCTGCTTTAGGCTTTTAACATATTATTTTTAGAGACGTTCAATATAGTAATAATTATAAATTGGAAACTTACCACTACAATTTCACCTAAATTGCACTGTTAATTATTGTTTTTAAATATTTGCAAAAATTAAGTAAAGTCTACTACTCCACTATAGTTACTGCATTCGTGATGCAAGTAACATTAAGGAAGCCGTGAAAAAATCAACAAGATTCCAGATGCCTATGTTATTACTACAATATGTTATATAAATAATATTGTTAAAATATTAAAATGAAAAATAAATCATTACATAACCTTACCGTTTGTTTTAACTTCGCATTTATAGACTGGGGAAAAAAAGACAGACTTATATCACGGCCTGCTGGAGTATAGTAAATACACAAAACATTTTATAGCAACAATGTTGAAGAAAGATATTTTGGTGTTCCGAATTTGCCGCCATTAAACAGAAACCAACATGGACATTTCATTGCAACTAATTAGAAATTCCTCTTTCAGGTATGTAATAAACGATCTTCGCACAAAATAATGTACGATACACGAGCGATATGTTTGTTTTCATGTTCTCGGAAATTAAAAAAGCTCAACTACGTTTCGCTTTTTCAAACTTTTCCTCGAACATGAAAACTTTAACATACCGCTCTTGTAACGCATATTACTATTATATGAAATGCTTTATATAAACAATTTTTATCTTGAAAAGGAAGCAAAAATGAGGAAAATTCCATTACCCTTTTTTGTTTTAAGTATCTCAGAGAGTCCACTGCTGTGGAGTAATGGATAACACGCCTGGCCATGAAAGTATTGGGCCCGGGTTCGAATCCTGGTTGGGACAAGTTCTAATCCTTGATTTTATTCATGATACAGGCCTATTAGTAGATCAATAAGAATATTGTAATAATTATTGGTTGAGGTTTTTTCTCGGGTTTTCCCTCAATCCAATAAGAGCAATTCGACCTTTGACCCGGACTCACTTCACTGGTATTATCACCTTCATCTCATTCAGACGCTATACAGAGTGACTCACGAAGATTCACTGTCCCTTACGGAGCTTATTTCCGAAGACATTCTGAGCAAAAAATGTCATATAAACATGTGTCCTAATCTCAATATTTTTAGAGTTACACTAATTTTAAATTGTTAGTAAAATACCTTTTATCTTTAGATTTAAGAGTAAAAAATATTACAAATAGAGAATGAACTATTCAGAAGTGTCATTTCTTTAATTGGCTAGTGTTCTGAAGCTAGAACTGTGTTGTTAATTGCTTTCTACAGATTTTGTTTTACAATTTTTAACAAAAATTCATATCATTCTTACGTACTTACCACAAAAATTGTTACAAATCACACGACTTTAGGAAGTTGATTCTTTACAGTTTAATTATGCATCTTAATGTACAGTCTCAAAGAATTTACAAGAGTGGAGTGATTTGTAACACTTTTTGTGATAAATGAGTAAGAAAATGTAATTTTGTGGTTACAAATCGGAAAAAAAAAATTCTGTACGAAGCAACTATGGAATTCACAACATATTTCTAGCTTCAGAACACTACCTAATTAAAGAAATGATACTCCTGAATAGTTCATTCTTTATATGTAATATTCTTTTATCTTTAAAACTCAAGGATAATAGTATTTTACAAACAATTTCAAATTAGTGTAACTCTGAAAATATTGAGATTAGGACAAAATATGTTTATGACAATTTTTGCTCAATGTCTTCGGAAATAAGCTCCGTTAGGGATTGTAAATCGTCATAAATCACCCTGTATAACCATAGCAGTTGAAAAGTGTCGTAAAATAACCAATAAATAATAATAATAATAATATAATAATAATAATAATAATAATAATAATAATAATAATAATAATTGTAGTAACTTTCGAGGAATATCACTTTTGTTGACGTCGTATAAAATTTTGTCGAATATCCTTTTGAGAAGATTAACTCCATATGTATATGAAATTATTGGGGATCATTAGTGTGGTTTAGGCGCAATAGATCGACTATTGATCAGATTTTTGTATTCGACAGATGTTGGAGAAAAATGGGAGTATAAAGGGTACAGTACATCAGTTATTCATAGATTTAAAAAGGCGTACGACTCGGTTAAGAGAGAAGTTTTATATAATATTTTTATCGAATTTGGTATTCCCAAGAAACTAGTTCGATTAATTAAAATGTATCTTAGTGAAACTTACAGCAGAGTCCGTATAGGCCAGTTTCTATCTGATGCTTTTCCAATTCACTGCGGGCTAAAGCAGGGATGTGCATTGTCACCGCTACTTTTTAACTTCGCTCTAGAATATGCCATTAGGAAAGTTCAGGATAACAGAGAGGGTTTGGAATTGAACGGGTTACATCATCTTCTTGTTTATGCGGATGACGTGAATATGTTAAGAGAAAATCCACAAACGATTAGGGAAAACACGGAAATTCTACTTGAATCAAGTAAAGCGACAGAGTTGGAAGTAAATCCCGAAAAGACAAAGTATATGATTATGTCTCGTGACCAGAATATTGTACGAAATGGAAATATAAAAATTGGAGATTTATCCTTCGAAGAGATGGAAAAATTCAAATATCTTGGAGCAACAGTAACAAATATAAATGACACTCGGGAGGAAATTAAATGCAGAATAAATATGGGAAATGACTATTATTATTCGGTTGAGAACCTTTTGTCATGTAGTCTTCTGTCAAAAAATCTGAAAGTTAGAATTTATAAAACAGTTATATTACCGGTTGTTCTTTATGGTTGTGAAACTTGGACTCTCACTTTGAGAGAGGAACAGAGATTAAGGGTGTTTGAGAATAAAGTGCTTAGGAAAATATTTGGGGCTAAGAGGGATGAAGTTACAGGAGAATGGAGAAAGTTACACAACGCAGAGCTGCACGCATTGTATACTTCACCTGACATAATTAGGAACATCAAATCCAGACGTTTGAGATGGGCAGGGCATGTGGCACGTATGGGAGAATCCAGAAATGCATATAGTGTGTTAGTTGGGAGGCCGGAGGGAAAAAGGCCTTTGGGGAGGCCGAGACGTAGATGGGAAGATAATATTAAAATGGATTTGAGGGAGGTGGGATATGATGGTAGAGACTGGATTAATCTTGCACAGGATAGGGACCAATGGCGGGCTTATGTGAGGGCGGCAATGAACCTCCGGGTTCCTTAAAAGCCAGTAAGTAATAATAATAATAATAATAATAATAATAATAATATCTGAGAGTATAACCCATTGAAATTAATGACATTACTTACGGTTCACCCTGAAAGTAGGCTACCTGTTTATCAGATTTGGCGAATTTTCGATTAAGAGGAAAACACTGGAATTATAGTATGAACATTTAATTTAAACACAGAAGATTCTTTTTCTATAGGAATCGCTGCGTTTTATACAAATACAAGAAGCTACTATATACAGTGTGTTTTTAAATATTATGTCCTTTTCTCACTGTTGAAATTTTTATGTGAATATTATGATCGATTGTTGTTGTAACTTCGGATATAAAGATACCGATATTGATTATGAAAAGTTACCCGTCATCAACTCGACGGCTATTATTTTTATATTATAATAGTATGTGATGAATAATCGAATTGTTGCTACAAAGAAGGAAATATTTTTTCAGCTCTGAACAACAACACACGAGGCGGCCAGACGTTGCAATGCATGTCTTTAGTTTTTATGTCGACAACAATGACACGCAGAGAACACCAGAAGTAAACGCCGGCAAGGTGAGGAAATTTCGAATTTTATTAAATTGTATGTAATATCCCCGAAACAGAGCAAAATTTTAATTACTTTGAAAGTTACAGAAATTCATAACTACACACATCAAAAAAAGTTTTGCATCACCAATAAACTAAAACTGTCACTAAATTGGAAGTGATATGTGAAAATGGAACACATCTGCAATACATATGCCGAACACAGAACTAATCCAAACTACACATACAATAACATAAATACAGACATGGAAATCCTACACATACAACCCAAAAACCAAAAACCCAACACACTAGAACAATATGAAATATACAGACACCAAAACACACCCTGATCAAATTCTCAACACACAGATCAATTTCAGAACACACACACTATTTGACACCACATTTCAACACTTTTCAACAATCGAACGCACCCACACAACAGGCAGCGAAGTTCGAGATGACGCCGAGATCTAGTAGGCTCTGAGGATGGTTTGAAGAAACACTGAAACAGCTGTAAGCCGCACATGCTTAAATAATTAACACGAGTAAGATCGCCATTTAATCAATTATTTATATTCAAGTGTTAAAAGTATTGTACGAAAGATTCAACATGGATTATTCAAACCTGTAGCGTTGGCCGTGCGATTTCTCCGAGTCAAAATTCTCAGATAGCGATCATGGGCTGCAGTTGTAGCCCGTGGACGAAGTCCTCAACAATACTTATATTTCTGTAACGATTCCAAATCCGTACCACACCTCTTTGATTCATGTGTATACGTCTAGCAACTTCCCTCGACAACAACCTTTCCTGGGATATTGTGACTATTCGGATACGATCAAATGTCGGAATTTGTCTTCTTGCTATAGCAATAAATGAGTAACGTCCACACAGTGATCAGAACAAGTCTGGAATGCTTCCTTCCCAATATTACGACTTCAACTGATATTGTCCTTATGCTTTGATTTTAAAGGCATGTTCAGTTTCCGATAAGCTTGAATGTAGGAATTAAATAAATAATATATTTATGCTCGACCATGCCGAAATGTAATAATTATGCACCTGGTAGCCGCCCTTTAATGGACCTCATTAAAGTACACCTATTCATTAAAGTTCAGGTGTTCCACCAATCAGAAAACACCATTGTAGCAATATGAAAGCGCAAGTATCAATTATTCTCGGATATGCAATCGAAAGACAACTAGCAAAACGTCACGGAGGCTGGAAATCCAATACTGTCGCAGAAGGTTATGTTCTGTTACTATAATAATTAGCGTTAATTGTAAATAATATTCAAATATATTCAATTTGTCATCTCGTTTTTCAATGTCTAAATCAATTTCAAAGTTATATCAAGATTAATGTTCATTTTACTCTCTAGATTATATCAAGGTCAATGACATTTGTTCCTCAGAAAAAATCAATACTTTCGCGTCTGCGCACATCTCACAATTTACGAGATATTGCACAAGGTCAGTTCCGCTCCCCAGTCAGATAAGAATAACATGAATACTTATGAATAATTTCAAGTTAGAAATGTGGTCGAGCATAAAAAGTCGTATGAAACTTGCCTATAATGATAATTAAGACGCTCGTATGAAAATTATGAAACGAGCGTTCGCTCGTTTCATAAACATACTCGCGTCTTAATTACTACCATTATAGGCTCGTTGCATAATGTACTATTTCCGTCTTAGATATTATCAATTGCTATATGATTAATTATTCACATAATTAGCATAACATATAGAATGATTTTAAATCGATAAATGTTTACGGCAGTGATTTGCCATTTTCAGATAATTAAATTGTGTTGTTACGAAGTATAAACACTTTACAAGATTAATATATAAACATTTCATGGTTAAAATCAGTTGTCATATAAAATGGTTAAAATATGTAAAAATTCTGATTGCTAAATAATTCAAATATAGCACTGAAAGATTAACATTAAATTAAATATTGATGTGTGGAAACACCAATAATGTTGTTTGGCTGTAATGTTATTTGCAGATTCTTGTGACTAATGCTAGTGACAGATTCTTCCAGAAGGAAGATCGTTGCCTGTAGTGTGGTTCAACCAAGCCATGTATGACTGCAAATGTTTAAACGAGAATCAAACAAGGGAATTACTCTTATATTTAACTGTACCCGATGGTTATTATTCTAAGATTTTTTTTTAAATTTCGATAGAAACTTTTGTGTTAATGTTGTAAAGTGTTCATACTTTGTACATCACAACTTAATGGTCTGAAGATAGCAAATCACTGCCGAAAGCGTTCATCGATTTAAAATAGTTCTATATATTATTCTAATTATGTGAATAAATAACCATATAGCAATTGATAAGCTGAGACTGCAAATACGTTATTTATTTAATTCCTTATGCTTTGATGTTGTTTTGTTTTCGAAAGGTGGGATGCAGTGCAGATTTGTTTATGTTTAGAGACGGTTCAAAGGATCGAAGTGTACACGGAACATAAACTATCAATATAGGAGAATGCTAACAATACTTGGAGAGGTGATGCAACTCTTTTTTATGTATGTACATAAGTAAGCTACGTAATTTAGACAAAACTATTGCATAAGAATCTGTAATTTTTGTTGGGAAAATTAAAATTTGTATTCTTAGGACTCATTGATCCACATTTCAGAAGCGTACCTGACGCAGTAAGCTTCTTTATATTGCTACATTGAATAATTTGCATGTTTCAAAACAACTATTGTAATACAATATTCACAATCTTAAACGTTCTTCATTGACCGGCGCTGGCGTCGCTATTGTCTCAGAAGTTTGTTCGGTTGTCATGTTTGAATGATAGTCCTAAATGGATTCCTTTTGTATATTACATAAAGTTTGTCCAACAGCGATATTCATCAAGCCAGTCATTGTACGCACTGAGTAAATACAAAAATATATAATAATGCTTGTACGTTAAATTAAAAACGCGTGTAATTCTAAAGCAACTGCAGTTTTAGCCATATAAGCTACAAGAAATTAATGTTTTATTCCAGGCAGTTCTATTACTCAACAAGGTGTTGTTACTATGATTAATTTGGAGCATGCGTTTGTTTTTATATGGCCTCATATGCTTCTCCTTCACCCACTGGTTCGAATTCCCATCCAATTAGCTACAAAGAAACTTACAGCAATAACTATTAGATGACCATTACTGAAATGAATATGTAACATCGCCAAAACGCTCACCGGAGGACAGGAATTTCTTGACGTTCAAGAAAACGTGAAAATCGCTGGGAGCAAGATCAGTACTGTAGGGTGGATGACCAAACAACTCCCAGCCAAATTCCGTCAAAACAGCTGCTGGCGCCGAGCCGTATGTGGACGAGCATTGTCATGGAGGACCACATCTGCAGTAAGCATTCAACGCCTCTTGGAACCAGCGTGTGACAGACGTCTTCAGCTCTTCGTCGTTGCCAAAACGCTCACCGGAGGACAGGAATTTCTTGAGGTGCAAGAAAACGTGAAAATCGCTGGGAGCAAGATCAGGACTGTAGGGTGGACGATCAAACAACTCCCAGCCAAATTCAGTCAAAACAGCTGCTGTGCGCCGAACCGTATGTGGACGAGCATTGTCGTGGAGGACCACAACATCTGCAGTAAGCGTTCAACGCCTCTTGGAACCAACGTGTGACAGACGTCTTCAGCTCTTCGTCGTTGCCAAAAGCTCACGGAGGACAGGAATTTCTTGAGGTGCAAGAAAACGTGAAAATCGCTGGGAGCAAGATCAGGACTGTAGGGTGGATGATCAAACAACTCCCAGCCAAATTCCGTCAAAACAGCTGCTGTGCGCCGAGCCGTATGTGGACGAGCATTGTCATCGAGGAGCACAACACCTGCAGTAAGCACTCCACGCCTCTTGGAACCAGCGTGTGACAGACGTCTTCAGCTCTTCGTCGTTGCCAAAACTCTCACCGGAGGACAGGAATTTCTTGAGGTGCAAGAAAACGTGAAAATCGCTGAGAGAAAGATCAGGACTGTAGGGTGGGTGATCAAACAACTCGCAGCCAAATTCCGTCAAAACAGCTGCTGTGAGCCGAGCCATATGTGGACGAGCATTGTCATGGAGGAGCACAACATCTGCAGTAAGCATTCAACGCCTCTTGGAACCAACGTGTGACAGACGTCTTCAGCTCTTCGTCGTTGCCAAAACGCTCACCGGAGGACAGGAATTTCTTGAGGTGCAAGAAAACGTGAAAATCGCTGGGAGCAAGATCAGGACTGTAGGGCGGATGATAAAACAACTCCCAGCCAAATTCCGTCAAAACAGCTGCTGTGCGCCGAGCCGTATGTAGACGAGCATTGTCATGGAGGAGCACAACACCTGCAGTAAGCATTCCACGCCTCTTGTTTTGAATGGCACGTCGCAATTTTCGCAGTGTTTCACAGTAACGGTCAGCGTTCACTGTTTCACCTCTTGGAAGGAAGTCAATGAGCAGAATGCCCTTTCTGTCCCAGAACACCGTGCACATCACTTTCTGTACCGACAGCGTCTGTTTGAATTTCGTCCTGACCGGAGATCCACTGTGCCGCCAATGCATTGACTGCTGCTTGGTTTCCGGGGTGAAGTGCGAAATCCAAGTCTCATCGCCCGTGACGATCCTGTCGAGGAACTCGTCGCCGTCATCGTGATACCGTTGCAGAAATGTCAGTGCTGCTCCTAAACGTTGCATTTTGTGTTCGGGTGTCAGGTTTTTCGGCACCCACCTGACACACACTTTTTTGAATAGCAGGTGCTTAGTGACAATCTCATGCAACAAGGATCGCGATATCTGCGGAAAATGGCTGCTCAGCTCCGTAATCGTGAAGCGACGGTTCTCCATGATGCACTGCCGCACCAGCTCAACACGATCATCATTGATGATGCGCTCTTCATCATGGACACTTTGACGACCTTCGGAAAACTGCCTACACCAGCGACGCACCATCTGCTTACTCATGATGTTCGCCCCATAGACCTGACAGAGCTGCCGATGAATTTCAATTGGCGCAATGCTTTGTGCATTAAAGAACTTTATCACCGACCGAACCTCGCAGGCGGCGGAGAAGGAATAAGAACTTCCATTTCGGACCACTGCTGCCACGCTACTGGCAACAGGCGGGACCTGTCCGGTTGGCATGTGATTGATACGTCATAGATCTGTTACGCATGCGCAATTGACACGGCTAATTACGTTTACTTTCAAGGGGAAAAATTCGGGAAACTTACGTTCTGGATGCGCCTCGTAAAATATGAAATACGTGCGAGGCGGTAGGCAGTGATCCACCGAAGCGGGGCAGATAGTAGAGAGAGTGAGAGAGAGAGAGAGAGAGAGAGTGCAGGCGAGCGAGGTGCCGAGCGGTAGGGGCACGGCATGTCCCTATCGCTTGGTCCGAAGGGTTGTGGGTTCGAATCCCGCCTCGGGCATGGGTGTTGTGATTGTATTAGTATAAGTAAAAACAAAGGAAACAAAGGTAAACAAACAGAAAACAAAAACAGATAACTTTGGAAAACGGCCTCTGGCCGGTCGAAATTAAAAAAAAAAGCGGTGAGGGTGGGGATAACTTCCCCTATTGGCGTTCGCTGTTTTACGATTTATCCCCATTACTAACCATTCACATCCTAGTGCCGAAATTAAGAAGGCTTCCATGAACTGAACGCTGTTCATCTTTTACCAGATACATGATTCATACTAACGTGCATAACTTGAGGAGGTGACTCTTTTGAATACTGTGGTGAGAATAATTTTTATAAAGCGAGGTCTGTTTTTTTCAATTCTTGTACAGTTCTCGTTGTGTGCCAGTAATAGGGTTTGAATAATTTAGTTTTACAAAATTGAATTAAAGTAATGAAGTCTACCGTACAAGACTAAAATTATAACATTTGAAGACTAATGTGTGGAGTAACGGTCAGCGCGTCTGGCCGCGAAACCAGGTGGCCCGGGTTCGAATCCCGGTCGGAGCAAATTACCGGGTTTAGATTTTTTCCAGGGTTTTCCCCCAACCCAATATGAGCAAATGCTGGGTAACTTTCGGTGCTGGACCCCTGACTCATTTCACCGGCATTATCACCTTCATTTCATTCAGACGCTAAATAACCTAGATGTTGATACAGCGTCGTAAAATAAGCCAATAAAAAAAAAGACTAATGTGCCATCATAAGGGCGCAAATAGACATAGTAGCTGACGCGCCCTCTTCAAACCCCACTAACTGTATCATCATATAAATCTGGCTTTCAGGTAAAGCTTCTTATGAAGCGACTTGAATAATTTCAAGGGAAAAATTGTTCCGGGGCCGGGTATCAATCTCGAGACCTTCGCTTAACGCTCGAATGCTCTACCAACTGAGCTACCCAGGAACTACATCCAACACCGTCCCAATTTTTTTCGTTTTATATCCACACAACTCAAGTGGGCTGACAAGGCGCCAGAAACCCAACTTTAACTGTATCACCATTAGTTGAAGTCAGATTTATTGTTACTGAGAGTCGCTCATATGTAACCTGCGCGCTAAAATTTCCTATGAATGTTTCCTTTGAATATCCGTGGTACTTGCTAGCATAACGTAACGACTCAGTTGATATCTCATACGGTAACATAAATATCAAATTATGAAAATCCGTATTGTATTCATTACGATTTCTAAAAAAGGAAGTTTTGACAAGATAAATGAAACTTCAGAAGCATACAAGATGATGTATATCTAGAGATATGTTAAACAGAACTAATAAGGGTTGGCTGTTGCTTAGAACTCGACACTTAAAGCGCGTTTCACAGGAGTACGATTTAAAAAAAAAAATAAACAATTTTTGTAACTTTGAAATTGTTGAAAATCGGACCCAAATTTATAGAATGGCATACTATACTTAAAAAAAATCATCCGCTCAAGTCAGGTGCGTAAGTTTCTGCATAAGTCTTTAAATCGCAGTTTGGCACGCTTTAAACCCCACTAACTAACTGTATCATCACGCAAATCTAGTAATTTAGGCCCATGTTTACTGGAACTTTTTTACATTCTTCGTTTTTACTTCTCATCCCTAAATTTGTGGGTAGGCGGAAACTGCACACTTTGATCCGGAAACTGCACACCGCTTTTCGAGGGACCCCTAATCCTACCCGGATACTGCACACTGATTCACAAGAGTTTTACAAATCCTACCCGGAAACTGCACAATTTACAAAATATATTTCTTTTGCATTTGGCTGACTTTACATTGAAACTTCGCTTCCTTCCTTCCTTCATTGCTTTGCAGTTTAATATAAGTCTCAATTTGTATGTCCAAAAGTTGATTCACGCTTTTATACAATGAAGGATGACTGCTGTAAAAACTGACAATAAAATGCGTGTGAAATGATTCACAGTTATTTGTTGTGCGAGAGGTCTATGCAGTCATGGGCTGCCCATATAGTGGGAGGGAAAACTGCATCTTCGGAGATGTACATTCCTAGTAAATAATCTGCAAATTTCTCAAGTCTAATAGGCTATCTATCAGTTTTACCTCAACCAGTTCCATAGCAAAGAAATCCCCGACTTCGTCTGGATTCAAATACGTTATGCCAAAAGCCATCCTGAGCCACTGTCCTATCTCACCAGCGAATAGAGATTATAAAGAATGGACACTTCGCATCGGTACCTTTGATGTAGCCAGACTGATTTCAATGACCTTCAAGCCAGCTAAAGCGTGAGATTCTGCTTGCTCCCTAGAGTTGGCGCTGACATCACACCAGCTAGCAGTCGACACAGCGGAAATATAACGCATAATTAATACATCTAGGCACATTATGTACTCAAATAAAATAAATTGGATCCATAAAATAATAAATCCGTCATTAACTGTAATGTCTAGACTCTAGAGTTCCTTTATAATGAGAGTTGAGACGTTGACCCCAACAACAATTAAAATATGTAATGATTTGATAGCGCTGAAAATGGAAAAACAAAACTCTTACGAGAAGTAGAACCATATACCTATATTATATTATATACAAATATTAAACGAATTCGATACTTAATTTTATAATGTATTATATTATTTTATAATATAATGTATGATATCTGAAATATAAAATATTATTATTACTACCAGTTTGTCACTGAGAAATAAGGAAAAGCCATTAACTTGAATTTATTTGAAGCAAAGTGTTACTGAATTATGCAATAAGGTAGGTGATGTTTGGATCCTTGTCTCAACTCTATTCTCAATTATTATCTTAGCGTATGCTCGATTACACTAACCTCTAGCGCTTGAAAGTGGAACTATACGCTGGCGCACAGAGAAACAAAACACAGGAAAATTCGCTCAGTGTCCATTTTTATAATCCCTATTCGCTGATCTCACTGTCTTCTTTGTACTCCTTCGCCAGTTCTACACACTGTATTTCACGCCACCATGCTTGCGCAAGATGGTAGCGGCAACCTACGAGTATAATAGGAACATATTCCCAAGTTTTCACAACTGCAGCATGTATAACTATAGTCCCGTCGCTCTAATTTCCGGCAGCGAATCGCGTTGCAGGTCGGCTACATTCAAACGTGTGCGTCTTGTGATTCGTTTATGAAGACGTTATTCATTTCTTAAGGCTCGATAAATACTTAATATAATCGCCCGCCATTTTGGCTCTTTCGTTGGCGTTCGCAGAAAGCACACGAAGACGTTATTTGCAACTCAATTATTTTCTGAATTACAGTGCGTTTGATTTATTATCATAGGAGCTACGACATGATAATGTTTAACGGTGTGGCAAATAGATTCCTCGTATGGTAGCTCGGGAACGAAAGAACAAAAATGGCGAACGATACTACCTACCTAGACTTTATACAGCCTTCACTTCCTAAGACGTAAGCAAAGAGGAGGAGTCATGCCGCGAATAACAGCGTCGCGACTATAGTTCAAAGTCTATTACTACATTAGATGGAGTGTAGTTTTGAATTCCTTGGCTTTATAAAATTTACAATCCTCATATACCAGCATTAAATTTCCCCATTCACTTTCAGATGTAAACAAACGCTCCATTTCGAACAAAATTAAAACACTTTGATAAATTAAAACTATGTGTACTATCGGCAAAGCAGGTCGAAAACGTTTTGGTGTGCAGTTTCCATATGACCGTAATCCAGGTAGAAAATGTTGGTGTGCAGTTCCTAGATGACCCAAAACAGGTATCTAATTTTGGTGTGCAGTTTCCGACGCCCGAACTTTGTGACCATCAATTTTGAAACACCCTGTATTAGGCATATGTAAATACTTATACAGGGACATCATTTTATTTTTACTTCAATTTTTATTGTACCTGAGTTTCTGAATGTACTTCATTCCCACCCCTTCTACTAATGAAGTTCAACCGTCCTCCACACAGATCCAAGACCGCATATACAGTCATAGTAGCCTTACAGTCATTGTAAACAGTATGTTCCAAAAATATGTTCGCGTTTTCCAGTGACGAAAGAGCTTTCAATATTGAATCATTTTCGCACAGGTACTGTCGTCCATTTGCCTACATCGCATCCCGGTTTCCCCCACCTGCTATTCGCCTCTCTGTAAAGGCTAGTGGCTAGGCTGTCTTGGCTCTTTTCTGAGAACATTAATTTCAGTTAGGAATTAGACGTGTACGTAATATTATGACCACACAATTGTTTAAAACAACTTAAATAAAAGGGCTTAGTTAAGTAATTAACTGTCACGTGATTTCCTCCCTTTCTACGACCCTGCGACATTACCACTTGGACAGACAGTAGATAGCATGTCTGAGTAATTTTATCTTTTCGGATCGGGCAGAAGTGAAGATTGAATTTACAGTACCTAAGGCAATCTTTTATAGAGTAGGTACAGAATTATTTCAACATGAGTTATTGGTATAAAGTACGAAACTGGTAATTGGAATTAGGTACAATAGTCTATAGTGCGATAATAAGCACAAAAAAAAGAAGCCAGTATCGAAATGAACGGCCACCATTTTCAAAAATGTCTTTAAATATCCATATTATGATTATTTTTCAATTTAACTTCATTCTCTATAGTGTACGCTAATGTGCTGTAGACAGTATAATATAATATGCGTAATGAATACGTTCGCATGGATAACTCAGTTCGTGAGTAAAAACACTCATTGTTAATACTGTACTGTATTTTGATTCAACAAATACCCAAAAATTATCAAACTCAAAAGCGTGATATTTCCTAATTTACGTAAATGGATGAACTACTTTTCTTCCTTCCTATACCTAGTAAAGTGATTTGTTTGTATATTACGCCAGTATCATCGAACTCCAGTCGTGGAAGGGGTAGCAAACAGTGTTTGTGGGAGATCGTGCGTATTTGTTTATTTTCCGCACAGAACCAATACGCGGTAAGTGTGAAATACCACATTCAGTATTCCCAACGTAACACACATAACAATTTCCCTCTTCTTACCGCTTAAGCGCGACATTCATTTTACTGCTTTAGGCTTGTAACTTATTATTTTTAGAGGCGTGTAACATAGTAATAATTATAAATTGCAACCTTACCACTGCAATTTCACCTAAATTGCAATGTTAATTATTGTTTTTAAATATTTGCAAAAATTAAGTAAATTCTACTACTCCACGAAACTTATTGCATTCGTGATACAAGTAACATTAAGGAAGCCGTGAAAAAATCAACAAGATTCCAGATGTCGATGTTATTACTGCAATATGTTATGTAAATAATATTGTTAAAATATTAAAATGAAAAATAAATCCTTACATAACCTTACCTTTTAAGTTCGCATTTATAGACTGGGGGAAAAAAGACAGACGTATATCACGGCCTGCTGGAGTACTAAACACAGAAAACATTTTATAGCAACAATGTTGAAGAAAAATATTTTGGTTTTCCGAAGTTGCCGTCATTAAACCGAAACCAAGATGGAGATTTCATTGCAACTAATTATAAATTTGTCTTTCAGGTATGTAATAAACGATCTTCGCACAAAATAATGTACGATATACGAGCGGTATGTTTGTTTTCATGTTCGAGGAAAAGATTGAAAAAGCGAAACGTAGTTGAGCTTTTTCAATCTTTTCCTCGAACATGAAAACGTCAACATACCGCTCTTGTAACGTATATTATTATTCCGGTTTTCAATCGTTGATCCAAAGGTATAGCCAGGTTAATACAGGAAATGTTAGTAAAAATAAAATGATGTCCCTGTAAAATAATCCCTTTTTGATCAAATAAAAAAATAATCAAACAGTAAGTTATGCATACCATTGTTGTCCTTTGTTTCCATACAAAATCAGGAAAGTCCTAAACCTATAATATTCCATTCCCCGTATACAGTAATGTTGAGAGAGTGCGCACACAGTGGATGGGTCATATGTCTGTATGTTTGCCTTATTGCAGAGCAGTTGTGGGGCAGACAAAGCAGCAAGAGCACCACCACCGCCCGATAATGCAGACGGCTGTTGGGCCAAGCAGAGGCGTGCAGAGGTTAACGGAGAAAGACGACACCCACCATGGAAGAGAAAAGCTAGAAATGGATGTAGTCAGAATCCGACCTTTAATGAAGATATTAAGGCAAGTCCTTATTGCTTTCATCCATCTTGTAATCTAGTACTGTAGTACAGTGTTGCCATATTTAGCGATAAGTCTCTAAACCTATGGAATTTTGAATCACTCTCGGCGACAAATTTTGTAAAATACGATTAGCGACTTTTCTGCTGATTTTTACATTCTTCCACATTTTCCTTTCTTATAAGTAGACTTCGTTGAATTGCCACACGCAGCATGCAATCTGGTTGCCGATGTACGGTAGTATAGAGGAGGTGAGAGACCCCCCCGGTCTCGTAGTATAAGCAGTTCATGTTAAGAGATGTAACCAGTCCAAATAGATAGAACAGCTACAGATAATGTATACCTATGTAAGCACTTGTTTTTGCATTATTGTGGTTGGAATAGTCAAAGCTTAACATTTGTTCAGTGCAGACAAGAATTCAATCAAACATGCTACAATGAGTGTGTTGCTATTTCAAATAATTGCCCCTGGAATACCCTTACCCCCGCAGCCAGTCTTGACCCGTTGGGGAACGTGGTTGGATGCTGTTAATTATTATGCAGAACATTACGGCAAAATGATGGAGGTAATTGATGCATTGGATAGCATAGACAGTTTCGCTGTTGCAGCTGTAAAATCATTGCCTTCTGAACAGCTATTGGAAGATATTCTGTTCATTGATTCTAATTTTAAAATCGTGTCTAAAAGCATCATCCTGTTATAATCGTCTAAACTACAACTCTCAGAAGCCCTTAATATAGTGGATAAAGTATCACAAGCCGTTATCCAAAACAACATTTCACTAATTTCAGAAAAGTGAAATGAGAGTTGAGAAACATTATTGCTAAAAATTCTGCCTGTTCACAACTTCGTATTATAAATTATGTACCATCAGGTCACGACAAGAAGTCTGAAGTTGGTGTACTAAAAAGTAGTAACTTCCCGTTCTTCAAATATGCGCCTATTACATCGTGTGATGTTGAACGTCCATTTTCCCAATATAAAAATTATTTGAGTGACCATCGGAGGAGGTTCACTTTGCAGTCGCTCAAAATGTACGTAACTCTTCACTGCAATGCACATATTCAAGGATGATGTGAGTATCTAATATTTAAGAGTTAATACATCTCACTATAAATAATTGTGTATTTACATGTTTAGACATTTCCTACTTCAAAGATCATTCATTATATTTCTTGAATGCAGAATACAGGTTTTATTGTAACCGCAGTATACTGCTCAGTGTTTACATCAGAGGCATACTCAATCCTTTGCACGCCCCGTTCTCATACAGTCTATACCGCGTGCGCAGTAAACCTTGCGATTCTCGTGGCAATTCCTCGAAGTCTACTTATAAGTTAAGGTGGAAGGGCATTATCTAGCGAAATTTATAAACTTCTACTAGCAATTTGGGAAAAGGAAATTGTACCAGAACAATGGAAAGAGTCCATAATCGTACTTACTTTTAAGAAGGGGACAAGACTAACTGTAGTAACTTTCGAGGAATATCACTTTTTGTTGACGTCGTACAAAATTTTGTCCAATATTCTTTTGAGAATATTAACTCCATATGTAGATGAAATTATTGGGGATCATCATTTTGGTTTTAGGCACAATAGATCGACTATTGATCAGATTTTTTTGTATTCGACAGATAATGGAGAGAAAAAATGGGAGTATAAGGGTACAGCACTTCAGTTATTCATAGATTTCAAAAAGGCGTATGACTCGGTTAAGAGAGAAGTTTTATATAATATTCTTATTGAATTTGGTATTCCCAAGAAACTAGTTCGATTAATTAAAATGTGTCTTAGTGAAACTTACAGCAGAGTCCGTATAGGCCAGCTTCTATCTGATGCTTTTCCAATTCACTGCGGGTTAAAGAAGGAGATGCACTATCACCTTTACTTTTTAACTTCGCTCTAGAATATGCTATTAGAAAAGTTCAGGATAACAGAGAGGGTTTGGAATTGAACGGGTTACATCAGCTTCTTGTCTATGCGGATGACGTGAATATGTTAGGAGAAAATCCACAAACGATTAGGGAAAACGCGGAAATTCTAGTTGAAGCAAGTAAAGCGATAGGGTTGGAAGTAAATCCCGAAAAGACTTAAGTATATGATTATGTCTCGTGACCAGAATATTCTACGAAATGGAACTATAAAAATTGGAGATTTATCCTTCGAAGAGGTGGAAAAATTCAAATATCTTGGAGCAACAGTAACAAATATAAATGACACTCAGGAGGAAATTAAACGCAGAATAAATATGGGAAATGCCTGTTATTATTCCGTTGAGAACCTTTTGTCATGTAGTCTTCTGTCAAAAAATCTGAAAGTTAGAATTTATAAAACAGTTATATTACCGGTTGTTCTGTATGGTTGTGAAACTTGGATTCTCACTTTGAGAGAGGAGCAGAGATTAAGGGAGTTTGAGAATAAGGTTCTTAGGAAAATATTTGGGGCTAAGGGGGATGAAGTTACAGGAGAATGGAGAAAGTTACACAACGCAAAGCTGCACGCATTGTATTCTTCACCTGATATAATTAGGAACATAAAATCCAGACGTTTTAGATGGGCAGGACATGTAGCACGTATGGGCGATTCCAGAAATGCATAGAGAGTGTTAGTTGGGAGGCCGGCGGAAAAAAGACCTTTGGGGAGGCCGAGACGTAGATGGGAGGATAATATTAAAATGGATTTGAGGGAGGTGGGATATGATGATAGAGACTGGATTAATCTAACTCAGGATAGGGATCAATGGCGGGCTTATGTGAGGGCGGCAATGAACCTCCGGGTTCTTTAAAGGCCACTAAGTAATTATGTATAAGTTAAAACATTCAACTGAAGTCATGCACTTCTTAGTTTTAGAAGAGGCATGACTGAGTCGTCTAATGATTCATACGTGAAAGCCCTGATCTCATATATTTGTGATCAGTGATCAGGGTGAAAGATGCTGATTTAATGATTCTCACGGATTAGGTCTCTCTCTCTCTCAATGCTACTGCTCCAACACCCATAAACGGCGGCAACTTTGATTGTCACGTGACGAGTCGTGAGTTCCAACTAATTCTTGGGTCATTTTACTCCTGTGTTTATGAAAACATGTGATGAAGCTAGCACAGCCATGCGCTGCTAGACGACACTTCCCGTGTTTGTCTCCTGGCCTTACTTACCTCGGCTAGCTCCCGCCTCACAGTCAGCTGGTCAGTTCACGCGCGTACTATTTATTTTCTTTATATGATATTTTCAATACTTTCTTATCAACGGTGCACCAGTAAAAAAATATGTGTTTATTTGTACTTTCAATGCGGAATCTAACCATATATTTTAAAAATATTTTTTCGTGGGCAAAGGTGTCTTAATGAAGAAAAATCTAAATTTCTCCATCTCCATAAAAAGTAAGAAAAACTGTTTACATGTCAATATAAACTTTAATTTCTCAGCATCAAAATAAATCACGATTTTCATCATTGGGTGAAAGGGTTTCGGAGCCACAACAGTTTAAATTTGCTAATTTTATGAAAATACGATAAATTAAATATTTTTAATTTAAACACTATGAAGTTCTGATGCCTCAAACTTTGCACAGAACATTGTATCACAGCGGATAGAAAAAATTTCATTGTATTTAAAAATTGCAAGGTCAATTTTCTCTATATTTCGGTAGATTTGAGATGGTATAGCCCATATAGTGTTTAGATTGTGTACATAGAAACGAAGTAGTGCAGCCAACTTCGATGATATCACTCCTTAGGACCAGCTCACCTAACGAGTGAAGTCTACTGAGCCCTGTCAATCAGGAGGCCCTTGCCCTTACGGGATCTAGCAGGCTAAATTTATTATTATTATTATTATTATTATTATTATTATTATTATTATTATTATATTCACAAAAATTATTTTGGACAACTACTAAATAAATATATATAGGCGAAATAGAAATAATCGGGACGAAATTCATATACAAATTGCTGAGCCATTTATACCCGAACCCACACTTTCTGAGGTGGAAATTGCGATAGAAAATCTGAACAATTATATGTCTCCAGGTATCGATATAATTCCAGCAGACTTAATATAAGAGGGTGGAAGCGCATTATCTAACGAAATTTATAAGCTTTTACTTTTTATTTGGGAAGAGGAAATTGTACCAGAACAATGGAAGGAGTCCATAATCGTACCTATCTTTAAGAAGGGGGACAAAACTAACTGTAGTAACTTTCGAGGAATATCACTTTTGTTGACGTACAAAATTTTGTCCAATATTCTTTTGAGAAGATTAACTCCATATGTAGATGAAATTATTGGGGATCGTCAGTGTGGTTTTAGGCGTAATAGATCGACTATTGATCAGATTTTTTGTATTCGACAGATAATGGAGAAAAAATGGGAGTATAAGGATACAGTGCATCAGTTATTCATAGATTTCGAAAATGCATATGACTCGGTTAAGAGAGAAGTTTTATATGATATTCTTATTGAATTTGGTATTCCCAAGAAACTAGTTCGATAATTAAAATGTGTCTCAGTGAAACGTACAGCAGAGTTCGTATAGGTCAGTTTCTGTCAGATGCGTTTCCAATTCACTGTGGGCTAAAGCAAGGAGATGAACTATCACCTTTACTTTTTAACTTTTCTCTAGAGTATGCCATTAGGAAAGTCCAGGATAGCAGGGAGGGTTTGGAATTGAACGGGTTACATCAACTGCTTGTCTCTGCGGATGACGTGAATATATTAGGAGAAAATCCACAAACGATTAGGGAAAACGCGGGAATTTTACTGGAAGCAAGCAAAGAGATAAGTTTGGAAGTAAATCCCGAAAAGACAAAGTATATGATTATGTCTCGTGACGAGAATATTTCCGTTCTCGTTGTCGTTTCCGTTCCCGGTTTATTGTAGAAGTTTCTCGCTGTACAATTAGCAGATTTAGGGGTGTACAATCTGCAACAGGCGCTGAGGTAGACGGATGGCAGACATGGGAGAATGTTAGCCGGTCTGGCTGACAAAAAGAAAGCCTCCTCAGTCTGTTCTGCAATGCGTGGGAATATACGATCACTTCATTATTGATCTCTGTCCCTCTCTCCTCGGTCCGGGAGCCCACCAACTTATACTTGTGTCGCAGCAACAACGGGAAATCAACGAAAACGCAACTGAACTCCTCCTCTCTTCTCTTCTCTTTATCTCGGAGATAGCGAGAGCGAGGTAGCGAATCATTCACTTGAACGAATGACTGATTTAAATCATTAATTTGACCCTCTTACATTTTCAAAGCATTAGACGCGAAAGCAGCCTCCGAGGGAGATTCCATTAATGACGATTCCTCTCCAGATCTCAACTCTGCAATTCCAACGGTCTTTCAAGAAGGCTGTTTCCAAACTTACTCCGTGGTAAGAATAAACATGAGTATATAGTATATACTGGACTTTTTTTTTTAGTATGTACTCTTGTTAGAAAATCCACAAACGATTAGGGAAAACACGGGAATTTTACTGGAAGCAAGTAGAGAGATAGGTTTGGAAGTAAATCCCGAAAAGAAAGTATATGATTATGTCTCGTGATGAGAATATTGTACGAAATGGAAATGTAAAAATTGGAAATTTATCTTTTTGAAGAGGTGGAGAAGTTCAAATATCTTGGAGCAACAGTAACAAATATAAATGACACTCGGGAGGAAATTAAACACAGAATAAATATGGGAAATGCCTGTTATTATTCGTTTGAGAAGCTTTTATCATCCAGTCTGCTATCGAAAAATCTGAAAGTTAGAATTTATAAAACAGTTATATTACCGGTTGTTCTTTATGATTGTGAAACTTGGACTCTCACTTTGAGAGAGGAACATAGGTTAAGGGTGTTTGAGAATAAGATGCTTAGGAAAATATTTGGGGCTGAAAGGGACGAAGTTACAGGAGAATGGAGAAAGTTACACAACACAGAACTGCACGCATTGTATTCTTCACCTGACATAATTAGGAACATTAAATCCAGACGTTGAGATGAGCAGGGCATGTAGCACGTATGGGCGAATCCAAAAATGCATATAGAGTGTTAGTTGGGAGGCCGGAGGGAAAAAGACCTTTAGGGAGGCCGAGACGTAGATGGGAAGGTAATATTAAAATGGATTTGAGGGAGGTGGGATATGATGATAGAGAATGGATTAATCTTCCTCAGGATAGAGACCAATGGCGGGCTTATGTGAGGGCGGCAATGAACCTCCGGGTTCCTTAAAACCCAGTAAGTAAGTATATACTCTTGTTAGTAAGAATAAAAACATTTGAATACGTACTCATTTTTGATTACATACTCATAACATGGAAGCATAGTAGAATATACTCTTGTACAGAATATATACTCATGCTTGATAAGAATAAAAGCTAGTATATTCTCATATTTATAAGTTCGTTCTCATGTTATTCTGAGTATGGTTTGTAGCAGGCTCAATTCTGAATATTTGTTGATTTGTGTTCAGTTTAAAGGTAAATAAAAAAATGGCATAATTTATGAACGATGTAGTGCCTCATGGAAAATATAGAAAATACGTGAACTTCAGAAGCCTTTAACGCTTCACAAAAGTGAATGTGAAAAAGGTTAAACACGTATTTGTTCTTCATAAAAACATAACCTATAAGAATATGAATGGCTATCAAATTATAAGGTTAGATTGTATTGTTAAATATAATTAACAATTACAGTTTGTTTGGTAAAATTTGAATTGCAAATAGAAATTACTTGTAACTTTAAATTATATAATATATATATAATTTATTTCAAGAAATAGTCTGCCCAGGCATCCTGGGTTGCCAAAAACACAGAATAACACACATATAAGAATAGTAATGATTACAGTAAGATAGATGAGTCAAATTGAAATGTGAACTAGGAGCTGAAGTTTAAGAAATAACAAATTTGTACATATATATATATATATATATATATATATATATATATATATATATATATATTATGTAACAATCACACACTAACGAATAGAAAAGGGGGATTATGATATTCCGTAATCTTACGGGCGCAGTCAAATTGAAATTAAACTTGTGATCGAGCTTAATAATTTAATTTAATTTAATTTAGATATGACTAGCATTACTATTATTATTATTATTATTATTATTATTATTATTATTATTATTATTATTATTATTATTATTACATAATTATTTTATTGGTGTTGTGAAGACGAAAAGAATTGTCATTGTATTATATTAATTATGTATTATATTGTCTTGTATTTGTAGTATTGTATTACTTTGAATTCTATTGTATTGTATTGTATTAATTTTGTTATATTCATAGCACTGTAGTAATTTTTATCATACTGGTTGAGTGGAAGAGAAGGCCGAATGGCCTTAACTCTGCCAGTTAAAATAAACCATTATTATTATAAATGATTTTTCAGAATTGCCACAGATCCTTTAATGGTTGAAGTAATTATTTTTGGAATGATGTCATGGATTCCAAATGTTCTGATAGTGTTTACAGTTGATCGTGGGATGGTGCCCCTCGCTCCGATCATTAAACCATGTACTTCCCAGGTGCCTTCCATCTGATATTTTTCTCGAAAATACGGAATAGTAGGCTCATAAATTTGTTGTTTTTCTTTGTTGACCTCGGATGGTTGGGTCTGGCTCATCTCAAATCTAACAGTTGGGTCCAGTATAAAGCCTTTACTATTAGTCTTGTCTAGAGCCACGATGTCCGCTCTTCTAATTCCGCCGCCTTCAGACGCAACGCAGTGCACCTCTTCATGGACCTCGAAGGATTTGTTTCTAAGGGCTTGTGCTATTAGTTTTCGGATGTTATGATGGCGTGAATTTCTCAGGAGTTCTCCATGCTGACAGGATCCTAGGACGTGTGCTAAGGTTTCAATCTCGTTGCAGTATCTGCAACGGAAACCGTCCAAGGATCTCCCATGAAGACTTCTCACTGGTGCTACGTTAGCATTCATCTTAATTGCGTCCCGCCATTCAGAGGAAGATAGACCCTCCTTAGAAAAAATCCATTTATTTCCGGGAGTATATTCTTGAAATAAAATAACACCTTTTCCTTTATGTGGAAGCGCACACCATTTGTCGTACTCTTGTTTCCTAACTCTCTATAATAAAAAATAGAATCAGCATAACTGGAATTCTAGAAATGGATTGTAATCTCTATCAATCCAACATCCCGTAATGACGATTTCCCAGTTCTATTTTCTTGTGTCCTGTTTATTAACGTCACTTATCTGATTCACTGTCTCTTTCGTCTTTATTTATTTATTCATTTACTTATTTATTTATAAAAAGCAAACCACACACCACTACAGCATGCGAATAGCATGTGAAAGTCTATAAAAAAAAACTGAGCATCACGGTGCAAGGTGGTCAAAGAGGAAAGGTAACCCGAGTACATACTAACTTTTAAACGATCAAGAAGGCTGTAGAGATGAGTATATATTCGCGTTATTTAGAATGTCTTTATTCTTACGAAAATGAGTATGTTCTAGTGATTACGAGTATATAATCACAGGAAGTGCTCATACTCAAAAGCATAAACCTTGAGAAAGTACTTAAGCTTTATTCTTACTACCCACTGTCACATAGGCCTACAATCATTCCATCAGTAAAATATGTGAATGTTTCATTAAAACATTTTATATTCTGTACTGTGTTTACAGATCTCTCTTAAATTGACTCGAAAAATAGGCACAAAGCACACATGTAACAATTTTCGATACGACCGAAAAAAAAGTTTATTTTGACATCAGATGCTACAAGTAGCTAGTGTACTGCCATTCGCATCCAAGTTAAAAGATTGGATTTCAATTGACGATCCCTTTACTACGATGGTAAAATCGAGGTATGCAAAGCGTGCGACAAACGCATTGGCTGCTCCATGAAGTCACAATTAGAACAGCATTTAAAAATTGAACTTCATGTGAGAAATAAAAGTCTTCTTTAGTGTAGGGGAGTAGTGGGTACAATGAGACAAAATATTAAGACATATGTATGCAAGTGATAATTCAAGTGTTTTTAAAATCAAGTGCAATAGAAATAGACATTAAAACATGGATAAACAAAAATGTTAATAGATAAAGGACATAATATACAATACGTGTTTGTAAAAAAATGCAAATGTCTCACTGTTCCCATTCAGGAGGGTACAGTGAGAAACCACAGTGTCTATTAACGGACATTGAAATGATTTACATTTATTTCAAAAGAAAGGAAAGCTTGCTGTCTCTTTATCTTGACATGTTTTGTAGGCTTACTTAGAATCATTTTGATGTCTGACTTCGAAACCATTGAAACATCTGGAACATTTTGAAAAAGTGAATTTTCCATGACATTTCTAACTTTTGCGAAAAAATGAAATGAATTTTTGGTGACAACAAAGGTTATAATTATAAGAATTTAATGTAATTCTTTATTATTTTTTATCATTTTCTTAAAATTTGTGAATAATTTTTATTTATGAAACCATTAAAATGTAATGTATCCATTATTTTAAGCTACAGTTCCTAAATTGGTTACTAGTATGTTCATTTTTAATGTTAGTTATTGGTAAATGTAATATAATTACAGTTTGTTTTTGCAAATCATTGGTACATGGGAACAGTGAGGCGTCTCAGTGTACCCTTCAATTGCATGTCTCACTGTTCTCTTTACGCATAGTTCATTTAAAAATGACGCCATCACTTCAAAATTAAAACAAGAAAGACGAAACTTTGCCAAACATAATCTCAAATACCATAGTATTAGTTAACAAAACATTCATATTTATATCTCATTTGTATGTCCAATACAGGGTGTATCTAAATTGGTGTCAAATATTTCGGGGACATGTTCCTAACACCAAAACATTACAAAAAGTACTTATGAACATTGGTCTCAAAATAATTTATTTCAGAGTTACAAGACAAAATTTAATGTTACAAAAATCGCTCGAAGTGGCTTCCTTCTGCTTCGATGTGTCCCCTAAACCTGCGTTACATGCTCTGGCGTACTCTGTTGAAAATTCCTGGAGTGTTTCGTATTTCGTGAAATCCAGTTTGGATACCCTCTCAGAATATCAACATTAAGTACAGGATTCGCATAAACCAGGGACTTTAAATGTCCCCAGACGAAGAAATCCATTGGATTGAAATCAGGCGATCGAGCGGGCCATGCAATGAATCCCCTTCGACCAATACATCTTTGGGGAATTACGAACTATCAGACTGAAATGAGCTGGAGCAGCATCGTGTTAAAACACATTCGTTGGATGACGTCCAAAAGCACATCATCAATTAAATGATGCAAATCATTTCGTTCTATTCACTCACAGAATACATTTTCTTCTGATTTCTTCGCTCTACAAAATACAAACAAACAAAAAACCACCAAACAATCAGCGGTCAATTAAGGGACAAATCCTTTAATAACTCCCTAACGAATGGTTTTCGTACCCATGTTCCTATTAACTTTTTTAATTGTTTTGATGTTAGGAACACGTCCTCAAAATATTTGACACCAATTTAGATACACCCTGTATAACCTTCATTCAACACATGCCAAAATTTTACTTCTGGAGTGAAAAATTACGAATTATTTTTTTATCACTCACCTTTATAACTACAATCAAATCGAGTATGAAAATACTGTTACTTTACTCATGCAACAGTCGACCTGGTTGGCGAGTTGGTATAGCGCTGGCCTTCTATGCCCAAGGTTGCGGGTTCGATCCCGGGCCAGGTTGATGGCATTTAAGTGTGCTTAAATGCGACAGGCTCATGTCAGTAGATTTACTGGCATGTAAAAGAACTCCTGCGGGACAAAATTCCGGCACATCCGGCGACGCTGATATAACCTCTGCAGTTGCGAGCGTTGTTAAATAAAACATAACATTTACATTTACTCATGCAACATAAAACTTCACTGTTACCAACATCTCAACATCAAAATTTACCATCTAATAAAAAAGTTTTGCCTACATCTCAACATCAAAATTTACCATCTAATAAAAAATGTCTTACCAACATCTCAACATCAAAATTTACCATCTAATAAAAAATGTCTCACTGTTCCCCCTGTCTTACTGTACCCACTTCTCCCCTACTGTGTTTTGTCCTATTTCATAGCACGGCCGGCCTTGTAAGGGAGGATGTGCTGAAAGCAGCGGCCTTCTTCGGGATGTAAATGCAGCGTTTTCGCCACGTTAATATCCTGACCTTGTCGATTATTTCTTCGTTCGTATGTATGCTTAATGACCGACCGCGTTAATGGGTCTGTCTCGGTGCCTATGCCGTATAAGGCACAGCTGCGTCAATCCACCATACAACGTAGACGGATCTGGATGATTCTGTGTTGCTGTGCAGAGTGAATAAGGCGAAACTGCGCTTATCTACTGTGAAAACTACTGCTAAAATCCGAATGCAGCTAAAGAATTTTGGTCCCAGATAAGTTAATCAGTGGCAGTAGTGAGAAGGGGACTAGTGCCCGTGTGCACCATTCTCGATTAAAATTTGACCATGGTTAAGTCGGCACTTGACCATCTTCAACGCCAATTTGCGGAGTATCAATCTCGATCAAAGTTAAACAAGCGAGTTGATGATGATCAAATTTGATCACGGGTGTGGGACCGATTATCTTGAATTGAACATGATCAAGTCGAGAAAACCAAAATGGCGGCACGATTTGACGTGCTTGATGGAATTGAGGAGCGTTTTTGCAAAAGTCGATAGATGCAGAAATCAAGATTTTACAGAAATTACACTAAGTAACAGGATCTATCGAGTTTTGAAAAAGACCTGGAAGGTTTGGTAGTCTCTACATACGGTATGAATCAAGTTTTGGTAAATCTGATTTCATAGATTGATTCCGGAGAAAGAAAATATACGATATCCATATGTAACTCACTTTCGAAAAATTCTGCATCTATCGACTTTTGCAAAAACGGTCCTCAATTGAAGATGAAATGATGTATCTTGAACACGCAAATCACTGCGGAAATAACAGAATTGGTGTTATTGTAGAAAGAGTAAGTTTGTAGATGAATAATAAATTTTTTTCTCAAAATAGACTAATGTGTTATATATGTTTCTGCTTTGGAAGATCGGGACTTTACTTGAGGACAAAATATTATTTAGGCCTAATTGTCCAATTTTGTTAACATAATAATAAAGTAGTTATTCTATGCAGGTAGTAATAAGGTAAAACTAAATGACCATTTTGTAGAATTCGAGATTATCACTTATTAGCTATAGATTTGTCGTTTGAAACTATTAGGACCTACATGACGTTTTGGACAATTAGGCTATTTATGCTTGAATTAAGAGAAATTACACGGATACCTTCCTTTCCCTCTTACTCCAAAATTCCAACCTTGTGAACACAAAATAAATGGATAAATTTCAGAACAAGGATACTTTCCTTTCCCTCTTACTCCAAAATTTCAACCTTGTGCACACAAAATAAATTGGCACTAAAAACTTCCTTTTCGTATGCATTATGATGCGTATTCGACATACACAGACGAATTGCTTTTTTTTTTTTTTTTTAATTTTAAAATAATTGTTAGCGAGGTATCAGTATACTGAAATTTTCCCAAATAAATTATTGGTACTGAAATGTGTCTTTTCATAAGCAAGATGATGAGAATTCGACAAACACATACAAATCTGCTCTTTTTAGTAGCCTATTTCAAGATAATTGTCAGTGAGGTATCCTTATACTGAAATTTTCCCAATTATCAATAATCTGAAATAACCACTGTATAAATTACGTTACAAATTATGTGGAATTATGTAAACACGTATAACTCATGTGAATTGTGAGGTTAAATCCAACCAGGTAGCCTGCTTTTCTCTTAAAGAACTTCCGTCAGTACTTTTATTCTGTAATATGGATGCATAATTGCTGACGAGTTCTAAAGGAATTCCCACTTCGAACTGTGAGAAGTTCGATGCTCTTTTCTTTCTTTTTCTTTTCTTTTTTTTTTTTTTTCCATGATTATTGAAACTTGTTATTTGAAAACTGTGAGGATGTTTGAAAGCAGTCCGACAAACAAAAATGAAGCGATAATTGGCAGAGTGCGTTCGTTCGCTGTTTTATACGCGGTAACCTAGCGCTCAGATGATTCTTCTCAAGCGAGCGTACCATCAGCTGACGGTACTGAGTTGATCGAGAGAAAATGTCGGTGCACCGCATCTGTAACTTGATCACTGTCAAGAATTAACCATGTTTCCGTGATTTCTGATAAACGGGCTAGATGATCGAGAATGGTGCACACGGCCATTGGACTCCGACCTCTTCTAGAAATAGTTCAAAATGTTACTTTTATTTCAGTTTCAATTCATATAAATAAATGCGCATGTTCTCAAAATAGTAGCGCTGTCAAGGCTGGTTCACAATAAACCGGAAACGAGAGTCGGAACGAAAACGAACACGGTAAAAATTGTTAAAATGTGTACATTTAAATGTAAGCATTCACAATTAACGAAAAGCTTGCCGGAGCCCGGGATCGGGAACAGAGAGTTGGCCAAGTTTCAACTTTGGCCTTCACGTTTCCGATCACAGCCTACTAGATTCATTCTATTGCCATCTAAAAGTTATTTTGTTGTCGTATATTTTGTAGCAATAAGACCGTGACATAACCTATACATTATTTTGTTCTGTGCTGTGCATCATGGAGCAAGTTTTATTTGATGAGATTCTAATATTGAGTGTTGAGGAAAATCCTCACGTTTACGATAAGCGGCGCGCCTCGTATAAAGATGAGAAAATGAAGGGGAATACGTGGCTTTCAGTAGCTGTATCTTTGAACACCGATCGTAAGTGAATCATATTTTATTACTGTATTGGTTGTATTACACAGTACATATTCATGCTTCAATTCAATAACTACTGTTGTGTTCATTTTTTTTCTATTACAAATGTTTCTTCTCTAATTATTTTACGTTATGGTAGACTTAAAATAGGTTGTGATAATAAAGATGCATGGGTATATTTATAGTACCGTACTTAATGAAATATTTCAGTTAAAATTTCGAAGTTGGTTAATCTGTGTTTATGTTGGCTGCCTTGTACTCATGAGAGAACGCTATTGGTTAATTATACACAAATAATATCAGAATGCGTAATATCGACTTTATATATTGTTATTGACATGCATATCGATATGCATAGTCATCTACGTTCTCGGTTTATTGTGAATCAAAAATGTTCATATTCACGTCCTCTGCTTCTCGTTTTCATTCTGGTTCTCGTTCCCGGTTTATTGTGAATCAGCCTTCATTCTAAGAATCGCTGCTTTTACAAATCTGGCTTTCAGGTATAGCTTCCTCTAAAGTTGATTTCGCGTGTGTAATCGTTACAGTACCGAGTACATTTGCTTGTAAGTAACTGTAATTGAATTAAGTAAAATCGCTTGAACTACAAGTTCAGTATATATAGACCGTTTACAGGATCTGCCTATTAGTTGGTTTTGTGTCTTCTCAATGAGGAAGGATTAAACCTGGCGGAGGTGAAACACTTGGAACTTGGGACTTCTTTCGGTTTATGTCTGAAGTCGTGTCTATATAGCTACATAAAACCGTTATTAGAACAACAAAATCCAGAAAGCCTCGACTTTCTGTAAACTTCAGGCTGGATTTCATATCCACAAAGGTTACCATGGCAACTGTACCAACTGTTTTCATTTGAATACAAGAGAGTAAAAGGGAATGTGCTTTTTAGTGACGAACGCCTATAAGACGAATGCAGTCGACCCGCGGAGAAATAATTTAATATTTTTGATGTTGAATACTCGCTCGGGACACGTGGACAATGTGTAGCAGTGTGTAGTACTCATACTGCATATTCCCCTAATACACGGAAATTCCCCAGAGAATTGTTACTGAAATTGTTACTGTAACGTTTTTAATAAAATTGTATTTCGAAAATGGGATTGAACTGGAGCTTTTAAACATGTGCAAGAGGAGGATTGAATTTTTGTGGCCTTTTTAAATAGAATAACAAATATACCTATCAGTTTTGATCTGCAACATTTTGGAAATCTGTTAATACAACCTGTATTTTCGGTATACCTTTCAGTTCTCCTTCTTTTAGGGCTATGCTACACGAACGTTAAAAACGTTGCGTTGACAACGCTCTTTTATAGGAACTTAATTTTTGGTAATATAATCGCTTGTATAACTGCATGACTATACTACACAAGCGTTAAAAATGCTGCTTTTGGTTGCGTTCCTTCGACGTTGGGAAGTTTCAACGCAGAGGTCTGCGTTGGCAACGCCATCTTTGCAAACGTATTCATACTACATGTGCGTCACCAACGCAACGTCAACAACAGACTGGATCTTGTCAAGCAAATGCAGTTTTTACTACCTACTCTTGGTGAGAATGAAACCATTTCGAATATACCTCCACCTAAGCAAGAAGACATACCGGATGGTATTATTTCTCAGGCTACTTCGGGTCGTGAGAGTAATGTAAACGATACCCAAACAAAATCGGGACCATCTCTTCCCTCGACAGGGACAGGAAGAAAAGAAAAATCTGAAAATATTCTAGTAACTGCAACAAGGGATATTACAAATATATTATCAGAGAACGTGGCCATACAAAGACAAGACAGAGAGAATGACAAGGATGGAATCAAAGCTTTCCTATTATCGAATAATTTCGAGGGAAAAATTGTTCCGGAGCCGGGTATCGAACCCGGGACCTTTGGTTTAACGTACCAACGCTCTACCACTGAGCTACTCGGGAACTCTAACCGACACCGATCCAATTTTTCCCTCTATATCTACAGACCTCAAAGTGGGCTGACAACCGTCAAGCAACCAACTTCGAGTGCACACTAACTCCGTGTGACCATAAATCAACTTTACAGGGAGTTATACCTGAAAATCTTGATTTGCATAATACACGTCACTGTTCGTTAACAGAAAACCACAATTTAAGTCACACGGAGTTAGTGTGCACTCGAAGTTGGTTGCTTGACGGTTGTCAGCCCACTTTGAGGTCTGTGGATATAGAGGGAAAAATTGGATCGGTGTCGGTTAGAGTTCCCGAGTAGCTCAGTGGTAGAGCGTTGGTACGTTAAACCAAAGGTCCCGGGTTCGATACCCGGCTCCGGAACAATTTTTCCTCGAAATTATTCAAATCAACTTTACAGGGAGTTATACCTGAAAATCTTGATTTGCGTTTCCTATTATCATTTGTCAAAATCATGGACAATTTACCTCCAGAGCTTGCAATTGAAGCCCGTTTCAAAGTTTCTGAAGTGTTCAGAAACCTGCTTGTCGAGCAACGGGCAACATCAAGAATGTCCCAATTGTCAGATATGTCGCCATTGAGTGTTAATGCCGATGGTTCAAATGATTCTGAATTCATTGTTAATTTCAGTCAGTTGTAATGTTCTTAATTTTCAACATATTATGCATAAAATAAAAATATAATCATTACAAATTAAGGAAAATTTTATTACTTACCTTAATCTTACAAGCAGCTTTTCGACAGGATGATATCATTTCCTCATTACAGTATCAGTTTTCCTGATTTTATGAGAAATTAAATTCAAAAGATGATCAAAACTTTTTATTGACATTCTGCAATAGAAAAAAACTTGTCGGGATACTGTCGGTGATTTTCAAATGCAGTACTGTATAAAACTTTCCTGTCGAAAGTCTCTTAATGTCTGCGGTTTCTCCTTTTCCTCTCTTTTTGAGACAGACTTACAAATTGAACACATAGCAGAGCTACATATGCAACTTGCATAACATCCATTGCAGTTCTGAAACCAAACACAGCGTCCCTAATGCAACGTGTAGTTTATACATGTTTCATGCGTTGCCAACGCCTGTCAACGTAACATTTTTAACGTTCGTGTAGTATAGCCCTTAGGGTTGCCAACCTTCCCATATTTTTAATAGTCTCCGGCTCCCGTATTATTCTTCTCTTCGAGCATTTTTCTCCCTTATTTTTGCATAATGTAAAAATTTTATTCTAAACATTTGATTTTTCCGTGAATAATGATTGATTATATGATGAATTTTGTTGTTGCCAATGGAGTATGAAACTAATTTTTGACGCATATTTATGCTATGAACTGTTGAATTAGTTACAAAGTGCAAATCTAGTTTTTCAGATAAAGCTTCCTGTAAAGCAGATTTGAATAATTTCAAGGGAAAAATTGTTCCGGGGCCGGGTATCGATCCCGGGACCTCTGGTTGAACGTACCAGCGCTCTGCCAACTGAGCTACCCGGGAACTCCACCCGACACCGTCTCAACTTTTCCCTTTATATCCACACAACTCGCGTGGGCTGACGAAACGCCAGAGACCCACATCGAGTGCATACAAACTCTGTGTGACTTGGAATTGTGGTTTTCTGTTAACGTACACAGTGACGTATATATTATGCAAATCTAGTCTTTCAGGTAAAGTTTCCTGTAAAGCAGAACTAAAGCTGCATCTACACAGTTCAATATTCCGATCGCGTATGCGTGCAATCTGGGAAGAATATTGAAAGAATCAAGTTTAAAAGGTACGTTCAATTAAAATGCATAATATATACGTCACTGTGTACGTTAACAAAAAACCACAATTCCAAGTCACACAGAGTTTGTGTTCACTCGATGTGGGTCTCTGGCGTTTCGTCAGCCCACGCGAGTTGTGTGGATATAAAGGGAAAAGTTGAGACGGTGTCGGGTGGAGTTCCCGGGTAGCTCAGTTGGCAGAGCGCTGGTACGTTCAACCAGAGGTCCGGGATCGATACCCGGCCCCGGAACAATTAGTTACAAAGTGTTCACGATTACATACGAGGAAGTTTATTATGAAAAAAACAGATTGAGGTTTTTCCGGGGTTTTCCCTCAACCCAATATGAGCAAATGCTGGGTAACTTTAGGTGCTGGACCCTGGACTCATTTCACCGGCATTATCACCTTCATCTCATTCAGACGCTAAATAACCTGAGATGCTGATAAAGCGTCGTAAAATAACCTACTAAAAAATAAATGAAATAAATTTCACTTTCACAATGAAACCTCAAGCAGGCAACTTGCCCGGACCGGGAATCAAACCCGGGTCACCTGGTTTCGCGGCCAGACGCGCTAGTCGTTACTCCGCAGTTGTGGACAATTTATTTTATTGTTAGTAATCTTGTTTCCTCAATTTTGAAGTAAAATTATTGTATCGTAAGCAATGTGAAAGAGAAATTTAGTATACTATTAGTATTCATGTCTCTCATGGCAAATCTAGCGCGCTATCAAAAGGAATGTGTTATATGGCAGTAAAATTTTTAATAGCATTCTATGAATATAAAAATCAAACTCAAAACATAAGTGTTGTTCAAGAAATGCATTAAAATGTGCAGTCTTTATAGAAAGTAATTCTTTCCAGAAATGGGTTTTAGTGCTCACCCGTCTAAAATCAAGCCGTGTTAATTTTATAAATTTGACAAAAAAGCTGGCTGGTTTTGTTCTAAGCATACGAAGTAGAAATGCTCGTACAAAAAGGGTGTTTCATCTCATGAACAATAATGGACAGGTGTTCGAAACAGGAGCATAAAAACATGAGAATAAAGTTGTTTTTTTAGTAACTGAACCAAATAATTTGACATGTTTTTCTATGTGAAATTTTTCGATTCCTTAGTCTCCCGTATTTTCTCCAAAAAAGTTGGCAACCGAATCTTTTTTCTCATAAAGTCCCGTCTTCGATCTTGCTGCTAAAGCAGCGTTGTACTCGTGCTACATCCATATAATACAATGTTGACCAGGCAGCTCAGTTGTTACAGAGCAACTAGCTACGAACTGGAAGAGTAGTGGGTTCGACCTCTGGTGGTGACGGGATTTTCTCGTTGCCTAACTTCCAGAACGACCTCGAGGTCCACTTAGCCTTCTATTAAATAAGTAGGGAAAGCCGGGCAAAGCGGATAAGCTAAGATTAAACAATGCTAGAGGCTATATTGTTGTGCTCTCGAAATAAAAACATCATGATATTGGTTGTGACACATGTTGTCCACATATCTAAAAAACAGCAATTCATTTCTCGTACCTATAGACAGTGACATGATTTGAAAAAGAAAATATAGTTAATTATTCCCTTTGCCCGGGTACACGGGCAAAGCGAATAATTAACCCGGGCAAAGTGAATATACCTGTAACATTTTCACATTTCTATTTAATTTTTTGTTATCTTACTTTTTTAAGCACCTTCGTACTATGTTACATTACGAATTTCTTAAAAATCAAGATGAGTCGAATATCATTTAATCGTACATGTCTTTAGCTTTTCGTACAAATTATTCTTCAGGCTTTAGGGTTGAATTATTCTGATCACTTAAGAAGCCAAACTAATTTCCGGCCACCATAATATAGGCCTATACTCCCACGAGACCATCGCACACAATGCAATTCTTAGCGGTATTTTAAAAATTAGAGGGGAATTTGAGTTGTATTTTATCAAATGCTCAATATTTTAAAGGTATTGTGGATCCTACATACAAATGAAGAGACGTGAGAGCTCACGCACGTCTGGGCTATCAATCTTTTCCCTTTGGGGAGAAAAGTTGAAAGATACGTTTAATATTTTATGTAGGCCTATATATCTAGCACAGAAATTTCTCCTGAATTGATGCCAAAATATTTAACTCTTATGTGAAGTTGAAGAGAACTGTTATTCAGCATTTATATATTATATTTCATTCAAAAAGTTTTACAAGTATTATTATTTGCACAGCAATAGCAGTTAATTAAAGTAAAGATCTAAAAATTTGCTATATACTTGTCGGATATTGCATGCGTATGACTATATTAAAAGTGTTGTTATATTCCAGTAATGAAGTTAGTTTAAAAATTATCAGTATTTTGTATTTCTATTGGTGCAGCTCAAGGACACGAAAATCACCTAACATCTTCCTTGTTCAGAATAAATTGTCATTACATAACCAAGGATGAAGATTGATTTCACAAAATAAGAACACTAACAATATAAACTATCTTTCTTAGAATGCTGGCGAAGCACTTTAATTTCACGAAATTGAGGAAACAAGAAAACAAACACTGTAATAAATATCTAACACATTGCTCACGGAACAGTTTTATTACGAAAAATTGAGGATAGAAGATTACTAATATAAGCTTACTCTCACAATCTTTACGTTGCAATTTTATTTCACAAAACTGAGGAAACGAGAACAAGATTACTAACAGTATAATAAATCTCTCTCACAGTGCTAATGAATCAGTTTTATTTAAATAACTGAGAAACAAAAAGACTAATAGTGTCCTAAATTTCTCTTTCACATTGCTTACGATACAATAACTTTACTTCAAAAAATTGAGGAAACAAGATTACTAACAATGGAATAAATATCACTTTCACAATGATTCCGATTCAATTTTAATTCACAAAATTGGGGGAAGAGGGTTACTAACAATGAAATAAATCTCACTTTCACAATGCTCCCCATACAATTTCATTTCACAAAATTGGCGATGACTAATAATATAATAAATCTCACTTTCACAATGCTCCAAATACAATTTGATTTCACAAAATTGAGGTAAGGGGATGACTAACAATATAATAAGTCTCACTTTCACAATGATTCCGTTACAATTTCATTTCACAAAATTGAGGAAACGGGATGACTAACAAATTAACGATATGATAAACCTCACTTCTATAATGCCTCCGATACAATTTTATTTCACAAAATTGAGGAAACAAGATTGCTAACAATATAATAAACCTCACTTCCACAATGCTTCCGATACAATTTTATTTCACAAAATTGAGGAAACGAGATTGCTAACAATATAATAACTCTCACTTCCATAATGCTTCCGATACAATTTTATTTCACAAAATTGAGGAAACAAGATTGCTAACAATATAATAAATCTCACTTTCATATTGCTTCCGATACAATTTTATTTCACAAAATTGAGGAAACAAGATTGCTAACAATATAATAAATCTCACTTTCATAATGCTTCCGATACAATTATATTTCACAAAATTGATGAAACGAGATTGCTAACAATATAATAAATCTCACTTCCATAATGCTTCCGGTACAATTTTATTTCACAAAACTGAGGAAACGAGATTGCTAACAATATAATAACTCTCACTTCCATAATGCTTCCGGTACAATTTTATTTCACAAAACTGAGGAAACGAGATTGCTAACAATATAATAACTCTCACTTCCATAATGCTTCCGGTACAATTTTATTTCACAAAACTGAGGAAACGAGATTGCTAACAATATAATAACTCTCACTTCCATAATGCTTCCGGTACAATTTTATTTCACAAAACTGAGGAAACGAGATTGCTAACAATATAATAACTCTCACTTCCATAATGCTTCCGGTACAATTTTATTTCACAAAACTGAGGAAACGAGATTGCTAACAATATAATAACTCTCACTTCCATAATGCTTCCGGTACAATTTTATTTCACAAAACTGAGGAAACGAGATTGCTAACAATATAATAACTCTCACTTCCATAATGCTTCCGGTACAATTTTATTTCACAAAACTGAGGAAACGAGATTGCTAACAATATAATAAATCTCACTTCCATAATGCTTCCGATACAATTATATTTCACAAAATTGAGGAAACGAGATTGCTAACAATATAATAAATCTCACTTCCATAATGCTTCCGGTACAATTATATTTCACAAAACTGAGGAAACGAGATTGCTAACAATATAATAACTCTCACTTCCATAATGCTTCCGGTACAATTTTATTTCACAAAACTGAGGAAACGAGATTGCTAACAATATAATAACTCTCACTTCCATAATGCTTCCGGTACAATTTTATTTCACAAAACTGAGGAAACGAGATTGCTAACAATATAATAACTCTCACTTCCATAATGCTTCCGGTACAATTTTATTTCACAAAACTGAGGAAACGAGATTGCTAACAATATAATAACTCTCACTTCCATAATGCTTCCGGTACAATTTTATTTCACAAAACTGAGGAAACGAGATTGCTAACAATATAATTAATCTCACTTCCATAATGCTTCCGATACAATTATATTTCACAAAATTGAGGAAACGAGATTGCTAACAATATTATAAATCTCACTTCCATAATGCTTCCGGTACAATTATATTTCACAAAACTGAGGAAACAAGATTGCTAACAATATAATAAATCTCACTTCCATAATGCTTCCGATACAATTATATTTCACAAAATTGAGGAAACGAGATTGCTAACAATATAATAAATCTCACTTCCATAATGCTTCCGGTACAATTTTATTTCACAAAACTGAGGAAACGAGATTGCTAACAATATAATAACTCTCACTTCCATAATGCTTCCGGTACAATTTTATTTCACAAAACTGAGGAAACGAGATTGCTAACAATATAATAAATCTCACTTCCATAATGCTTCCGGTACAATTTTATTTCACAAAACTGAGGAAACGAGATTGCTAACAATATAATAACTCTCACTTCCATAATGCTTCCGGTACAATTTTATTTCACAAAACTGAGGAAACGAGATTGCTAACAATATAATAACTCTCACTTCCATAATGCTTCCGGTACAATTTTATTTCACAAAACTGAGGAAACGAGATTGCTAACAATATAATAACTCTCACTTCCATAATGCTTCCGGTACAATTTTATTTCACAAAACTGAGGAAACGAGATTGCTAACAATATAATAACTCTCACTTCCATAATGCTTCCGGTACAATTTTATTTCACAAAACTGAGGAAACGAGATTGCTAACAATATAATAACTCTCACTTCCATAATGCTTCCGATACAATTTTATTTCACAAAACTGAGGAAACGAGATTGCTAACAATATAATAACTCTCACTTCCATAATGCTTCCGGTACAATTTTATTTCACAAAACTGAGGAAACGAGATTGCTAGCAATATAATAACTCTCACTTCCATAATGCTTCCGGTACAATTTTATTTCACAAAACTGAGGAAACGAGATTGCTAACAATATAATAACTCTCACTTCCATAATGCTTCCGGTACAATTTTATTTCACAAAACTGAGGAAACGAGATTGCTAACAATATAATAACTCTCACTTCCATAATGCTTCCGATACAATTTTATTTCACAAAACTGAGGAAACGAGATTGCTAACAATATAATAACTCTCACTTCCATAATGCTTCCGGTACAATTTTATTTCACAAAACTGAGGAAACGAGATTGCTAACAATATAATAACTCTCACTTCCATAATGCTTCCGATACAATTTTATTTCACAAAACTGAGGAAACGAGATTGCTAACAATATAATAACTCTCACTTCCATATTGCTTCCGATACAATTATATTTCACAAAATTGAGGGAACAAGATTGCTAGCAATATAACAAATCTCACTTTCATATTGCTTCCGATACAATTTTATTTCACAAAATTGAGGGAACAAGATTGCTAACAATATAACAAATCTCACTTTCATATTGCTTCCGATACAATTTTATTTCACAAAATTGAGGAAACAAGATTGCTAGCAATATAACAAATCTCACTTTCATATTGCTTCGTCGTGTTATATCAGTAGTAGAGTAAGCGCTTCCTGACGATGCGGCTCGGGTTCGATTTCCGGTATGATTAATGAAGCGTTTTTTATACCATGAAACTTAACTTATGTCTCTTGTCTCGTGATTGTTCTGTCGTCCTGTTTCCTGCAAACCTAAAGTGCAGGAAGGCTCGAATTTTGTAGTTACTAATTGCATAGTATTGTATTGTATTGTATTGTATTGTATTGTATTTACTTTCTATGGTATTCGTACATCACTTCACAGCTAGAATATGGAACTTTTAAAGAAGATCTTCATACTACTATAAAGTCTTAATTATAGTCACAGTCTAGTTGAAATATATACAGAAGAGTTTTACAATATAGTCTACTAGTACAACACAAAAATTCAGTATCAACATTTAATACAACACAGAAATATTCATGAAGCGTTGTTTAATACCATAAATTCACGTACAGAATAGAAGGCGTGAGAAATTAGGTATTTGTTTAATTTGGCCCTAAATAATCTTATGTTTTGAGTTTTATTTTTTATATGCATAGGAAGGCTATTAAAATTTTACTGCCATATAACGCACTTATTTTTGATAGCTCGCTAGACTTGCCGATGGAGTATGAAAGTCATTTTTGACGCATATTTATGCCATGAACTGTTGAATTAGTTACAAAGTGTTCACGATTGCATACGAGAAAGTTTATTGTGAAAAATATACTGGCAAGCCATGGACATTATTTGTAGTTTTTTGAAAATGGTCCTACACGATTTTGGCAACTGCTATTATTACAATAATCATTTTTGTAGTAGGAATATACTGTTATTATCTGCTTTCCCCAGACTATTATGCCAAAACTCATTACCGAGTGGAAGTATGCAAAGTATATTGTTTTTAAGGTATTGATATTATTTTACTATCTCTTGCATAGATCTAATACCAAAACACGCAGAATTTAGTTTGCGGGTAATTTATTTTAAACCATTTTTCTAATTTAAAACATTATCGATTTTTAAGCCAAGAAATTTGATGGTTGTTGTTTCAGTTAGGGACATGTTGTTAATTATTGTGCTTGAAATTTGTGAGGTTGAATATGGGCAGGATTTAAATTGGATTATGTTAATTTTGTTACAATTTAATACCAATTTATCGGCTGAGAAGCTTTCACATATTTTGAGGTTTAGAAAAACAAACAATCCGTTTCCTGAAAGTTCACAGAGAGTGAGTAGAGGAGAATAATACCTAAAATATGGTTCTTCTATTACGTTAGAAGTGTTTTAACTAGAAATCATTAAGTTCTTCTCAGAACTTCTTTTTAACAAAACACTTTCACTTTCGTGTAGGTGATTAATCATCGATGAAGCTAGTGCTGTGCATTCTGTTGACTTTGTTTGATGCTTACATAAAAGCTTAGCGTGGCGCCATGAGAGATATAAGGAACTTTTCCATTACGTTTTTGTTTCAGGCTGTGTTATTGGACGATCTGCGTTCATTATATGAATAAGTAATTTTAAACTGCATATCGTCAGCTAGTCGACTGAAAATTAGCTTTGCATGCAGCTTTCTCCAGTCACATTCCAATTAATTATACGCGAGGTACAAATGTATTTCAATCTTTCATTATTTTCTGCCCAAAAGCAGGTCTTTCACTACAATCGCAGCATTTTCAAAACTTTCCTTCTGCCTTCCTGTTATTATTTATGGGAAAACTATGGTGAAATAATGTTGAAAAATTAACAAAATTCACTTTTTTGTTTTGTTTTTAAAATTGTAATTATACTAGTGGCTTGTGCAGCAAATGCTGCAAACTAAGTTCATTAGTATATATTATATTATTTTAATGTACCGAAGTACATATGATATTTCCATGCAGGTATTCTGCGTCATCATACGATGAAAGAGTAATGGAACGGAGAAAAATTCTCTCCGGCGCCGGGATTTGAACCCGGGTTTTCAGCTCTACGTGCTGATGCTTTATCCATTAAGCCACACCGGATACAACTCCGACGCCGGTTAGAATCGTCTCAGATTAAGCTCCATCTCTTGGGTTCCCTCTAGTGGCCGCCCTCTGCACTACGTCATAGATGTCTATGAACGCAGGACCGAAGTCCACACATGTGCTGAGGTGCACTCGATATGAGTGACTAGTTGACCGGGATCCGACGGAATAAGCGCCGTCTTAAATCACGAAGTGATTTACGCATATCATATACCGGCGTCGGAGTTGTATCCGGTGTGGCTTAGTGGATAAAGCATCAGCACGTAGAGCTGAAAACCCGGGTTCAAATCCCGGCGCCGGAGAGAATTTTTCTCCGTCCCATTACTCTTTCATCGTAAGTTCATTAGAAATTCAAATAAACATTTTTCAGATTTATTTTCAATGAAGAATACCAGATATTCTGAAAGTTATTTGCTTCCGTAATAATGAAAGATACTCTCTCTCTCGAGCCAATACTGAAGAGAACCACGCATATAAATATCTACACCACACCGCCATTAAATATACGAAAAAGACCCAACCCCACTTGATTAATAACTATAAAAATATTTGCAGTTATGTATTGCACTCAGGTTACTTGATATTTATGAGAATAGAAATCACAAATCTTTACTTTTTGCGAGAATATTAATTTGAAAACTCTTTGGCTTAGGGTCGTATTCATAGACGAGACTTTGGACCAAAGTGGACTTTGGAAAGTACAAAGTCACCATTTTCCTATTCAAAGTCGACACTTTGACGAAAGTAAACTTCAATCGTGATTTTGCTTCGAAATCGCCGACAATCTAGACTTTGACTTTGACTTTCGTTCGTGGACATAAGGAAAATGGCTGATATTTGGAAAATTGTTGAATTTTCTGAGAATATTGAAGATATCTAGGAGATTATTAAAACTGCTCATCTTCCTTAGCGTATTATTATAGATTATAAATTCAAATCAAGGCACAGATTTGATAAACAGACGCTATTAAATATCCTCATCATGTTTCAACTTTCATTGGTGTATAATAATCAAAGAGGATTATCTGTTGCACCATAAATACAACTTATTTCATTGCGATATTACTCTATAGGTAAGAATTGATAGCTTAATATTGATTTTTAGTATTTAATTCTATAGATTGATAGGTTATACAGTTGGATATGCAGTTAATTTATAATCCTTTCGGTCGTCATAATAATGTTTAACTGCATATTGATTTCAGATAATTTTTAAGTAGTTCCTACAGACATGCAAGGAATGTCTGCCAACTGTCAACAGGATAATATGTCTCTTTCAGAGTCTGTCATTGGTGGCATCATCTTATTTTCCATACCTTCAGCACAAAATTATTTTATAATGAAACAACTTGGGAGCTTAATGTAAAACTAACGTAACTACAATCGATGTTTTATTCACAAGAAAATTCTTAACAGGCAATACTATTTCAGATGAAATATTATATCATGATGTTTTGTAGTTACGAATTACGATTTTTATGACTAAGTAGAACAAATTGTTGTCGATTGGTGTAAAGACCTAAAAATGTTAATTTTTGTACTTGCGTTAGCTTCACATTTTATTATTCTTACTAGCCGTACCCGTGCGCTCCGCTGCACCCGTTAGAAATAAATATAAAGTAATTATATAATTAAAATAGGACATTTGATCCAGGGAACATTCGTGTTTGATAGAAGGATATATCGTTTATTATGTTACTTAATTGAAATTGAATTAAACAATTAAAATGCGATCATTTTGATCCAGAGACCACTCATTTTGTCATAAAAATTAGTTTAGGAAATACAGGAAACGAATATACAGAATAGCCTATCAAGTTTTCTGTGCATAAGAATCTATTTTAATCTTACCTGTCCTCGATTCACTCAGAAGTTACTGTGATAACATTATAGCATTATGTCCATCTAGAGAAAGTACACTTTCCAATGGTGAATTAATAATTAATTATACAAATCGGTTAATTTAGCTTCCGATATTACTTCATAGAAACGCAGAAACATTATCTGTAGGCTATCTTCCATAGCTTTCGATTGTTTGTGTCCAAGGCCTCTTATAGACGAAGTCATTTGTTTTTTAATTCATTACACGGCCTTAGATGGCAGTTATTTTAATTTTAGAACTCATTTATCTCATTAAATATCAGTCCTATCAAAATTTTTCAAGGAATAAAACTTATCGCAAATTATTTTTAAAGAAACTTTTGTTATGTAACATTTTTCACAAAAATCAATAATAAGTGAGATATTTCGATTTATTTAATTCAAGCCCCCTTATAACCCCCCTTTTAAATAATTTATTTTGAATGCCATATAGCCCAAAATCTAAGCTACAACGAACTTAATTTATATTCCTATTTTCATCGAAATCCGTTCAGCCATTATCGCGTGAAAACATGCAGACAGACAGACAGGCATACAAACAAAAATTTCAAAAAAGCGATTTTCGGTTTCAGGGTGGTTAATTATATATGTTAGGACCAATTATTTTTGGAAAATCGAAAATTACCAGAAAAATGTCGGCTACAGATTTATTATTAGTATAGATGTAAAGCTGCAAGAACGGTTAACAATCGCTTAACATGTACCAATGTTCAATTGTTTCATTGATTTGTGACTCAAAAGATGGCTTTCATTGTGGCAATGCCTACTCTATTTCAACTATCTATATATTCAGTTAGTTTAGAAGGCAGTGATTGTGATTGCCAACATTAGAACAAGATCGTCAAATCTCGACTTAGCAAAGTCAAAGTCAAAGTCTCAGAAGTATTGTCTATGAATAGGAATTTCAACAAAGTTAAACTTTACTACGAAAGTCGACTTTGGGAAGTCTTCCTCCAAAGTCACGTTTATGAATATGTAAGATGTAGAGTTATGTTAAAATGAAAATTGTTCTTTAATATTCAATTATATGGAAGTGGAGGAGAACATTGATCGTATATGGGCAACATTACCGCCTGATTCCATATCTCATACCAAATTGAAATGCGAAGTTAAATGCAATTTCCACCACGAAAATAATTGAGTGTCAGCGGTGACATACGTTAGATACGCGATGCGATGCTGTCGTTATCAGAGTCACAATATCGATTTCGATTCATTGTCTAGGTTGCTAATGTCCCGTACTTACTTACAAATGGCTTTTAAGGAACCCGAAGGTTCATTGCCGTCCTCACATAAGCCCGCCATCGGTCCCTATCCTGTGCAAGATTAATCCAGTCTCTATCATCACATCCCACCTCCCTCAAATCCATTTTAATATTATCCTCCCATCTACGTCTCAGCCTCCCTAAACGTCTTTTTCGTCCGGTCTCCCAACTAACACTCTGTATGCGTTTCTGGATTCGCCCATACGTGCTACATGCCCTGCCCATCTCAAACGTCTGGATTTTAAGTTCCTAATTATGTTAGTGAAGAATACAATGCGTGCAGTTCTGTGTTGTGTAACTTTCTCCATTCTCCTGTAACTTCATCCCGCTTAGCCCTAAATATTTTCCTAAGCACCTTATTCTCAAACACCCTTAACCTATGTTCCTCTCTCAGAGTGAGAGTCCAAGTTTCACAACCATACAGAAGAACCGGTAATATAACTGTTTTATAAATTCTAACTTTCAGATTTTTGGACAGCAGACTGGATGATAAGAGCTTCTCAACCGAATAATAACACGCATTTCCCATATTTATTCTGCGTTTAATTTCCTCCCTAGTGTCATTTATATTTGTTACTGTTGCTCCAAGATATTTTAATTTTTCCACCTCTTCGAAGGATAAATCTCCAATTTTTATATTTCCATTTCGTACAATATTCTGGTCACGAGACATAATCATATACTTTGTCTTTTCGGGATTTACTTCCAAACCGATCGCTTTACTTGCTTCAAGTAAAATTTCCGTGTTTTCTCTAATCGTTTGTGTATTTTCTCCTAACATACATGTCCCGTACTATGTTCTAAAAATTGAAAATGTTCCTTCCAACGTTAGCAAACCGGTCGTACACCGGGTGACGCGGAGCGCTGATGCACACTGAATGGCCAATTGAATAATAATTGCGATAGTACGTGCGGGAGGAATGCACTGACTGCAGCGATTCAAACTACGCACAAAATTCTCCCAATGCGAAGAACCATCCTATCGTAATCACACTGGACTAACGTAATCATTTTCTCCATTCATTCATTGCCAGCATTCTCCAATCTTTCCTATTTTCTGCCGTTCTCTCTGTCTCCGCATATGATCCATATATCTTAATGTCATTTGATATTGTCTTCTGTCCCGAATTCTTCTTCCCTTCACCATTCCTTCCGGTGCATCCTTCAACAGACAGTGACCCAACCAATTCTGAACACCATACGAGAAGTTGTAAAGATATAGGCCTAAGACTTGATTTATGCAGATACAAGACTACACAATAGTAATATGCGTTACAAGAGCGGTATGTTGACGTTTTCATGTTCTCAACTACGTTTCGCTTTTTCAAACTTTTCCTCGAACATGAAAACAAACATACCGCTCGTGTATCGTACATTATTTTGTGCGATGATCTTTTATTACATACCTGAAAGAGGAATTTCTAATTAGCTGCAATGAAATCTCCATCTTGGTTTCTGTTCAATGACGGCAACTTTGGAAAACAAATATATCTATCTTCAACATTGTTCCTATAAAATGTTTTCTGTCTTTACTATACTGCAGCAGGCCGTGATATGCGTCTGTCTTTTTTCCCCAGTCTATGATGAGTCTGGAATCTTGTTGATTTTTTCACGGCTTCCTTAATGTTACTTGCATTACAAATGCAGTAACTTGTATGTATGTATTTATTCACACTGCAATGGGTATATAGCCGGTGGCAGTGGTAACTAATTACACTCAATAATGACAATAATAAACTTATTAATTAAAAATACAATTAATAATAATACTAATAATTAATAATAACAATAATAATAATAATAACAATAACAACAACAACAGGGAATATACTAAACTTTTGTGGTGTTGTTGAGTTTACTTAATTTTTGCAAATATTTAAAAACAATAATTAACAGTGCAATTTAGGTGAAATTGCAGTGGTAAGTTTTCAATGTATAATTATTACTATATTGAACGCCTTTAAAAATAATATGTTAAAAGCCTAAAGCAGTAAAATGAATGTCGCGCTTAAGCGGTAAGAATAGGGAAATTGTTATGTGTGTTACGTTGGGAATACTGAATATGGTATTTCACACTTACCGCATATTGGTTTTGTGCGGAAAGCAAGCAAATACGCACGATCTCGCACAAAACAGTTTTTATTATATGTCTTTGAAGTTTTATAATAGCTTACCAAATTGAAATAAAATTTAAATTATGATTCATTCAAGTCGTTAGTTAAAAGAAAATTGTATGAACACAGTTTGTATGGCATTAACGAATATTTTAACTTGGCAAATAATTCTGTATGATTTTATTTATATTGACGTTGCTGTGCGTAATGTACTTACGTCCAAGCAATAAAGTAGCTATCTATCTATCTATCTATCTATCTATCTATCTATCTATCTATCTATCTATCTATCTATCTATCTATCTATCTATCTATCTATCTATCTATCTCTTCCAGCATCATTCTTTCTTCACCCACTCTTTCCAACACAGCTTCATTTCTTATTCTGTCTGTCAATATCACACGCTCCATTCTTCTCCATATCCACATTTCAAATGCTTCCATTCGCTTCTCTTCACTTCGTCGTAATGTCTATGTTTCTGCCCCATACAATGCCACACTCCATACAAAGCACTTCACTAGTCTCTTCCTTAGTAATTAAAAATTAGCCACGAAATCCCGTGAAGGGCAAGGGCCTCCTGACTATGCAGGGTGGCTTGTCAAGCGGTTCCCGGTTAGCCACTCCGAGAATGGTGTCACTTTTGTAATGTCATAGTTTTCAAGATGCTGTCTGGGTTAACATTGAAGGGTCCATTAGTCGCTAATCAATAGTCACTGTTAGGTTGCAAGTCACTTTGTGGTGAGCTTCCATAATTTCAGAATACAAACTATTAATTTGAAATTGCGAAATTATTTTCGGAATATGTATGGTAAGACTTTCCTGTGTTAAATTTCAACGTACCTCGTTTACTTGTTTCGACCTATTTATGGGTCATCCTCAGAACTGGTCGTTGTTGGTCTTGGCGCCACTTGTTCTGTTTCCTGTGAGGGTGTGTTCCTGTGGTATAGTGTAGAGTCAAAGAGTGTGTGTGTTTTGAAGTTGAGTTGTGTGTTGAGAATTTCGTTGGGGTGTGTTTTTGTGTGTCTGTATATTTCATATTGTTCTAGTGTGTTTAGTTTCTGGTTTTTTGGTTGGATGTGTAGTATTTCCATGACATACTAATACTATACAAAGGAAACAAAAGACAGATCCAAACCTACATCAACAGATAAACAAAATACACCCAACGCTACACTACACATTAGAAATTGAAAACAATAAATCCATAAATTTCCTAGACATCACAATAACAAAAGTAGACAACAAACACACATTCAAAGTATACAGAAAACCCACAACAACAACACACATACACAACACATCCAACACCCAACACAACACAAACAAGCTGCATTCCGAACAATGGTACACAGACTACTCAACATACCAATGAACCAACAGGATTACAACGAAGAACTAAACACAATCAAATACATAGCACAAGAAAACGGATACAACCCCAACATAATAGACAACATAATACGTAAGACAAAACATAATCACAAAAAAACAGAAGAATACAACACAAGCACAAGAACACAAAAATACATCACACTAACATACGAAAACAAAAACACACACAAAATTGCAACCTCATTCAAGAAATTAAATTACAACATCGCAAACAGAACAAATAACACTCTACAAAAACAACTCAACACACAAACAAACAAATACAACCACACAGGCGTATACAAACTCAAATGTAACACCTGCAACAACTTCTACATAGGACAGACAGGCAGATCGTTTCAAACACATTACAAAGAACACATCACAGCCATAACAAAATTACAAAACACACCCACATATGCAGAACACGACACAAATGCTAACCACACCCACAGAGACATCAACACAGACATGGAAATACTGCACATCCAACCAAAAAGCCAGAAACTAAACACACTAGAACAATATGAAATATACAGACACACGAAAACACACCCCAACGATATTCTCACACACAACTCAATTTCAAAACACACACACTCTTTGACTCTACATTATACCACAGGAGCACACCCTCACAGGAAACAGAACAAGCGGCGCCAAGACCAACAATGACCAGTTCTGAAGATGACCCATAAATAGGTCGAAACATGTAAACGAGGTACGTTGAAATTTAACACAGGAAAGTCTTACCATATATATTCCGAAGTGATACAGTGTTAAAAGTTGTATAATCAAGATGTATGAAATTATTTTATTGAGATGACAGGGCGATAGGTGGAAAATCACATAAAAATTTGTTAGTGAAGATATTGCGAATTTTTATTAAATTTTAATTGTAATGCATATGAGAAATTAGTATCTAAATAAAATTCAGTTCAGATTTTAGATTCTCCTTTATCAGAATCCAATTGTTTTTGAGTGCATGCACATGTTACATTGTATCATTCGTGACTAAATTGCGTCACAACTCGACTGATTCCTGAATACATGTACTGTAAATGTCAATAATATGACTTATTACACCGGAAAGAGTATGCAGACGTACTTCCTCTCAAATTGTGGTTTCCTGAGTCTGGACGACTTCCGGAATAACACTGCACTTAAAAGTCTCTTCCCGTTGAGCGAGTGCATAGTAATCACGCTAGTGTCCACAGTTGTCTGCAGAAGAATAATTGTGGCTTAGTCAGAGTTGCATGTTGCATGAGGCATCTGAAAATGCAGGTCAGGACAGTTATTAGCCTTAAGTCCTTTAAGAAAATATGTAAGGTGTAGTAAAATGATACTTTTTACACACTACTGGGTAACACACCACACTTGGAACTCTGTTCTTTCTTATGGAAATTGATTTTAAAGTCCTTCTTCGACCTCTACTGGAGTCTTTGAATTATTCATTTTACCATGAATTACGATGTATGTATGTATGTATGTATGTATGTATGTATGTATGTATGTATGTATGTATGTATTCATTCACACTGCGAATGGGTATATACCCGGTGGCAATGGTTACTAATTACACTCAATAATGACAATTAATAATAAACACAACTAATAAAAACAACTTGTACGAAATGGAAATATAAAAATTGGAGATTTATCCTTCGAAGAGGTGGAAAAATTCAAATATCTTGGAGCAACAGTAACAAATATAAATGATACTCGGGAGGAAATTAAACGCAGAATAAATATGGGAAATGCCTGTTATTATTCGGTTGAGAAGCTTTTATCATCTAGTCTGCTGCCCAAAAATCTGAAAGCATTTATAAAACAGTTATACTACCGGTTGTTCTGTATGGTTGTGAAACTTGGACTCTCACTCAGAGAGGAACATAGGTTAAGGGTGCTTGAGAATAAGGTGCTTAGGAAAATATTTGGGGCTAAGCGGGATGAAGTTACAGGAGAATGGAGAAAGTTGCACAACGCAGAACTGCACGCATTGTATTCTTCACCTGACATAATTAGGAACATTAAATCCAGACGTTTGAGATGGGCAGGGCATGTAGCACGTATGGGCGAATCCAGAAATGCATATAGAGTGTTAGTTGGGAGACCGGAGGGAAAAAGATCTTTAGCGAGGCCGAGACGTAGATGGGAAGATAATATTAAAATGGATTTGAGGGAGGTGGGGTGTGATGATAGAGACTGGATTAATCTTGCACAGGATAGGAACCGATGGCGGGCTTATGTGAGGGCGGCAATGAACCTTTGGGTTCCTTAAGAGCCATTTGTAAGTAAGTAAGTAACTAATAAAAACAACAACAATAATAATAATAATAATAATAATAATAATAATAATAATAATAATAATAATAATGAGGAGCATCCTAAATTTAAAAATAGGCTTAAGGACTTTACTAATAGACGGTAATTATACACAGTATTTAAAGGGTGTAAATGATATGTTGTTATTGAAGTGTTGTATCAGTGAAGAATTATGTTGTGCCAGTGAAGTGTGTTGTGTCAGTGAAGTGTGTTGTGTAAGTGAAACGTGTTCCTGTCAGTGAAGCTTTATAGTTCATAGTGGCAGTGCAAAGTATTTGAACAGTGGAATGTTTTTGAAGTGTTAGTGAAATCAGGATAGAATCAGTGAAATGTGTCGTAGTTCCAGTGCAGTGAGTGAGTTAACAGCGAAATGAGTGTAATATTGAAAGGTACTTGTGCAGATATGAACATATCATACTCGTGGGTTTTAGTTCGAACTTAGATTTAAAATACAAATGAGATTTATTTCAAATATTATTTTAAGTGATCGTTTCATTTAATTTAGGATATTCCTGTTGTTGTTGTTATTATTATTATTATTATTATTATTATTATTATTATTATTATTATTATTATTATTATAAATTGTTGTTAGTATTAATTATTAGTATTATTATTAATTGTATTTTTAAGTTTATTATTGTCATTATTAAGTGTAATTAGTTACCACTGCCACCGGGTATATACCCATTGCAGTGTGAATAAATACGGTACATACACATACAAATTAAATAAAGCATGATCACTTAAAATAACATTTAAAGTAAATCTAATTTGTATCTTAACCCTAAGTTCGAACTAAGACCCACGAGTGTGACAGGTTCATACCTACACAAGTACCTTTCGGCACTACACTTATTTCGCTGTCAACTCACTCACTGCACTGATTCTACCTGATTTCACTAACACTTCTAACCATTTCACTGTTCAAATACTTTGTGCAGCCACTTCACTGACACAAAACACACTTCGCTTACACAATAGACTTCACTGACACAACACACTTCCTCACTGATAGAACACTTCAAATAACAAGATATCAATTACACCCTTTAAATAGTGTGTATAATATACTACCGTCTATTAGTAAAGTCCTTAAGCCTACTTTTAAATGCATTTTTCGTTATTGGTAAAGCCTTTAGTAAGTCTGCAGGTAAAGCATTCCAGTCCCTGATAGTACGATTGAAAAAAGAAAACTTTCCAGTGTCCGTCCTCTGTCTTCTTTCCCTCCATTTATGAGTGGTCGTTCCTTGAAGAGTAATTTGGCGGCTGCAACCTATTTTTTATTTCTCTCCAGGCAGGCTCACCTCTGTATGTTTTGAACATTGCGCATAATCGAATTCGCGTTCTCCGGTCCGTGAGTGTGTCCCATTTTAATGGTGAATTATTACAACACTTGAGAGCCGAATATCAGCTTTGAGATCTAGCTCGGCCTCTTGTGAAAAATTTTGTTTCGCATCAAAGTTTTTTGCTGGGTCAGTGGCTGAGAAGAAACTACCCACTGAAGGATGCACTGGGAGGAATGGTGAACGAGAGAAGAGGTCGTTGCAGAAGAAGATATCAAATAATAGATGACTTTAAGGCAGTGATGTCAAAGCAAGCGCATTTTTCTGACCTTGACGTCGTGCGCGGGCATTAAGCGCTAGGTATGCTAGGAGGAATAAGCAGCCTGTTGGATTAAGAAAACAGTGGTGCACAAACTTCAAACGGAACGTGAAATTTTATGTCGTTATTTTTATATGGATTCTTTCTGTTTGTTATTTTCTATATTGTCTGTAAAACAAAAATACTATCACCTATTTCTTAGCCTAATATTGCAGTTGTGCTTTAAACGTTAATAACATAATAAAGAGTAAAGAAGGAATATTCACACAAATCCCATAATAACTACAACTATACTGTACTAAGTGAATTAAACACATCATTCATAAAGAAAATGATATCCCAAAGAAAGAAATTGAATATGACATGATAAGTTGAAATTGATATTGATGGTATCTTTAGCCTTATAAAAATAATCAAAACAATATTATAGTACAACGCAAAGTTGTCTAGGTATATATTTTAACTGTAACTAATATTACATAATAAAAATCTTATCGCATTATGCTTTTCTGTGATATTGGTGCGCAACTTTCTGTTATCAGAATATTAAATTATCTCTAAATCTGCTGAAGCTATAAAACTGATGTTTTACCAACACATAGGCACATATCTTTTGTTTGTGATGTAACAGTATTTGCTTTGTTAATTAATTTCCTTACAAACATTTTACATGCAAATATTTCCAAACATTTTAATACACTCGCTAATATGTTTTCGCGGGATATCAGCCGAGTTAAGATTTTGAATGCTCCAAGCTTTCGACTGCTATCTCTGCAGCCATCTTCAGGGAAGTGATGTCCGAACAGAAAGTCGAAAGTTTATATAGATGTTAGGCTGTCTCAGGTGAAACGGGATTGGTTGGCGGATCGGCCAATCCGGGGCCGGGAATTGTCATCGCTCGTAAGCTCCGCCCCTCCCGGGATTCCTGCGTGAAGTTTGGCGGGCGGCGAGCCCTGTTCCGCCGGTTGGAATCTGTTGCCGTCCTCGGTCCGTGATCTTCATGACCTTGATTGTAAGAGGGCCTGAGTTGATCTAAGGCCGGTGTCCATGCCTGACTGAGCTGGAGTCCACTGTCTCTGTTAAAGTTGTTTTTCTCCAGCTTGATCTCTATGGCCTCCTTGGAGCTTGGAGCATTCCAAAATCTTAACTCGGCTGATATCCCGCGAAAACATATTAGCGAACCAACGCCGAGAAAGCCTCAAATCATACATTTTAATACACTATCTTCAGTAATACGTATTTACGATATATTAGATTTACGAAAACGTTGTTTTAGTACCTGGAAGGCTACTAAACAAACATATCTGAAAATTTCACTTTTGTGTAAAAAAAAAGTTGAGAAAATATTCCTTTTTAATAAAAAAGCAAACTTGTGAAAAATGAACATTAAAATTAAAACTTACATTCTTATAATGCACTTATACTTCTCAGACAAATCTAAAAATTAACATGGATACAGTTTTAATAAGTTCTCTTCCCATTATCCATTGAATCAGTGCTGGCCATCCCTGTATATAGCTCGATCAAGTGGCATATACTACCTCTTTCGTCTGTCTCTTTCCTTTCCGCTGTAAAGCGCTCAGGCTCTCCTGGACTCTAAAGCGCGCTTGCTCTTATGGGCATCAGTTGACATCACTGCTTTAAGGTATATCGATCATATGCGGAGACTAAAAGAAAGGCAGAAAATAGGAAAAACTGGAGAATGCTGAGTTTGGGCAGAACACAATGTATGAATGAATCAAAGTTTTGTGTACCTAAGGACGTTGGAAGGTAATACACATTTCTTATGCCGAGATTATGAAAAAGTTAAGATGCTAGCCCTATGTTTGCGACGTTCTATGGGTGATGTATGCGGGATGAACCGTAAGAAACGTCATTAATTTCAGGGGGTTATTCTTTGGGATATTCCAAACAAAAAAATTTAATACAATTTTGCTCGATTTTGTTTGCTTTTAGACATAAAAATTGTTTTATGCTCGACCATGACGAAATGTAGTAATTATACACCTGGTAGCAGTCCTTTAATGCATGTCATTAAAGTACACCTATTCATTAAAGTTCAGGTTTTCGATTATTCTCGGATATGCAATCGAAAGACAACGAGGGAAACGTCACGGAGGCTGGAAATCCAATACTGTCGCAGAAGGTTATGTTCTGTTACTATAATAATTAGCGTTAATTGTAAATAATATTCAAATAAATTCAATTTGTTATCTCGTTTTTCAATTCTAAATCAATTTCCAGGTTATATCAAAATTAGTTCATGTTATTCTCTAGATTACATCAAGGTCAATGACATTATTGTTCCTCGGAAAAAATCAATACTTTCGCGTCTGCGCACATCTCACAATTTACGAGCTGTGCACAAGGTCACTTCCGATCTTCAGTCAGATACGAATAAAATGAATACTTCTGAATAATTTCAAGTTAGAAATATGGTCGAGCATAAAAAGTCGTATGAAACTTGGCTATAATGGTAATTAAGACGCTCGTATGAAAATTATGAAACTCGCTTGCGCTCGGTTCGTAAACAAACATACTCGCGTCTTAATTACTATCATTATAGGCTCGTTGCATAATGTACTATTATAGTATGAGACATTTCTTAGCGTGTTTTGGTAAAGCTATTGATTTAATTCCCAATATGCTCAGTCAATTTAAGAGAGCAGTGTACTGTGACAATAAACTATTGAAAGAATTTTAGTTTTGTCCTTTAAATGTGCAGAAATTTGATCCGAACAAATGTAATATTTAAAATTCTTTTTCAGAATGAATATTTACAATTCGTTCAGATCAAATTTCTGTACATTTAAAGGACAAAACTAAAATTCTTCCAATCATTTACTTTCATACATAATACTGTTCTCCAACCAGGAGATCAACCGTGAAAGGAATGTGCTTACTATTGCGTCATCTATTGGAGCGAAGTAGATAGACGATATTACCGTTATAACGTCAGTTTAAAAAACATACGCTCTCTTGCATATGCTATTTACTGTATGGAGGGATTAAAAGACCAGGAGATTAACCGTGACCTAATTTTGTAACTAGGGTAGTATCAATATGTGTGTATCAATGTTATGGTTTGTGCTGTGAGAGCTAGCCAATAGAGATAAGAGTACCCACGTGAGTGACCTTATGACATCTTATGACATCAAAATTCATACACAGCATTATCCCGCTTCGTCTCAGTCCTCGAAGGCTTTCTCGTGGTTGGAGAACAGTACAATGCTCTCTTAATCTGACTGACAAGCAAACATTATCTTGGGAGCAGATAATAGTAATATGCGTTACAAGAGCGGTATGTTGATGTTTTCGTGTTCGAGGAAAAGATTGAAAAAGCGAAACGTAGTTGAGCTTTTTTAATTTCCGAGAACATAAAAACAAACATACCGCTCGAGTATCGTACATTATTTTGTGCGAAGATCGTTTATTACATACCTGAAAGACGAATTTCTAATTAGTTGCAATGAAATCTCCATCTTGGTTTCTGTTTAATGACGGCAACTTTTAAAAACTAAAATATCTATCTTCAACATTGTTGCTATAAAATGTTGTCTGTGTTTACTATATTCCAGCAGGCCGTGATATACGTCTGTCTTTTTTTTCCCCCAGTCTGTAAATGCGAACTTAAAACAAACGGTAAGGTTATGTAATGATTTATTTTTCATTTTAATAATTTAACAATATTATTTATATAACATATTGCAGTAATAACATCGGCATCTGGAATCTTGTTGATTTTTTCACGGCTTCCTTAATGTTACTCGTATCAGGAATGCAATAAGTTTCGTGGAGTAGTAGACTTTACTTAATTTTTGAAAATATTTAAAAACAAAAATTAACAGTGCAATTTAGGTGAAATTGCAATGGTAAGTTTCCAATTTATAATTATTACTATGTTAAACGTCTCTAAAAATAATATGTTAAAAGCCTAAAGCAGTAAAATGAATGTCGCGCTTAAGCGGTAAGAAGAGGGAAATTGTTATGTGTGTTACGTTGGGAATACTGAATGTGGTATTTCACACTTACCGCGTATTGGTTCTGTGCGGAAAACAAGCAAATACGCACGATCTCGCACAAAAGTTTTTTTTTTCCGTCATGTTAATAATGTCAGAACAATTGCGTATACAAATTTTGACCATTCGAGTGCAATTACGAGGACCCCCCAGATAGTAATTTTCCCTGGCGCCGGTTACAGAAAGAAAACACAATTTCATGGAAAGATTTGCTGGAACAGATACAGATATTGTTGAAATATTTTTCAACATATTCCCACCGGAAATGAGACATCTGTCAAAACGTAGCGGTATCGCGTACAGCTATTGTTATGCGAGTAAAGGCTGGTTCGGAAACGACGACAACGGAAATACAATTAAAATAAACGTATTTAAATGTGAGCATTCACAATTGACGAGAATCTTACCGGAGCCCGGGAACGGGAACGTGGAAGTTAATTGTGAATGCTCACATTGAAATATTTATTTTAACATTATTTCCGTTCTCGTTTTCGTTGTCGTTTCTGTTCCCGGTTTATTGTGAACCAGCCTTAACTCGTCAATTTGGGAACCTGGAGACAAACCCAGTAAACTTGAAGTAGATCCTTCATTTCATTTTAAATTAATTTCCTTTCTTATTCTGAGTGATCAGAAGTTAAAATTATAAGTATTTATAACCTTACTTAACGTATTTTTTATATAGGGTCATCATTTTATTTTTACTAACGTTTTTAATATTAACCTGGCTATACCTTTGGATATAGAGTTAAGAACCGGAAACATCGTTTGCTACCCAATCCCACGACTGGAGTTCGACGATACTGGCGTAATATACAAATAAAAACACTTTACTAAGTATAGGAAGGAAGAAAAATAGTTCATCCATGTACGTAAACTAGGAAATATCGCGATTTTGAGTGTCATAATTTTCATTAGGTTTCTGTTTAATCAAAATACAGTACAGTATTAACAATGATTGTTTTTACTCACGAACTGAGTTATCCATGCGAACGTATTCATTATGCAGTGTATATTATAGTGTCTACAGCACATTAGCGTACAATATAGAGAATGAAGTTAAATTGAAAAATAATCATAATATGGATATTTAAACACATTTTTGAAAATGGTGGTCGTTCATTTCGATACAGGCTCCAGTTCTTTTGTGCATATTATCGCACTATAGACTATTGCATCTAATTCCAATTACCAGTTTCGTCCTTCGTACTAGTAACTCATGTTGAAATAATTCTGTACCTACTCTATAATACCTTACGTATTGTAAATTCAATCTTCACTTCTGCCCGACCCGCACAGATAAAATTACTCAGACATGCTATCTACTGTCCGTCCAAGTGATTATGTCGCAGGATCCTAGGAAGGGGAAAAATCACGTGACAGTTAATTACTTAACGAGGCCCTTTTATGTAAGTTATTTTTAACAGTTGTATAATATTACGTAGACGTCCAATTCCTAACAGAAATTAATGTTTTCAGAAAAGAGCTAAGACAGCCGAGCCACTAGACTTTACAGTGGGCGAGCAGAAGCAGGTGGGGGAAATAGGAATGCGACGTAGGCAAACGGACGACAGTACCTGTGCGAAAATATGATTCAATATTGAAAGCTCTTTCGTCACTGGAAAACGCGAAGATATTTCTGGAACGTACTATACTTACTCAGTACTGTTTACTATATGCGGCCTTGATTCTGTGTGGAGGATAGTTTGAACTTCAACCAGTGGCGGTTCCTCGAGGGAGGGAAGGGAGGAACGTCCTCCTCACATTTTGTTCTTCTGAAAGTAAATACCAAATAAAATATGTGCCTTGAAATTCGAGAAAAATTCGATAATTTTTAAGTTCACAGCTATAAGAAAAACTCGATTGATCGAGTTTTAAACGACGCGCTCTCATGTGCTGTGGAAAACTGTGAGAAAGATGCGAGATTGTCTGTGTAGAGGAAAGGCACTCCATTCCTCCTCTACTGCAGTTAACACACACAGACAACAGCGCACTAGCGGCCAGAGAAATAAGCAGAGTTTTAAAGCAAGTAAATGAACGGAGAGGGAGGAGATCCTCCTCTGAATCAGTTATGGGCGGGAAATAGAAACCGACTGGTCGTGCAGCAAGCTCGCTACCGCTGCCATCTAACAATGTTGCATTCAACCTGACTATAACACATCTAGGAGGAGACACAACAAAAACAGTTTTAACGCAACGCTGTGAAAGACACCATGTAAACTTTTTTTTAATTATAAATCAAAAATATTATTCATTGCACTTTATATAGGCTACTATTCAAGGTTTGAAACTTTCGTGGATATTTGAAAGTTAAAGAGGAAGTAGTTTTACGTAATTGACCCCCTGAAATTCACTTCTATTCATTGTTTACTAGACAGGGCAACAGGCAAGTTGTCAGTTTTGTACAAATATATTTGAAACTGAAAGTAGGTACTCCAAACTACATCATTTTTAACATAAAAAATTAATCGGCCACCGGCAGCTTTGAACAATAATGCTAGTATGACTTTACAAGAACTGACATTCTTCAAAAGTATGCGATACTGAACTTGTAAAATGTACATGCGGCAACACAGACCACGTGGGTGGGTGCAGTGTTGTCGCTTTCCTCAGATTATTTCCCATTCCCATTTCCATTTCCATAAAACGGTTCCGGTTACGAGTTAGTAGCTAGTCTCTTCCAACACGTGTGATGCTGTAGTGTGCTCGAAAAATGCTACGAGGTTGTGAATTTCCTTGTAATTGTTAATTTGCGCAATTATTCAACAATGAAAGGAAGTGAAATCATGATATATTTTGGACAATGTAGGAAACTCAGTTTACAAGAACAGATTATTGCTATACGGAAGGGAAGGCCAACCCCAACACTACCTGGTCTTACATGTATGCATGTAGGCTAATTTGTAGCATGTTTCATTCAAGAAGGTGTCATTTAATGCTGTTAATTTCTTTCCTCCTCTTAAGAAATATGCAGGAGCCGCCACTGACTTCAATAGTAGAAGGGGTGGGAGTGAAGTACATTCAAAAAGTCAGGTACAATAAAAATTGAAGTAAAAATAAAATGTCTCTGTATAAGCTGCAGTTTCCTTTATGAAAAGCGATAGATTAAGGACATGATTGTTCTTTCTTAATATTCGTACCCTTACTTTTAAAGGAAGACCTTTTCGCTAGTTAGGCGACATCTAGTAAAACACGTATAACCATTCTTTCGTACTAGAGAACAGAAAGCTTCGCTTATATCTTGAAGTAACGTGTCACTTAGCGAGTGTAACAAACCACGACGCACGTCTGTTTGCAACGCTGTGACAGAAGCAGGAAAACAGTCGCTAGCAGAACAACAGAAGAGAGCAAGAATCTTGTCGCTGTGCATCCGGGCAAAACACGAATTCTGGTCACTTTGTGTTTTCCTTTCTTTGAGAGGAAACGAGAAATCTGACCTCGCTATGCTTCTACTTAGAATTAGATTAAAGGGGCGACTTGTGAATAATCGTAAGATAAGCACAACAAAAGGGACGCAAAGGGATTTGTTAATGTGTTTAGGTCCATCAATCCTTCTTGTTGGGATGCCTTTCCTCTCGACTGTCTCTCGTTTTGCCCGACCTGGTCCCCTTCTGGCGCTCTGCGATGTGTGTTATACTGTATTTTATTTCATGGAGTGCAGTTTCATAGAAAGGACTTTGCCGACGGACCTTCTACTGCCCCCCCTACTAATTGGTTGTCTTCCTTACTGTGACGGAGATCTTGTCTTATCCTATCAGTAACCAATCACAACCCTCGTTCAGAAGAATTGACAGGCTCCCGTCAAATCCACGTGGAGGCAGAGTTGCCGCATTTTTTCCGAATTCCAAGAATCCCGTTAGTCTCACTGTCTCATTTCGAGAGTCACCAGGATTGTGGCAACTGTGTAATGTTCAGACGAGGAGACAGGATGGAATCGTCGGAGGTGTTTGTGTAGGAAGTCATAAATCTGTAAGTGGGTGTTCAAAGGAGCCACCGAACTGCACTCCTTGAAATAAAATGGAGTATACTCAATGGGTACACTGTCTCCTTTCCAGGGATGAGATGGAACTCATTTTTGAATTTACGTGTAGGTACAGTACATCTCGAAAGAAGGAAATACTTCGACTTGATTCTTAAAACTATCAAGCGTTATTCCAAATATAATCACTAATCCTGAAAGTACTACCTGTTGGGAATTGGAAGTCTACGTAATATTATACAACTGTTTAAAATAATTTAAAGAAAAGTGCCCCTTAAAGCAGTGATGTCAAAGCAAGCGCATTTTTCTGACCTTGACGTCGTGCGCGGGCAGCAAGCGCTAAATATTGAAAGAGGAAGGGTTGTGTATATGAATAAGCAACCCGTTGGATTAAGAAAACAGTGGTGCACAAACTTCAAACGGAACGTGAAATTTTATGTCGTTATTTTTATATGGCTTCTTTCTGTTTAATATTATCTATATTGTCTGTAAAACAAAAGTACTAATATGAATTTCTTAATATTGCAGTTGTATTTTAAATCTTAATAGCATAATAGAGAGTTAAGAAGGAATATTCACTTAAATTCCATAGTAGTATAATATTATACTGTATTAAGTGGATGAAACACATCATTCATAAAGAAAGTGATATTCCAAAGAAAGAGATTGAGTATGACATGATAAGTTGGAATTTATATTGATGGTATCTTTAGCCTTAAAAAGTAATCATAAACTAATCAAAACAATATTACAGTACCAAACAAAGTTACCTAGGTACTATATCTGTTTTAAGTGTAACTAATATTACATAACAAAACTCTTATCGCATTATGCTTTTAAGGTGATATTTGTGAACAACTTCCTATCATCTGAATATTAAATTATTTTCTCGAAATCTGCTGAAGCTATAGAGCTGACATTTTTACAGCACATGGGCACGTATCTTTTGCTTATGATGTAACAGTAGTTGCTTTGTTAATTCATTTCCTTACAAACAATTTCCATGCGAATATTTTCAAAATTTTCAATACACTATCTTCAGTAATACGTATATACGGTATATTATATTTACGAAAACATTCTGTAAGCTACTAAATAAATAGCGCTATACATGAAAATTTCACTTTTCTATACGAAAAGTTGAGAAAATATTTCTTTCGAATAAAATAACCAAACTTGTGAAAAATGAGCATTAAAATTAAAACTTACATTCTTATAATGCACTTATACTTCTCAGGCAAATATAAAAATTAACATGGATACAGTTTTAATAAGTTCTCTTCCCTTTATCTATTGAATCAGTGCTGGCCGTCCCTGAATATAGCTCGACCAAGCGGCATATACCACCTCTTAGGTCTGTCTCTTTCCTTTCCGCTGTAAAGCGCTCAGGCTCTCCTGGGCTCTAAAGCGCGCGCTTGCTCCTGTGGGCATCAATTGACATGTCTGCCTTAAAGTAACTGTCACGTGACTTCCCCCATTTCGCGACATAACACTCGGCCGGACAGGTTAGGTGCTGATGTAAGTCGTCTTTACGATGTTAATGCTACACAGATAAGCATCCAGCTGTATACAGTACTTGACATTCGTTCACAGTAGTCGAGATCAAGATGATGATGTAAAAGAGCAATTCATTTCATTCATAGTATTCTGCCCCAGGCCAGATCTTTCACTGCAAACCCAGCATTCTCAAATATTTCCTATTTTCTACCTTACTCTTACTGTCTTCATATGATCCGTATATATTAATGTTGTCTGTCATCTGATACCTTCTTCTGCCCCGAACTCTTCTCCCGTTCACCATTCCTTTTAGCATATCCTTAAGCAGAGTTTCTTCTTACCCAGTGTCCCAGCCAATTCCTCTTTCCCATCCTGATCAGTTTCAGCATTACTCTTTCATAACCGTCTCTTTCCAACACAGCTTCTTTTCCAATGGCGCAATTGTGGAATGATAATTTCAAGCTGAATGGAAATCCTTTCCCTTTGACAAGCAAACCATACTCGAGATAAGAATTTAAATTTATTGGCGCGCGCAGTTCTGTGTGTATGATTGCATATGTGGATGGTTTTGTGTGTGGGTATATGGTTATGTGTGCAAATGGATGGTTTGTGTGTGTAGATGGATGGTTATGTGTATGTAGATGGATGGTATTGTGTGTGTGTAGATGGATGGTTATGTGTATGTAGATGGATGGTTTTGTGTGTGTTTAGATGGATGGTTATGTGTATGTAGATGGATAGTTATGTGTATGTAGATGGATAGTTTTATGTGTATGTAGATGGATGGTTTTGTGTGTATGTAGATGGATGGTTTTGTGTGTGTGTAGATGGATGGTTTTGTGTGTCTGTAGATGGATGGTTTTGTGTGTCTGTAGATGGATGGTTTTGTGTGTAGATGGATGGTTTTGTGTGTGTAGATGGATGTTTTTGTGTGTATGTAAATGGATGGTTATGTGTATGTAGATGGATGGTTATGTGTATGTAGATGGATAGTTATGTGTATGTAGATGGATGGTTTTGTGTGTGTAGATGGATGGTTATGTGTATGTAGATGGATAGTTATGTGTATGTAGATGGATAGTTATGTGTATGTAGATGGATAGTTATGTGTATGTAGATGGATGGTTTTGTGTGTGTAGATGGATGGTTATGTGTGTGTGTGTGTGTGTAGATGGGTGGTTTTGTGTATGTAGATGGATAGTTATGTGTATGTAGATGGATGGTTTTGTGTGTGTGTGTAGATGGGTGGTTATGTGTATGTAGATGGATAGTTATGTGTATGTAGATGGATGGTTTTGTGTGTATGTAGATGGATGGTTTTGTGTGTATGTAGATGGATGGTTTTGTGTATGTAGATGGATAGTTATGTGTATGTAGATGGATGGTTTTGTGCGTGTAGATGGATGGTTATGTGTGTGTAGATGGATGGTTTTGTGTGTGTAGATGGATAGTTATGTGTATGTAGATGGATGGTTTTATGTGTATGTAGATGGATAGTTATGTGTATGTAGATGGATAGTTTTGTGTGTATGTAGATGGATGGTTATGTGTATGTGGATGGATGGTTATGTGTGTAGATGGATGGTTTTGTGTGTGTAGATGGATGGTTTTGTGTGTGTAGATGGATGGTTTTGTGTGTGTGTGTATATGGATGGTTTTGTGTGTGTGTGTATATGGATGGTTATGTGTATGTGTATATGGATGGTTATGTGTATGTAGATGGATAGTTATATGTATGTAGATGGATGGTTTTGTGTTTGTGTAGATGGATGGTTATGTGTATGTAGATGGATAGTTATGTGTATGTAGATGGATGGTTTTGTGTGTGTGTAGATGGATGGTTTTGTGTGTGTGTAGATGGATGGTTTTGTGTGTGTAGATGGATGGTTTTGTGTGTGTAGATGGATGGTTTTGTGTGTCTGTAGATGGATGGTTTTGTGTGTCTGTAGATGGATGGTTATGTGTGTCTGTAGATGGATGGTTATGTGTGTATGTAGATGGATGGTTTTGTGTGTCAGTAGATGGATGGTTATGTTTGTAGATGGATGGTTTTGTGTGTGTGTAGATGGATGGTTTTGTGTGTGTGTAGATGGATGGTTGTGTGTGTGTAGATGGATGGTTTTGTGTGTGTAGATGGATGGTTTTGTGTGTGTAGATGGATGGTTGTGTGTAGATGGATGGTTTTGTGTGTGTGTAGATGGATGGTTTTGTGTGTGTAGATGGATGGAAGATGGATGGTTTTGTGTGTCTGTAGATGGATTGTTATTTGTGAACATGCATGGTTTTGTGTGTGTAGATGGTTTTGTGTGTATGTGTAGATGGATGGTTGTGTATGTAGATGGATGGTTTTGTTTGCGTAGATGGATGGTTGTGTATGTAGATGGATGGTTTTGTGTGTAGATTGATGGTTTTGTGTGTTTGTAGGTGGATGGTTATGTGTGTAGATGGATGGTTTTGTGTGTGTGTGTGTAGATGGGTGGTTTTGTGTGTGTAGATGGATGGTTATGTGTGTGTAGATGGATGGTTTTATGTGTGTGTGTGTGTAGATGGGTGGTTTTGTGTATGTAGATGGATGGTTATGTGTATGTAGATGGATGGTTATATGTGTGTAGATGGATGGTTTTGTGTGTGTAGATAGATGGTTGTGTATGTAGATGGATGGCTTTGTGTGTGTAGACGGATGGTTTTGTGTGTCTTTAGATGGATGGTTTTGTGTATGTAGATGGATGGTTTTGTGTGTGTTTAGAGAGTGGTTGTGTGTGTAGATGGATGGCTGTGTATCTAGATGGATGGTTTTGTGTATGGTGTAGACGGATGGTTTTGTGTGTCTGTAGATGGATGTGTTATGTATATGTAGATGGATGGTTTTGTGTGTGTGTAGAGAGGTGGTTGTGTGTAGATGGGTGGTTTTGTGTGTGTGTGTGTGTGTGTTTTTTTCTTTCTGTGTGTGAGAGGGAAAGAAGGAGAAGGGAAGTGTTAGGAATAACCATTTGAAGTAGAGCGAACTGATACCTGTTCCAAAAGCAACTTAGGCCTAGGGGCTTTTATTCTCTTAACGTGAATAACGTATCAGCTTCTTGGAGTTTCTTTCCGATTAACCATAATGTAGAAGTTACGGGTTACATACAACGCATTCATTAGATATGGGATAAGTACTGCAGAACTTTCAGTTGGCAACTTCATAGTTTGTGAGTGTGACAACTTTGATTTGTATTTCTGTTGGATGCGTGCTTGAAGATAGGAATATTAATATTAAATCGATCAAGACTGCGTATGAGTTGTGGATGAATTTCGAGACTTTTCACGATCTATTCAGTTTTAATCAATTTTGTGTAGTCTCGCGAGAGCATTAGAAGTTCATTTTGAGCGAATAGGATTTCCGCATAAGTTGCACGTTTGTTGTATTCGTCGCATTAAAAATGCAACAAATATATCGCAGTTATTCCCACATCCCATACGGCAGGCAGGAAGGTGGGCAGACAGGAACAAAACCAGACTTATCGTAAAAACGTCACGGTCGTCCCAGTTGGCCGGAACTCGAACCCCGACCACAAAACGGAATAGGCCTAGTAATTCTCGTAAACAGTAAAATGCATTTGTATTCAAAATCATAGGAAGTTGCAGGCAGGATTACTGTGTTTTACCGATCACGAAAGCATGTAAGAATCGTCGAGGAACATTGGAATTATATTGCACACATGTGCGTGTCGTGGGGAAGGAAAGAGGCGGGCGTGTTAGGAAGCATTTTTTTCGAGTGTGCAGGTACGTGATTTATACAACAATCTGTTACATTGTTGATTGGTATGTGCATGGATGGACAACTCGTGCTCCCAACGTGCTAAAAAAATCTTGCAAGAGAGAAAGGCAGACGGAGCCAGCCGCAGCAGTTACAAATTGTTTGTAGTTTCGCTGCAAAAGCAGTTCACTGCCACGGTGCGCTCTGGCGGCTCATGCAGGAGATCGTGATATCTATTCCATGATTTGAATTTCAGAATGACGCATGGTACAGTAATTATAGTAATTTTAGACAGACTATACCTGAAGACATAACAAAATTATATTATTTTCTAGCTTTGTAAATTAGATTAGTACTGGAAACACAAACTGAATACAACTTTTTCAAGATACAACAAATATAGCTGCAACACTTATTTATTATTACACTATTTGTTAATATTTCTTATTATAGATCTTATTTGAAACGTAGAACGCTAGAATTTACAAGTCTTTATACAAATAAGAGTATTCCTCTGTTCTCATAAAGGTAATAGTATGTATTCGCATACAATAACAAATTCAAGGAAGTATTTTTACATGTCACGGCAGATGAAATAGGCTTACTTCTGAGCTCTTTCTTTACTTTGAGAACTTTTACACTTCTTTCTTGTATTAAACTCTGACTCGAGCACATACAGTATATATGGAAGCAAAGTGTATTCGGAAATTATGACTTGGGCAACATTACGAACAGTTCGATACCTGATTTTGCTGGAATCTGAGTGGCGTTCTGTTTTGTAGATTTATTAATTAAAACTACAAATTTTCAGGATTTTCTATCGACGTAAGCCAATAAGGTTTCAGAAAAATTTCGATTCCTTGTCAATTGTCACTCTTTCTCCAAACTTAGCAGTGAATTCTGCTGTAGGTCTTGAAGTAGGGTCTTATATTTGATAAGAAGATTTTCTTATCACTCTTCAAGATAGTTTATAGTCAAAGAAAGTGAAGTTGTCTAAGTTCTACATGATACTGCCACATTTCAAATTTATCCATAAATGTTCTTAGCTAGTCGATTATATGTCGTGGAATTCTGTAACTCGCACGCACAACGTGCTAATGATATTTGATATCAGTCTCACCTTGTTGATATCTCATTTTTACCTTTAGCTGTTCTAAAGCAGATGCAGACAGTATTTCTTCAGTAAAACCTTCACTGTTTATTTGTAACATAAAAGTCATGCGTAAGAAAGTGTAATAGAATAAAAGCTTTACCTCTCTTCTTAATAAAAGAAATGCTCTTTTTACTCGTAACTAAAGGGAAATGATCTGGGAATTATATTGTTTTTCACTTAAAACGAGCCGCCACTTACTGCAGACGCGATCGAATTTGTGTCTTGAAAGAACCGCACACAGACAGTACAGCTAGTACAGAGTCCGTTCTACCTGCACCGAGATTGTGTTGACACTTTGAGAGCACGAGTTGCCCACCCATGGATACGTGCTACAATAATGTTGGTTTCTCATGCTGCCACGTCTTGAAATCCTTATGCTACAGAATGCGTGGATTTCCAACAGTAAGGCGTGGTGCATTCTTCCTGTACTCAATAGGGGATTGTTTGGCCAGTTAGGTGCATGACGGCATTGTCTTCCTATGCCCAGACCCACTCCTCAAAGTTTTTAGTATTGAGAATGTGTGGATCTTTGCTATTGATTGTGTATGCATGTACTTACCTGGAATATCTTACGGGCTATTCCATATTATGAAATCGATCAGTAAAAAACCTCGCATTTTCATACTCTAATTTTTCCCTATTTATACAAGGTGCTGAGGAGAGTCCATTTTCAAAAATATACTATCGAAAGTCAAACGGTTTTCGTATTGTTGAGCGACAAATTTAGCGTATTTTATAAAAACAAGCCTCTTTCAGCGCTCAAAACTCTGGAACCATTTACTGCAGAATATTGAACGGGAGCTCATTTTCAAGCTGACATTTGGTAGGTTATGTTAAGAAGTAATCCTTATTTTTATTGTACACAAAGAGTCAGATAATCTGATTTTACTTACTTTTAGGCTTTTTGCCAATTTGTAAAAATGTAAAAAAATATTGAGAAAAAACCTTGCATTATTAAGAGGGATTCGGCATTGTTTGCTTAGTGGTATGGCAATAAGTTTCGAGGGTATTAAATAGATTATTTTCACACGCCTTGACTTGAACGGCGCAGTACCGCACGCACTTGGCGAGAGCTGAAGATAAACGAGCGTTGGTCGTCATTTTACTCCTGTGTTTATGAAAACTTGTGATAAAGCTGGCCTTGCTTGTCTCGGCTAGCTCCCGTCTCACAGTCAGCTGGTTACTTCAAGCGCGTACTATTTATTTTCTTTGTTTTATGTTTTCAATACTTTCTTATCAACGGTAAACCAGTAAAAAAAAATTTTATTTGTACTTTCAATGCGGAATCTAACCATATATTTTAAAAATATTTTTTCGTGGGCAAAGGCGTCTTAATGAAGAGAAATCTAAATTTCTCCATCTCCATAAAAAGTAAGAAAAACTGTTTACATATCAATATAAACTTTAATTTCTCAGCATCAAAATAAACCATGATTTTGATCATTGGGTGAAAGGGTTTCGGAGCCACAACAGTTTAAAGTTGCTAATTTTATGAAAATAGATAAATTTAAATATTTTTAATTTAAACACTATGAAGTTCTGATGCCTCAATCTTTGCACAAAGCATTGTATCACAGTTCTCTATGTACAAAAAAAAGTTTCATTATATTTAAAAATTGCAAGGTCAATTTTCTCTATATTTCGGTCGATTTGAGATGGAATAGCCCTTACACATTATTATACTGTTTCTTTTTTCACAAGTAAGGCACAATTGCAATTGAAGATCGACTGAAAGAAGAAGCTAAGTCACTTTTTGTTAATTTTTGTTTTTTGGTCCCATCTGCTAGCTCATAAAGTGAACTTTTTTCTAGTAAAACAGAATTGCAAAAAAGCCTCCGTTGTAACTAAACTAAATGAGATGTAAACAAATCATGTTTTGTCAGTAAAGTCTTGCATTTGGTTGCCTTAAATCTTCAAGCGACCCGCAAAATTGTAGCTATGTATGGAGTACACAGTAGATCGACGGGACTCGAACCTACTACACGGTTCCGTGAACATGAGAAAACAAAACAAAGCTGAGCGCTTGAAGATCAGTGCTAAAATAGAAGAATTTGGTAGCCAGCACTTCAGTAGTAAAGAAGAAAATATATTTTATCAGAAAGAAGGAAAAAGTTCATTTGAAATGCTTAAAACGTTTATAGTCATTCATTATAATGTCTAGAGACTCGAAAAACACGCAATAATTTGTTTTACTTTAAGTTCGTGCTGACATTTGTTAATTTCAACCTTTAATAAAATTTAAAGTATCTTAATGCGTTTCACTTACTGCAAAATTCAACGGTAGACAAATTCCGGGCGCCAAATAGCCATGGTAACAATATTATTTGGTGCCTGAATTGTTTGAGTTCAAAATTCTTTAAGACTTCTATTTCTTTTACGTCACTATGACTAATATATAATATTAACGAAAGCAGTTGTAGGAAGAAATTCGAATGTGCTTCTTAGATTAATATTGTTACATTTGTTGCGCATCTGAGGATGCTGCCAATACATAGCTTCAGTGGAGAACACAGATCGTCCCTGAGAGAGTGTGTTTGCACTGCATATATATTTAATATGTTTCAGTAAATGTATCATCGTAGCTCGAACGGTTTTCTCATTGCATGTGTGGACAAAATGCCATTTAATTGTCCAATTTTGTGAATATAGTAATAACGTAGTTAAACTAAATGACCATTTTTGTGGATAAGAGGTATCACTTCTTAACTATCGATACGATTCTTCTTTGCAAGATCTTCTACTCGAAGAAAACATATAATTTAATTGTCCAATTTTGTGGATATAGTAATAACATAGTTAAACTAAATGATCATTTTTGTGGATAAGAGGTATCACTTCTTAGGTATCGATATGTTTCTGCTTTGCAACATCTTCTACTCGAGGAAAAAATATCATTTAATTGTCCAATTTTGTGGACATAGTTAAACTAAATGACCATTTTTGTGGATAAGAAGTATCACTTCTTAGCTATCGATATGTTTATTCTTTGCAAGATCTACTCGAGGACAAGATATAATTTAATTGTCCAATTTTGTGAACATAGTAATAACATAGTTAAACTAAATGACCATTTTTGTGGATAAGAGGTATCACTTCTTAGCTATCGATATGTTTCTGCTTTGCAAGATCTACTCGAGGACAAGATATAATTTAATTGTCCAATTTTGTGAACATAGTAATAACATAGTTAAACTAAATGACCATTTTTGTGGATAAGAGGTATCACTTCTTAGCTATCGATATGTTTCTGCTTTGCAAGATCTACTCGAGGACAAGATATAATTTAATTGTCCAATTTTGTGAACATAGTAATAACATAGTTAAACTAAATGACCATTTTTGTGGATACGAGGTATCACTTCTTAGCTATCGATATGTTTTTGCTTTGCAAGATCTACTCGAGGACAAGATATAATTTAATTGTCCAATTTTGTGAACATAGTAATAACATAGTTAAACTAAATGACCATTTTTGTGGATACGAGGTATCACTTCTTAGCTATCGATATGTTTCTGCTTTGCAAGATCTTCTACTCGAGGACAAGATATAATTTAATTGTCCAATTTTGTGAACATAGTAATAACATAGTTAAACTAAATGACCATTTTTGTGGATAAGAGGTATCACTTCTTAGCTATCGATATGTTTCTGCTTTGCAAGATCTACTCGAGGACAAGATATAATTTAATTGTCCAATTTTGTGAACATAGTAATAACATAGTTAAACTAAATGACCATTTTTGTGGATACGAGGTATCACTTCTTAGCTATCGATATGTTTCTGCTTTGCAAGATCTTCTACTCGAGGACAAAATATCATTTAATTGTCCAACTTTGTGAACGTAATGACATAGTTAAACTAAATGACAATTTTTGTGGATAAGAGGTATCAATTCTTAGCTATCACTTCTTAGCAATCGATAGCCTATGTTCCTGTTTTGCAAGAGTTTCTACTCGAGGACAAAATATAATTTAATTGTCCAATTTTGTGACCATAGTAATAACATAGTTAAACTAATTGATCAATTTTGTGGATACGAGGTATCACTTCTTAGACATCGACATGTTTTATTTCAAGTAACTCGGAACTGCTCAAACCATCAATTTGCTCATATTTTGGAGTTCAATATGCTGATTTTTACAGACGTTCTTGTGTCGACACAAACCAGACGTGATGTGACCGAGACTCGAATCTGTTGTGTGCCGTGTCGCGTTGACAGGGAATAGGGACCGGAGACCGATGTAACTATTCTTGAAAATTAGACAGAAAGGGAAAGTGGGAGAAGAATATATATATGGCGGCGGCGGCAGCAGCAGCAGCGTGCGATTTGGTGAAGACTCGAACCTCTGTTCTTGAAGTGAGGGAGAACACGGACCTGTAGAGAGGGAAAGTGTGGCGGGGGTCAGACAGGAACACGATGAGACTAGACCATGCTCGGGGCCTCCCCAGCCAGACGGCCGGCCAAGCCGGTTTATTGATCGGAGAAGTTGGTAGCGAGCGCGCAGCACGTGGCCCGAGAGAGGTACACAGCCACCGACGACGGGGTCGCTCGAGCACCGGACAGAGCAATGCCCTCTCGCCTTATGGCCCCGTACCTAACCCCTGTGGGATTTGTGACGTACATTCCAGATTTCCCTTTGTCTTTGATTCTGCAGCCAAGACGGATGTCCGGATTTGAGAGTAATGTAATCAGACTCTATTTCTCAGTCCTCGGTGCGTAATTTCATTCCGCATGAATGAGATGATAGTGAAATGCAGTAAGTTTCGATAACATGTCCGACGCTAGGTACGAAAAACCTTCCAAAACACAACGCTTGAAAACTAATATAACTAATCAGGCCTAATACAGAACGTCCGAAAGGAGTACAGCCGAGTAATCTAGTATTTGACACACCTGAGGCCGTTTAGAACATTACTACCTAACTAAAGGGAATGGTATTTTGTCCTCGACTAGAAGATCTTGCAAAGCAAGAACATATAGATTGCTAAGAAGTGATACCTCGTATCTACAAAAATGGTCATTTAGTTTAACTACGTTATTACTATGTACCAAGATTGTACAATTCAATTATATTTTGTCCTCGAATAGAATATCTTGCAAAGCAGGAACATATCGATTGCTAAGAAGTGATACCTCGTATCTACAAAAATGGTCATTTAGTTTAACTACGTTATTACTATGTACCAAGATTGTACATAAATGATATTTTGTCCTCGAATAGAAGATCTTTCAAAGCAGGAACATATCGATTGCTAAGAAGTGATGCCTCGTATCTACAAATATGGCCATTTAGTGTAACTACATTATTAATATGTTCACAAAATTGGACAATTAAATGATATTTTGTCCTCGAATAGAATATCTTGCAAAGCAGGAACACATCGATTGCTAAGAAGTGATACCTCGTATCTACAAAAATGATTATTGAGTTTAACTAAGTTATTACTATGTACCAAGATTGGATAATTAAATGATATTTTGTCCTTGAATAGAAGATCTTGCAAAGCAGGAACATATCGATGCTGCTAAGAAGTGATGCCTCGTATCTACAAAAATGGTCATTTAGTTTAACTATGTTATTACTATGTACCAAGATTGGACAATTAAATGATATTTTGTCCTCGAATAGAATATCTTGCAAAGCAGGAACATATCGATTGCTAAGAAGTGATACCTCGTATCTACAAAAATGGTCATTGAGTTTAACTAGGTTATTACTATGTACCAAGATTGGACAATTAAATGATATTTTGTCCTCGAATAGAATATCTTGCAAAGCAGGAACATATCGATTGCTAAGAAGTGATACCTCGTATCTACAAAAATGGCCATTGAGTTTAACTATGTTATTACTATGTTTCAAGATTGGACAATTCAATGATATTTTGCCCTTGCAAAGCAGGAACACATCGATTGCTAAGAAGTGATACCTCGTATCTACAAAAATGATTATTGAGTTTAACTAAGTTATTACTATGTACCAAGATTGGATAATTAAATGATATTTTGTCCTCGAATAGAATATCTTGCAAAGCAGGAACATATCGATTGCTAAGAAGTGATACCTCATATCTACAAAAATGGTTATTGAGTTTAACTACGTTATTACTATGTTCCAAGATTGGACAATTAACTTGTTTTTTTTTTTTTTGTCCTCGAGTATAAAATTCAAAATTTGTTCAGAAAATCCAAGATTTGTTCAGATTCGTCTTCTTGACATTTAATACCTATTTTCTCTTCGCCAGAACATCATATATATGCCTCATAGAAGAATAATGACGCATTAAATCAAAAGTATTACTTCTGAAAAAAAGTATGTACTATGTGTATAATCTCAGAATTGGAAAATAAAATAGAGATAAAGGGAAACAACTTACTAGTAATAGCCTAATATTTTGATGGTTCAGTTTTGTCAAGAGCTTTCAAACGCCTATTTCACAAAGGTAATATTGTACTATAATTACTTACATTCCATGGCATTTGTACATCACTTCACAACTAGAATATGGAACATGTAAAAAAAATCTTGGAAATTTATCCTTTCAAGAGGTGGAAAAATTCAAATATCTTGAAGCAACAGTAACAAATATAAATGACACTCCGGAGGAAATTAAACGCAGAATAAATATGTGAAATGCCTGTTATCATTCTATTGAGAAGCTTTTGTCATCCGTCTGGTTGATTCAATGTCACCAATACGTGTTACTCGTATCCTCTGGTTGTTTCAATGTCACCAATACGTGTTACTCGTACCCTCTGGTTGTTTCAATGTCACCAATACGTGTTACTTATACCGTCTGGTTGTTTCAATGCCACCAATACGTGTTACTTATACCCTCTGGTTGTTTCAATGCCACCAATACGTTTTACTCATACCCTCTGGTTGTTTCAACGCCACCAATACGTGTTACTTATACCGTCTGGTTGTTTCAATGCCACCAATACGTGTTACTCGTACCCTCTGGTTGTTTCAATGCCACCAATACGTGTTACTCGTACCCTCTGGTTGTTTCAATGCCACCAATACGTGTTACTTATACCGTCTGGTTGTTTCAATGCCACCAATACGTGTTACTTATACCGTCTGGTTGTTTCAATGCCACCAATACGTGTTACTTGTACCCTCTGGTTGTTTCAATGCCACCAATACGTGTTACTCGTACCCTCTGGTTGTTTCAATGCCACCAATACGTGTTACTTGTACCGTCTGGTTGTTTCAATGCCACCAGTACGTGTTACTCGTACCCTCTGGTTGTTTCAATGCCACCAATACGTGTTACTCGTACCCTCTGGTTGTTTCAATGCCACCAATACGTGTTACTCGTACCCTCTGGTTGTTTCAATGCCACCAATACGTGTTACTCGTACCCTCTGGTTGTTTCAATGCCACCAATACGTGTTACTTATACCGTCTGGTTGTTTCAATGCCACCAATACGTGTTACTTATACCCTCTGGTTGTTTCAATGCCACCAATACGTGTTACTTGTACCGTCTGGTTGTTTCAATGCCACCAATACGTGTTACTCGTACCCTCTGGTTGTTTCAATGCCACCAATACGTGTTACTTGTACCGTCTGGTTGTTTCAATGCCACCAATACGTGTTACTCGTACCCTCTGGTTGTTTCAATGCCACCAATACGTGTTACTCGTACCCTCTGGTTGTTTCAATGCCACCAATACGTGTTACTCGTACCCTCTGGTTGTTTCAATGCCACCAATACGTGTTACTCGTACCCTCTGGTTGTTTCAATGCCACCAATACGTGTTACTCGTACCCTCTGGTTGTTTCAATGCCACCAATACGTGTTACTCGTACCCTCTGGTTGTTTCAATGCCACCAATACGTGTTACTCGTACCCTCTGGTTGTTTCAATGCCACCAATACGTGTTGCTTGTACCGTCTGGTTGTTTTATTATGGTCGATGTCTTATATTAATTATTAACTGAACTTTAAGTTAAATTTATTTGCATCCCTTTTGTGCCAAGAGACTAGTGAAGAACTTTGGGTGGAGTGTAGCATTATATGGGGCAGAAACATGGACATTACGACAAAGTGAAGAGAAACAAATAGAAGCACTTGAAATGTGGATATGGAGAAGGATTGAACGCGTGAAGTGGACAGACAGAATAAGAAATGAAGCTGATGTTTGAAAGAGTGGGTGAAGAAAGAATGATGCTGAAACTGATCAGGAAGAGGATAAGGAATTGGGTGGGTCACTGGCTGAGAAGAAACTGCCTTTTGAAGGATGCAATGGAAGGAATGGTGAACGGGAGAAGAGTTCGGGGCAGAAGAAGATATCAGATGATAAACGATATTAAGATATGTGTATCGTATACGGAGACTAGAGGAAGGCAGGAAATTGAAAAGACTGGAGAACGCTGGGTTTGCAGTAAAATACCTGTCCTTGGGCAGAACACTATGAATGAATGTGCCAAACGTTGTACCACTATTTTTAACGTAGGGAATTTTTAGTACAACTAACCAAATTTATTATGGGAAAACGTATTGTCTCTCTCCCAGAATCGGAATAAAAGTTTTTGTACTCCAAAATATCAATAAATGATTGGTTACTTTCTTCTGGCGTGTTTAATTGAGAAACAGTTACTCTTTGAATTTATTCAGTGGAGTGTTCCATAAAATATACTGAAAATAGCTATATATTTTTATACTGTATGATAATTTATGCTCGACCATGCCGAAATGTAGTAATTATACACCTAGTAGCAGTCCTTTAATGCATGTCATTAAAGTACACCTACTCATTAATGTATAACCAATGACAACTCAGCTTACAGGTGTTCAGCCAATGACAAGTCAGCTTTGTACCGTTATAAAAACCGCAAGTATCCATTATTCTCGGATATGCAATCGAAAGAGAATTAGCGAAAAGTCAAGGAGGCTGGAAATCCAATAATGTCGCAGAAGGTTATGTTCTGTTACTATAATAATTAGCGTTAATTGTAAATAATATTCAAATAAATTAAATGTGTCATCTCGTTTTCCAATGTCGAATTCAATAATCAAGGTTATATCAAGTTTAACGGGATTACACAAGGTCAATGACATTATTGTTCCTCAGAAAAAATCAATACTTTAGCGTCTGCGCACATCTCGCAATTCACGACCTAGAACAAGGTCACTTCCAATCTTGTCGGATACAAATAAAATGTATACATCTGAATACTGTAATTTCAAGTTAGAAATATGGTCGAGCATAAAAGTCGTATGAAACTCGCCTATAATGGTAATTAAGACGCTCGTATGAATATTATGAAACTCGCTTGCGCTCGTTTCATAAACATCCATACTTGTGTCTTAATTACTATCATTATAGGCTCGTTGCATAATGTACTATTATATTTTTATTTGAAACTTTAAGTATCACCCAATAGTGGCTTGCGTACCCACCAGTGGTACCCGCACCATAGGTTGAGGACCGCTTGCCTATATATATATATATATATATATATATATATATATATATATTAGTGGATTGAATTGATGATAACGAGATTGTATTGACAAGAGAATTCCGCGGATTTGCCTTGAGATTACCTAACACTCGTCTTACAGTTGAGGAAAACCTCGGCAAAAACTTTGTCCAGTAATCGGCACAAGGGAGATTAGAACTCACGTCATAGCGTAGCCTCTGGTCTGAAGGTCCACTCATACCGTCTGGGCTACGCCGCGCTGGTAGATCTGCTCAATTTCTGTTAAGGGTTGTTGGTTGTGAAAGTTGTGAAAATACCGGGACGTCACTTTATTTTTACTTGTATTTTTATTGTACCTGCGTTTCTGAATGTACTTGACTCTCACCCCTTGCAGTAATATTCTTGCTCCCGTCAGCCACACAAACTTACGGCCGCTGTTGCGTTCGAATTCTGCTATCAGTGAAGTAAACAGTACACAGTATAGTGTGTTTCAGAAATATGTTTGCGTTTTCTATAGAAGAAAGAGCCTATATTATTGAAGCTTATTTCCAGGGGCAGATATTTATGGAGATTAATTTTATCATTTGTGTTTTCTAATATTGGTGTCGAAGGAGATTGTTGGAGATTGATTTGTACTCTTGCCGGGGATTAATGGACATTTTGGAAAATACAATTATTTTGAAACTGGAGTATTAACTCAGTATGAATATTACTTTCCAAATAATTAACATTAAAGGTTCGTTGTATTCTGGTAAAGGAGCGGTATGGCCAATAGACAATAGTTGTTGGATTGAGACTGTATTTAACACACATTCATTAAAAACGAAAAAAACTTGCAGCCCTCAAATTAACACTTTCAAATTATTAGTGAAATATTGAATTCTCCGTCTTTTGAGTTCATTAATGTAATCAGAACACCTGGAATACCATTTAATGTAGTCTACTTGAATGTATAACACATTCAAATGAAAAAAAAAAAACTCCGAAAAAATAATTCAGAATATGAAATTCGCTATAAAACGACGCAATGATAATAATAATAATGCGCGAATGTGTTCATATTTCTCTGTTAGAACTCTATTTCGCGATTTGTCGCGATTGTTTTATCCGCATATTATTAATCAGAATCACTTAATTCGTAAAGATTAGTAAAAATCTATTGTATATCTATTATGTCGTGATTTTCGCGATCTCCATTAAACATCTAGCCCTGCTTATTTCGCACAGGTACTTTATCTGTGTGGACTGAGCAAAAGTGAAGATTAGAGTTACCGAAAGTACGGTAATATGCTAATGAATACAACCGCCTGAAGAGTTGAGTTTGTGAAAAAAAAAAAAAACTCTTACTACGCTACTGTATTTTGTTAAAATACCGTGAAAATAATAAACAAACTGAAAATCGTAATATCGTATTTCCCTGTAACATAAATGGATACACTACTTTTCTCTCCTCCTATAGCTAGTAAAATGATTTGTTTACATACTGCATTAGTAACACCAAACTCCAGTATTGGAAGGGGTAACAGTGTTTCCAAGTATAGCCAGGTTAATGTTAAAAATGTTGGTAAAAATAAAGTGATGTCCCTGTATAACTATACATTTTATTTTTGTCATAACTTTGATCTTACTACTTACCTACAACTGTTTTTTTATTGTATCCTTTTTCTTCTATTTAAATATGTTCTCGAAATTCAGATATATTGCTTTACTTCTTGGAAAAGGTAATAATGTGGATTCTAGCTAACAGTTACAGCATATGCACATGCATTTGTACAGTTGTCCCTTTTCCTACATTTCAGATTTCAGAGAAATTTAAATCAATACTCTAAGAAGTAATCTCTTACCACAAAGAATAGGGCTTCTTTAAATGTTACGGTCTTTCGTCATGTATGTTGAATATTTTTATATCTTAAAAATTTAAGTTTTCTTTCATGTAATGAATAATTTTAATATATGAGGGTCATTTCATCAGTCATGGCAACTATGTTATTCAATTCTGCCTAAGGGCAAGTCTTTCATTGCAAACCCAGCTTTCTCCAATCTTTCCTATTTTCTGCCTTCCTCTTTGTCTCCTCATATGATCCTTAAATCTTAATATCGTCTATCATCTGATATCTTCCTCTACCCCCGAACTCCCGTTCACTATTCCTTCCAGTGCATCCTTCAGTAGGCAGTATCTTCTCAGCCAGTGACCCAACCAATTCCTTTTCCTCTTCCTGATCAGTTTCAGCATCATTCTTTCTTCACCCACTCTTTCCAACACAGCTTCGTTTCTTATTCTGTCTGTCAACTTCACACGCTCCATTCTTCTCCATATCCACATTTCAAATGCTTCTATTCGCTTCTCTTCACTACGTCGTAATGTCCATGTTTCTACCCCATACAATACCACACTCCACACAGAGCACGTTACTAGTCTCTTCCTTAGTTTTTTCTCCAGAGGTCCGCAGAAAATGGTCCTTTTTCTATTAAAAGCTTCCTTTGTCATTGCTATCCTCATTTTGACTTCCTGACAGCAGCTCATGTTACTGCTTACAGTACATTCCAAGTATTTGAAACTGTCCACTTACTCTACTGCCTCATTTACAATTCGCAAGTTTACCTTCTTTACTTTTCTTCCGACAGAAGTAATTCGGGGTAGAACGATATTTAATGTAAGCCACTAAAAGAATTTTGTAATATTTTACTTTATTAATGAAATAATGGCAAAATCTTCTTAAATATTTATTGTGTGTTCATTGTCATACCACTTTGACCTGACAAAGTAATTGTTATGATAATTGTCAGATAATCAAAAGTGTCTGCGCACAAATTTTGCTTCATAATAATGACACATCACCAGAATATAGTAACCTATGAAATTGAAATAAAAAAATTGAAATTTATCCTTTGAAAAGGTGGAAAAATTCAAATATCTTGGAGCAACAGTAACAAATATAAATGATACTCGAGAAAAAATTAAGCGCAGAATAAATATGGGAAATTCTTGGTATTATTCGGTCGAGAAGCTTTTGTCATCCAGTCTGCTCTAAAAAAAAAAAAAAGTCGAAAGTTGGAATTTATGAAACAGTTATATTACCTGGTGTTCTGTATGGTTGTGAAACTTGGACTCTCGCTTTGAGAGAAGAACAGAGCTTAAAGGTGTTCTAGAATAAGGTGCTTTAGAAAATATTTGGGGCTAAAAGAGATGAAGTTACAGGAGAATGGAGAAAGTTAAACAATGAGAATTGTACGCATTACATTCTTCACTAACATAATTAGGAAGATTAAATCCAGACGTTTGAGATTGACAGCGCATGTAGCACGAATCCAGAAAAATGCATAATTAGCCTATAGTGTGTTAGTTGGAAAACCTGAGGGGGGGGAAAAAACCTTTGGTGAGGTCGAGACATAGATGGGAGGATAATCTTAAAATGGTTTTGAGGTTGGTGGGATATGATGCTAGGGACTGGTTTAATCTTACTCAGGAAAGGGCTTATGTGAGGGCGGCAATGAACCTCCGGAATTCTTAAAAGCGATTTGTAAGTAAATAATGACATATTTTTGTACAAAGCATCGAACACGATAAATTTACAAACTTCTCACAATGCATTGTTGTACACGAGGTTTCAGAGTAACATCTATTCCTAATTTTCAGATGTGACAAGAGGGACGTAATCAAACAATTTTTGGTAATAAAATACTCTTCGGAAATGTTCCCGAATGGAGATTATAAAAGAAATAACAATTTCAGAGAATCTCAACGTGGAAAGTAACTTATCCATTTAATCTTGATTATAGTACATTATTGAAATATTCTGAAAATTGTGTTGAAAATATTATAAAAAGAACTGTTCAAAATTAATACCGGCATTAGCATTGCTGTATGTTGCTCTATATGTCATGTCTGCTAACATAATGTGAACTGATACATTTTTAATTATTGCAAATTCATGAATAGATCTGACAGGAAATATTTTGTGACATATAACAAAAACAAATCAACTTCAGTTGTTTCCATGGTAACGGGAATGGCTGAAACAATAATATTAATGACAGCCACGGACGATAATAAGGTCAATGAAAAGTTTTGACTTTCACTCTGTTACCTCGATACAGAAGCATATGCGAATAATATTTCATCGAGAATAATGTTTAATTACAATCACATTTGAAAATGAGGAATAGTTATTTTGAAACACCTTCTATATTATGAATTTTTCGAGTGGCCAATTAACAATTTGTTTGTGAAATGGCAATTGAATATTCATTATCATTTACAAATAACTTTTACATTCCCAATAAAATTATTAAATTTGTTTTAAAAAAATGTAAGCAGTAGGGGAGTAGTGGGTACAGTGAGACACAAAATATTAACATATATGTATGCAAGTGATAATTCAAGTATTTTAGAAATTAAGTGCAATAGAAATAGACATTAAAACGTGATGTATAATAATACATAAACAAAAATGTTAATAGATGAAGTACATAATATACAGTACGTGTTTGTCAAAAAATGCAAATGTCTCACTGTTCCCATTCAGGAGGGTAGAGTGAGACACCACAGTGTCTATTAACGTACATTCAAATGATTTACATTTATTTCAAAAGAAAGGAAAGCTTGCTGTCTCTTTATCTTGGCATGTTTTGTAGGCTTACTTAGAATCATTTTGATGTCTGACTTCGAAACCATTGAAACATCTGGAACATTTGGAAAAGTGAATTTTCCATGACATTTCAAACTTTTGCGAAAAAATGAAATGAATTTCTGGTGACAACAAAGCTTATAATTATAAGAATTTAATGTAATTCTTTATTATTTTTTAACATTTTCTTAAATTTTGTGAATAATTTTTTATTTATTAAACCATTAAAACTTAATGCATCCATTATTTTAAGCTACAGTTCCTAAATTGGTTACTAGTATGTTCATTTTTAATGCCTGTTACTGGTAAATGTAATATAATTACAGTTTGTTTTTGCAAATCATTGGTACATGGGGACAGTGAGACGTCTCAGTGTACCCTTCAATGGCATGTCTCACTGTTCCCTTTACGCATAGTTCATTTAAAAATGACGCCATCACTAAAATTAAAACAAGAAAAACGAAATTTTGCCAAACATAATCTGAAATACCATAGTATTAGGTAACAAAACATTCATATTTATATCTCATTTGTATATCCAATATAACCTTCATTAAACATAAGCCAAAATTTTACTTCTGGAGTGAAAAATTACGAATTATTTTTTCATCACTCGCCTTTATAAATAGAATCAAATCGAGTATGAAAATACTGTTACTTTACTCATGCAACATACAACTCCACTGTTACCAACATCTCAACTTCAAAATTTACCATCTAATAAAATGTGTCTCACTGTTCTCCCTGTCTTACTGTACCCACTTCTCCCCTATAAATTCAGTTATGAAACATCATTAGTTCAAAAGCACACGCGATTCAAAATGTCTATGTAGAACTTGCTCGACAAGTTGTGTCTTACGGATTGTGAGGAACTGACGATTAGAACACAAGCCATCTTAAGAATAACCGCTGCAGAGATGAAATTCATAAGACGTATAGCAGGAGTAACAAAATGGAATCATAAACCGAAAGAAATCATAAAAGAGCTTCAAATAGAACCAGTTCTACAATACGTAAACATTCAAACCCGAAACTGGGAAAGGCATGTTAGAAGAATGGAGAGAGGACGCATCCCTACCTCGCATTCAATTTTTGTCTTGGTCTACCTCATTTTTTGCTAGAGAAAAAGTCAGTAACCTTACGATTTGCTCACAAATATATGACTTTTCTACTTGAAATAATTCAGATATTTATATTTATAAATGCAGGTACGAAATACGAAAAGTTCTGAAGCTCTTCCTAGCCAATTCTTTAACAGGCTTCCGGTACACATTAAAGGTCTTTCATTTCCGACATTTAGTAGAAAAGATCAAACAGCTAATCCTTTAAATAGCATAAGCAAATCTTTTGACTTGAAACTTTAGTGTTATTATTGTATTTTATGTCATGGAGCAACAGTAACAAATATAAATGACACTCGAGAGGAAATTAAACCCAGAATACGTACATATGGGTGCTGTTATTCTGTTGAGAAATTTTTGTCATCCAGTCTGCTTTAAAAATCTGAAAGTTAGAATTTATAAAACAGTTATATTACCGGTTGTTCTGTATGGTTGTGAAACTTGGACTCTCACTTTGAGAGAGGAACAGAGATTAAGGATGTTCGAGAATAAAATCTTATGAAAATATTTGGGGCTAAGAGGGATGAAGTTACAGGAGAATGGAGAAAGTTAAACATTGAGAACTGCAAGCATTGTATTCTTCACCTGACATAAATAGGAACATCAAATCCAGACGATTGAGATGAGAAGGGCATGTAGCACGTATGGGAGAATCCAGAAATGCATATAGAATGTTAGTTGGGAGACCTGAGGGAAAAGACCTTTGGGGAGGCCAGGACGTAGATGTGAGGATAATATTAAAATGGATTTGAGGGAGGTGGAATATGATCGTAGAGACTGAATTAATCTTGCTCAGGATAGGGACCGATGGCGGGCTTATGCGAGGGCGACAATGAACCTCAGGGTCCTTTAAAAGCCATTTAAATACCGGTAAGTAAGTATTGCATTTAATGACGTTTCTATGCATGTACCGCATAATGTTTTACAGCAAAAAAATCAATCAATCCTGCAATATATTCGAAGTGGAAGAAGAGCTGTCTGTCGTCGACGAGGAGATGTACTAATGTGAGAGCGTAACAGACCATGTAGGCTAATCTAATGTGCTTTTGAAAAAAGAAGAAGAAGAAGAAGAATGATTCTAATCATGATCATAATGATGATGTAACAATGGCACTGGTTTTTGTTGTGAAACATAGTATGTAGCCTATTGGTTTATGTTTTAAATTATTAAAATTTGTAGTGCTGGACTGACATTTAAGCATTTTTGTGGTTTCAAAGAAATAGATTTGTAGTCATAAATATTTTGAGGGCAAACGATTTATAAGTTAGTGTCGTAAAAATTAATAAAAAATATTGTTTAAAATTTGCTTACTGTGACGATGAGCCTTCTATTTTGAATCGATTCGTGTATAGATTGTATATGCAAGGTGATAGACGAGGATTTACCTCACTTTCGGAGCTTATTTCCGAATACATTTTGAGCAAAAATGTAAGAGTAAGAGAATATTACAGATAAAGAATGAACTATTCAAAAGTATAATTTCTTCTACTACTAAGATTTAAAATCATCCGTCCTCAAGTGAGGTTGACCACTGGGATCCGGAATTAACAAACATAAAATATAAGGGGAAATGAAACGGGCAAAATAATGATTCGATTTGTACATTAAAATAAAAATTTACGTGTTAACATATAGATGATAGTGTAGAATTTGAAGAGAGGCCTTCAGAATTTTCATTACAATCTTCTGAACCCCATAAAAGGAATTTTAAAGGATTTAAGGATATTACATGTAAATTTTGGTAAACAACCCCTCGCTCCAAATAGTAAGCCTGCAACATCCCAGTTGTAAAGCGAAATACCATTAGCTAGTATCCTCAAGATAAAAAATGTGTTGTGAATTCCATAGTTGCTTCGTACAGATTTTTTTCGATTTTTAACTACAAAATTACATTAAATTCTTTAAGACTGTACATTAGGATACATAATTAAACTGTAAATAATCAAGTTCCTAAAGTATAATTTGTAACAATTTTTGCGATAAGTCCATAAGAATGATGTCGTTTTTAGTCAAAAATTGAAAAATAAAATCTGTACAAAGCAATTAACAACACATTTTTAGCTTCAGAATACTATATATATTATTTTAATATACCGAAGTACATATGATATTTCCATGCAGATATTCTGCGTCATCATACGATGAAAGAGTAATGGAACGGAGAAAAATTCTCTCCGGCGCCGGGATTTGAACCCGGGTTTTCAGCTCTACGTGCTGACGCTTTATCCACTAAGCCACACCGGATACCCACCCCGGCGTCGGACAGTATCGTCCCAGATTAAGTTCCAACTCTTGGGTTCCCTCTAGTGGCCGCCATCTGCACTACGTCATAGATGTCTATGAACGTAGGACTGAAGTCCACACATGTACTGAGGTGCACTCGTTATGAGTGACTAGTTGGCCGGGATCCGACGGAATAAGCGCCGTCTTAAATCACGAAGTGATTTACGCATATCATATTATTTTAATGTACCGAAGTACATATGATATTTCCATGCAGATATTCTGAGACGATTCTGTCCGACGCCGGGGTGGGTATCCGGTGTGGCTTAGTGGCTAAAGCATCAGCACGTAGAGCTGAAAATCCGGGTACAAATCCCGGCGCCGGAGAGAATTTTTCTCCGTTCCATTACTCTTTCAGAATACTAGCCAATTAAAGAAAGGACACTTCTGAATAATTCATTCTCTGTTTGTAATTTTTTATCCTTAAAACTGAAGAAAAAGGGTATTTCACCAACAACTTCAAATTAATATAACTTTGAAAATATTGAGATTAGGACAAATGTTTATATGACATTTTTGTTCAGAATGTCTTCGGTAATAAGCTCCGTAAGTGACGGTAAATCCTCGTGAATCACTCTGTATATCGCTCTTTTGGCTTTTAAATGGCGTTATTTTTTAAAAGCTTCCTCATCTCCTATTTAAATTGCTTACTTAATGACGCTGTATCAACTAGGAACATCGGTGGATTTCAAGATAGCGAAATGGTATTTGTCGAGAGGAGCCCGACTTTGTAAATACCTTGAAAAAAAAAAAGCTACTAAATATCCGGCATAAACTGGATTGGAACCCAAACCCAAGTGATTTCTTGGGTACGAAACCCACTCGTTACTCCTAAACTACGTTGGTGACTTTCTTCCTCCTTATAACTATATTTTAAACTTTAGAAGTATTTCTCGGGAAATATTGCAGCTATTGACTTGAATTCTCCACATTGATAAATCAGTCGATTAGAAATGCAATGATATGCTGTATTATGTAAATTAGACTTAATGGATAATTAGTGTCGTCCGTTGACGTAATTAAAAACGCAAGGTTAATTTTGAGAATTAAAAGTTCAACCGTGTGAATATGCTTTATATTTTAACCAGCACTTTGTCATAGGTCCTATTATATTAGCATAAGCATGTATTTCATTATCTCGTTGGTGGAGTTTAAAGTCTCTTGGTTCGACATTTTCAAATATAATATTCCACCTGCGTTGCATCTCTTGAATATTAAAATGTTTATACATTCTTTTTTTTATTCTCTCTTAAAAACTACACAAAGTTTTTCAATCAAAATCTAATTCGCAAATCAAGATTTCAGGTATAACTCCCTGTAAAGTTGATTTGAACAATTTCGAGGGTAAAAATTGTTCCGGAGCCGGGTATCGAACCCAGGACCTTTGGTTTAACGTACCAACGCTCTACCACTGAGCTACCCGGGAACTCTAACCGACACCGATCCAATTTTTCCCTCTATATCCACAGACCTCAAAGTGGGCTGACAACCGTCAAGCAACCAACTTCGAGTGCACACTAACGTCACTGTTCGTTAACAGAAAACCACAATTTAAGTCACACAGAGTTAGTGTGCACTCGAAGTTGGTTGCTTGACGGTTGTCAGCCCACTTTGAGGTCTGTGGATATAGAGGGAAAAATTGGATCGGTGTCGGTTAGAGTTCCCGGGTAGCTCAGTGGTAGAGCGTTGGTACGTTAAACCAAAGGTCCCGGGTTCGATACCCGGCTCCGGAACAATTTTTCCTCGAAATTGTTCAAATCAACTTTACAGGGAGTTATACCTGAAATCTTGATTTGCATAATACACGTCACTGTTCGTTAACAGAAAACCACAATTTAAGTCACACAGAGTTAGTGTGCACTCGAAGTTGGTTGCTTGACGGTTGTCAGCCCACTTTGAGGTCTGTGGATATAGAGGGAAAAATTGGATCGGTGTCGGTTAGAGTTCCCGGGTAGCTCAGTGGTAGAGCGTTGGTACGTTAAACCAAAGGTCCCGGGTTCGATACCCGGCTCCGGAACAATTTTTCCCTCGAAATTGTTCAAAATCTAATTCTATCTTCACCTTCCTTTCCTGATTCTTTGTAAATACGCGAACAAAGTTGGATAGCACTGTTTTATTGAGATACATTTAATTTCACAGAAACTTTCAAGACACAATTTAACGTTCGGATCCCATTAATGTAGCCTATTTCTATCCAAAACCTCCTTGGTAGCTTATTTGGAAAACACTGGATTACGACGACCGCAGGGCCGAGTTAAAATCTGGTCGATGGCAAAGTGTATTTCTGATGGATAAAGTCAAGGTTATGGGGGTTTTCGTGGGGTTTTCACGCTCTTCTCCTCTTCATTCCACCTACACTTTTCACAGACACAGCGGGAAAAGAATGGAGAGCGTTACACTTTGTGATGAGGGTACTAAGAAAAGGCTCTGATAAATCCAAAGAGATTGCATATAAGTCACTAGTACGTCCAGTAATGGAATATGGTGCCGCATGTTGGGGTCCTTACAGATTAGAACATATTAAGACACTGGAAAAGATTAAAAACGGGCTCTCAAGTATGGTCGGAAAAATTCACCATTCAAATTGGACACACTCACGGACAGGAGAACGCGAATTCGATTATGCGCACTGTTCAAAACATACAGAGGTGAGCCTGCCTGGAGAGAAATAAAAAATAGGTTGCAGCCGCCAAATTACTCTTCAAGAAACGACCACTCTTATAAATTGAGGGAAAGAGGATAGAGAACGGACACTGGAAAGTTTTCTTTTCTCAATCGTACTATCAGGGACTGGAATGCTTTACCTGCAGACTTACTAAAGGCTTTACCAACAACCAAAAATGTATTTAAAAATATGCTTAAGGACTTTACTAATAGACGGTAATTATACACAGTATTTAAAGGGTGTAAATGATATTTTGTTATTGAAGTGTTGTATCAGTGAAGAATTATGTTGTGTCAGTGAAGTGTGTTGTGTAAGTGAAACGTGTTCCTGTCAGTGAAGCTTCATAGTTTATAGTGACAGTGCAAAGTATATCAGTGAAATGTTTTTGAAGTGTTAGTGAAATCAGGATAGAATCAGTGAAATGTGTCGTAGTTCCAGTGAAGTGAGTGAGTTGACAGCGAAATGAGTGTAGTGTTGAAAGGTACTTGCTTGTGCAGATATGAACATATCATACTCGTGGGTTTTAGTTCGAACTTAGGTTTAAGATACAAATTAGATTTACTTCAAATGTTATTTTAAGTGATCGTACTTCATTTAATTTAGGATGTTCCCTGTTATTATTATTATTATTATTATTATTATTATTATTATTATTATTATTAATTGTTAGTATTAATTATTAAGATTATTATTAATTGTATTTTTTATTAATTGTGTTTATTATTGTCATTATTGAGTGTAATTAGTTACCACTGCCACCGGGTATATACCCATTGCAGTGTGAATAAATACGTAACAATTCGCATTCTATTATCATCACTTGTTTCGGAAAAATAGGGTACACTTCTGTTTGCATGACGTCGAATAGATCGTCAAGGTGGGTGTTCCTCGCGGTTTTCTAAAGGTTGTTAAATGGCAATGTTGGTGGATTCTAAGAACATAGATCTGCATAAGGGGCACTGGAACCCCTCAGATCTGTCTGTCCTTGCCTGACGAGGGGGATACATGACTACTCATGTAAATACGTGAAGTGCAACAAATAAATGTAAAATTCTAGCTGCTTCTGTTTCAGTTAAAAGCAGTTTCATTTCCAAGCATCAGCTGTGCATGATTATTGGTACAATAGGATTTTTGTTGGATTGTGTGTGTAGTACGCTTCCAATAAAGTTAAGAAAGCAACCCCAACTATAACAAAAATAACTAACGGAATAAAAATAATAAATAAACCAAAAATCCGTGTGAAGACGCGAAAAATATTTCAACCAAAATGAGGTTTCTCATGCATTTGAAACAAAGAGAACGTTAGAAAAATAAAGCAATATTTACTAGTCTGATAGCTTCACTATTTTTTAATGATTCATTAATTTATTTACTGGTTAATTAACTTATTTTATAGCTCACGAAGCATCTTTAGCCCTAACAACCAGTAAAACTATCTTTAGTTTAGTGATAGAAATTTTCGTCTTTAAATTTTTAATGGTTCACTAGTTGCAATAGAAAACGGCGGAACGTTACGACACGGAATATTTTTTTTTTATTTTAGTAGGTTATTTTACGACGCTTTATCAACATCTAAGGTTATTTAGCGTCTGAATGTGATGAAGGTGATAATGCCGGTGAAATAAGTCCGGGGTCCAGCACCGAAAGTTATCCAGCATTTGTTCATATTGGGTTGAGGGAAAACCCCAAAAAAAACTCAACCAGGTGACCTGCCCCGACCGAGATTCGAACCCGGGCCACCTGGTTTCGCGGCCAGACGCGCTGACCGTTACTCCACAGGTGTGGATGAAACGATATATATTGTTATATTTGGAACTTCTCGAAAATTAAGAGCCATGTGGAGACAATGTTAACCATTTAAGAAACGATCATTTTGAAAATTTGAATGACACAAAATTTCACTAAAGATACCGCGTCACGAGATCATGATACTCAGAATTTTAGAAGAAACTGATCAAAGGTTAGAAACAAGATGAAAGGTAATTTGGTGTTGAGGTGTGCAGAATTCGAAAGAGTAAAGACAAAGAGTGTAAAGTTCTGCTTCCTTTCAGTCGGAGCCACGAAAGACTTGCGAAGGACGTGATATGTGATCATATCGTCGGATGTTGCACACGTATCTGACGCACATATTCTGAACATGCTGTAACTTGACAGTTCAGAACTTAGGTCACTTAACAGAACGTTACAATAATCGAAGTGCGGCATTAGTAGGGTTTGTACTAGAGTAAGTTTTAGTTGCTGGGAGAAGAAGTTTCTTAAGAGTCTCAAATAATAAATGGAGGAACAAATTTTTTTAATTGTTTCTTTAACTTGAAAATTCCAATTTAGATTATTATCGAAAAAGAAACCGAGATTGTTTACGACAGATGAATAAGGGCTTAGTATAGACCTACAGTTAAAGTTTTATATAAGATAAAGAAAATTCTCTCTTCTTCTTCACCTAAAATTGTTTTAAGGAGTTAGGGACAGCCTACATCAGTAAAATTTTTGAAAATATTCAACATTTTTTTCCTCCGTTATTGTATCTTGTACAGTAATGGAAACTGATATGTGTAAAACAATGTCCTTCTGCTATATGAAAAAAATATTTTTACGATTTAATATATATATATATATATTTTTTTTTTTTTTTTTTCAAAATTTAAAATGTGCAGTTCACTGTGCAGTGATGAAGCGTTTTCCTCATAACTCATAAACTTGTTAACTTTTCCAGGTTCTCTCTCTTTTATTTTATTGCTGAAATTCATGTTTACAATATCATGCTCTTTCAACTACATTCCTTAATAAATAATATATTTTTTTGTATTGCCCCGACCGGGATTTGAACCCGGGCCACCTGGTTTCGCAGCCAGACTCGCTGACCGTTACTCCACAGGTGTGGACTTGACCATTTATAAAATGATTTTTTTATCAGACAATCTATCAAAGGTAGAGAAGTGATCTTGCATCATATTATAGATATGACATGCATTAATACACAAAATAAATTTCATCACAGAATGTTGGATAGCTTTAGAGTAATGTGAGAAACGCTTCATCACTGAACAGTGAACTGAATTTTGAAAAAAAAAATGTAAATAATTTTTTTTAAATCGTGAAAATATATATATATATTTTTTTTCATATAGCAGAAGGACAGTATTTTATACATACTAATTTTCATTATTGTACAAGATACAGTAATGGAGGAAAAAAATGTTGAATATTTTCAAAATTTTACTGCTGTAAGCTGTACCTAACCCTTTAAAGAAATAAAGATTGTTACTAGTGGTGAATTGCAGAAACCCCACATGTCAAGGCAATTACGATTTTTTTTCTAGAAAATACTAAAGAAAGAATTAAGTTCATGTATGCCAAACACTAGAACTTTACTATTATGCTTAAATAAAAAAATAGTCCCTCCAAATTGCCTAACGCTTTTGAAGATAATCAATTTTTTTGTCTCTTCCCAAAAATTTACTTAAATGGACATGTGGTATTTCTGCAATTCACGATTCAACTGAGATGGCGTTCACAGACTTCTATATTTATTTCGCTCTCTTAGAAGTTCCTATTATTTTCCTAGAGTTAAATGTTGCAACTGTCTCATATTTGCATTCTGAAAACCCGGCAGCCCTAATTATCACAAGTGTTAGTGTTACTAATCGAATTTTCTTTGATTACGTTCACGAAGCATTGCATCTCTCATAACTTTATATTTCAGAGGATTTTGAGTTATTTTTTCCTACGTATCGTTCTTGACAGTGATAGTTCTGGTTAAAATTGGTAGGGGAGACTGTTGTACCTATAAACACTTTTCACATTTCATTTTTTTTTAAATTTTGGGATATAACATTTTTTAAATTAAAAATGCATTAAATAATTGTTGAAGATTCCTTTACAACTTACTGTATATATTTTCTTGTTCTACACATCTATTAAGGATGGAAAAAATAAAATGTAATATGTTCAAAGGTACATACCCTCTTGTAAGTTGGAACACACGGAATATAGGTGGGAATACAGTTGTAAGAACTGACAATCATATTTGAAATGTATTTGCAATCATAAACCGGAGCAGGCTTCTCTGATTGAGATTTTATTTCCTGGAGGAGCAATAACAGCTTCAACAGCTTTCTTCAAGGCATCCGGATCAATTGGGGGACCTCTTAACTCCAGACTTACTTCGTGACATGACCTTAAAATAAAAGAAAAACAAAAAACCAATAGTATTATGTACCTTGGAATATGTTCCATGGTACAAGATGTTCTGTGTTCAAAGGTACAAGAGGGTGCACGTTTAAACAAATATGGCTCCCAAAACTAGAGATCCGATTAAATCATGGAAATTAAAATATGTTATTACTCACCAGATGATACGGAACACACCGTACTTGAAAGATATTAACAAATACAATCTGGTTTTATGTTAGAAAACGTATATCAATGAACGAAATGTGTACTTTTGGTACTAAAAAAGATTCTTTTGTTCACAGAACTGGCATTTTGCAATAAATCAAACCGAAAATACGACCAGATCTACTTAGCGGCTTTCTCTACAATCTACTTTAGTTTGAGTCCTCTACGTAGCAGAAAAAATTAAAAAAAAAAAAAATTTTCAAAGTTACACTATGCTAAAGGTACAACAGTCTCCCCTACGCTAAACAAAAGAGGAGCATCATGAACATTTTCATGTGACTGGTCTCTGAAACAAATGCTACGTTTGCCAAGGTCATTTTTATTAAACTGAAAGATAAGGACTTGTCAATCTTTTAAATGCCAGCTCAAAAGCACGGGGCAATATTCTGTAATGTATGCTAATATGGGGTGAGATACGACCTGAATTCGGACAGATTACAGCACGTAACTGAAATATTTCGTTTCTTTGTATTTTTATTCTGACCTAAACATTTGTACGAATAAAAGCCAGGGTGAAACTGTAATTTTATAACTGTCGATTTTAATTGCCTTCACCGATACAATTTTTACCGCCCAGTAGATTCTGGCATCAAAATCAGAAATTGTTTTAATTTATGTTACCAGCTTAATGGTCTCTAGTTGAGCGCGCACAATTTCAAATGCAGTTTTGCTCGTCGCTATTGAATGAAAGTGATTTTATAAACAAAATATAGTCTACAATGTTTCTCTCGGCCATATTTATTTAATTACGGAGGTACATATGTACGCGTACAGACACGAAATCCTAAAGAAGGCTGGTAGATAGTGGACCCAACTTTCATAATCTCATAAGTTCGAATGGATCGCGCTGTGTTCTTTTTAAAGGCTACTGTATGGGATCCAAAAAAAAAATACGTTAGTCTTCGCCAGAGGTCTGCATCGGACGTTTTCGCTCGAGCGCCAAGTAGTTCATAGCATAATCCGATAGGTAGCGCACATGCATGATGGATAAAATTGTCGCGAGCGATTAATCCTCGAACGGTATAAGCCGAGCGTTAGACATTCGTTCTTGTTACAGTGATGAACTGTGCAGTAACATCATAGATGTTTATCATTTCAAAACTTTGCAGTGTTTAACTAACCTCCTCTCCATAGTACAACTACAAACTTGCTTTAAAATGTAATATAAATGTTGTACGTAAATGTCCCCCACACAGGAGTGATTTTGTTTGTGCCACATCTGATAGATGTTATTGGATGTAAATGTAATTGTTATAAATGGAGAATACAATCACGATAATGCAAGAACTGTATCAAGTTTTCTAGTAATAATAATAATAATAATAATAATAATAATAATAATAATAATAATCTCTAATAATTAGTGTATCAATCTTTGCGTCTGTAACAGTTGTGCAGCATGATTATTCGTTTTATTATATTTTCTGTGACGTTATCTCTGTACTAATATTGTTATTAATCTACTGCTATGTCGATAATATTTCTACATCGTCGCAGTATATAGGCGGAACACTATCTATGGACCTGTCATATTATATATGTGGTAAATCAAATATTGACTAATTATTAATTAGCAATAATAACTGTATATCGAAGTTTTTCATACTATTTTATTTATAACTTCATGTTCCTGTTTTGGTACGTTCCATTGACTGTTCCATTAAACGTTTGTCATAAACGCAGAAAATAAAGCCTTATTTTTACCGTGTGAGCAAAACATATGTGTATCTTATCTGTCGCCTTCCATACAAGATAAGACATGTCGGTGAGATGACCTTGTACTGTGCTTCTATTTATTACGAGCGTATCACGACCGATCGTATCTCACTCGAGGGTACGATATTCGGCCGAGTTCAAGCGAGCGATTTAACTCCATTGCAGCACTCTGAGTGGAGATTATAGGAGGATTGTAAATTTTCAGGATTCCTTTCAAAATCTTATTGTACAGGCTGCCGGAACTCAGTTTCTTGAAAGACAAGCTCAGTGACGGAACTACACAGTACGAAGAGAGATATTTTGTTATTTTATTTTGCGCTACAGAATGTATCAACTAGTCCCTTCCGCCACTGGATGGATGGACGGCACCGCTCCACTCCCCCATCGCCATAACAACACAGACGAAGTAAGATATCTCCTTTCTCTCTCTTTTCACAGTGAGACAAGATACATCGCACAGCCTTTTAAGCAATGATTTTACTTTCCGGCATAGAAAAGTTATTCAAAAGCCATATTTATAAAAAAAAATGCATTTGATTATTTTACAACATTTTATCAGCTGCTGTGGTTATTTAGCATCTGAAGATGCAAAGAGTGTTCTGCATTTCAGTAACGGGAGCCTTCAGAACTACTCCTACAGCGGCAATTGAAATGCAAATAGGACTCACTCCTCTGCATATTTGGATTGAAGCTGAGGCCCTTAAGGCATTTCACAGAATTTGCCGTCAGACAAAGGTGTTCAATGTTGAACACCTTAATCATCTCAAACGCCCTTGGGATAGGAGTGTCGGTGACGCCCTGAGCATGGAAACTGACATCCTAGAACCAAGGGTTTTGTTTGACAAAAAGTTCACAGTTACCTACCCAGAACGTAGTGAATGGAAGGACCGGACTAAACTGGTTAACAATAAGGGCCCAGTTTGGTATACTGATGGCTCCAAAACCAAATCAGGAACCGGGGCTGGATTGTTTGGCAATGGTACCAGACTTTCTTTTAGCCTAGGTCAATACGCCACTATCTTTCAGGCTGAGGTCTTTGCTATCTTAGCCAGTGTAAGGGAAAGTATTAGGAGGGGCTATTCAGGTAGACACATCCTTATACTTTCTGATAGCCAGGCGGCACTAAAGGCGATTGAATCGCCTTTGGTCAAGTCGAAACTGGTACTGGAGTGCCGGAATACCCTCATGACACTGGCAAACACTAACTCGGTTCATCTGAGGTGGGTACCAGGACATGCAGGGATTCACGGAAACGAGAGGGCGGATGAGGCTGCTAAAGATGGAGCTGAGACCCCATTTATAGGACCAGAACCTGTGTTGGGACTATCTTCAAGACCAATTAAGCAGGTCATCAGGGACTGGGCTCACAGACGACATATTAGTTACTGGAACTCAATTAAGGGCTGTAATCACATCAAGGCCCTTATCAAAGGTCTTGCAAGGACAAAATCGAATGAGCTGCTGAGACTTAGCAAAAAGCAGCTCTCTTGGGCAACAGGATTTCTTACAGGACACTGTGCCCTGAAGAAAAACTTATACAGAATGGGACTTATTACTGACCCACTGTGTATAAGATGTTCACAAGGAGATGAGTCAGTAACTCATCTGCTGTGCGTTTGTAATGCGCTTGCGCAACAAAGATCTCTCTTTTTGGGAATCACTTTCCAAAACTTGAGATCTCAAAGGTCCCAGTCCAAAGTTTGATACAGTTCATCAAGAACTTGAAACTTTTGGACTGAAAGGGATGAAAGACGGGGATGCGCAATAGATCTTATAGGTCGCAGTGCTTGGGCCGGAAGGAACACCCCTGTTAAATCTAATCTAGCATCTGAAGATGATAATGCCCTCTGTTTATAACTCCGTTCATGTAAATCATCAATAATTATAAGTTAAATTGTTCATTTATACTTACGTTAAATAGGTGCTTTGAAGGTAGGGATCCCATTCGTCCCGTTTTACCCGGGACAGTTTCGTTTTTTTTTTTTTAATGTCCCACCGTCCCAAAAACATTTTTCGGGACTGGAAAATGTCGCGCTTTTTCCCGATCTAAAAAAAGGGCTTTACTTGTGAGTATGCCACCGAATACTAGAGACAGACTATACCGTTCGATCGGAATTATCTCTGAGCATCACCGTATTATCGATTCTTCGTACAAATATCGATATGGCTATCTTAGCATCGCGATCATTATGTTCTAGTATTCATTATGCAGTATGTAAACCAATTTTAGTAAGTTAATATGTGTTGAATTTTTTAATGTAATGTTGAAAGAGCCCAAACTTCTTGAACAAATCACAGTTCGTGTGAATCTACTTCAGCAGAAAAAAAGACTGTGCAAATACTTCAGCAGAACGTTCAACATAGCCTAATATCTGTATGTATAGAAAAAGGTGCGTAAAAATGACTATGCTCTGATGAAAATAAAATGCAAATAGTTCTGTAGTAGGTACTTCAGTTTACTAATTCAATAATTAAACTTTAATTAGTTACTAATGTTGAGATATTTTTCCTTTTTTTTTGTGTGTTCCGCTTTTTTACAAAATGTCTCAAGTTTTTAGTGGAGTATTTTTCAAATGTCCCGATTTTCAAATCGTCATGGTTCCTGCAATAACTCCTATGTGATATATGTATCAACTTTAAGATTTTTGCTCTATTAAATAACTTATAGTGATAGAGAAAAAAAATCTGAAAAATTATGTCTCCAGGTATCGATCAAATTCCAGCAGAATTAATACAAGATGGTGGAAGCGCATTATCTAACGAAATTTATAAACTTGTACTTGCTATTTGGGAAAAGGAAATTGTACCAGAACAATGGAAGGAGTCAACAATCGTACCTATCTTTAAGAAGGGGGACAAGACTAACTGTAGTAACTTTCGAGGAATATCACTTTTGTTGACGTACAAAATTTTGTCCAATATTCTTTTGAGAAGATTAACTCCTTATGTAGATGAAATTATTGGGTATCATCAGTGTGGTTTTAGGCGTAATAGATCAACTATTGACCAGATATTTTGTATTCGACAGATAATGGAGAAAAATTGGAGTATAAGGGTACAGTGCATCAATTATTCATTGATTTCAAAAAGGCATATGACTCGGTTAAGAGAGAAGTTTTATATGATATTATTATTGAAATTGGTATTTCCAAGAAACTAGTTTGATGAATTAAAATGTGTCTCAGTGAAACTTACAGCAGAGTTCGTATAGGTCAGTTTTTGTCAGATGCGTTTCCAATTCACTGTGGGCTAAAGCAAGGAGATGCACTATCATCTTTACTTTTTAACTTTGCTCTAGAGTATGCCATTAGGAAAGTCCAGGATAACGGAGAGGGTTTGGAATTGAACGGGTTACATCAGCTGCTTGTCTATGCGGATGACGTGAATATGTTAGGAGAAAATCCACAAGCGATTAGGGAAAACACGGGAATTTTACTGGAAGCAAGTAAAGATATAATTAGGTTTGGGAAATAAATCCCGAAAAGACAAAGTATATGATTATGTCTCGTGACGAGAATATTGTACGAAATGGAAATATAAAAACTGGAAATTCATCTTTTGAAGAGGTGGAGAAGTTCAAATATCTTGGAGCAATAGTAACAAATATAAATGATACTCGGGAGGAAATTAAACACAGAATAAATATGGGAAATGCCTGTTATTATTCGGTTGAGAAGCTTTTATCAGCCAGTCTGCTGTCAAAAAGTCTGAAAGTTAAAATTTATAAAACAGTTATATTACCGGTTGTTCTTTATGGTTGTAAAACTTGGACTCTCACTTTGAGAGAGGAACATAGGTTAAGGGTGTTTGAGAATAAGATGCTAAGAGGGATGAAGTTACAGGAGAATGGAGAAAGTTACACAACGCAGAACTACACGCATTATATTCTTCACCTGACATAATTAGGAACATTAAATCCAGACGTTTGAGATGGGCAGGACATGTAGCACGTATGAGCGAATTCAGAAATGCATATAGAGTGTTAGTTGGGAGACCGAAGGGAAAAGACCTTTAGGGAGGCCGAGACGTAGCTGGGAAGATAATATTAAAATGGATTTGAGGGAGGTGGGATATGATGATAGAGACTGGATTGATCTTGCTGAGGATAGGGACCGATGGCGGGCTTATGTGAGGGCGGCAATGAACCTCCGGGTTCCTTAAAAGCCATTAAGTAAGTAAGTGATACAGAAAATAATAAAATGTTCTATATCTAATTATATTTCTTTGTTTCGAAAATGTAAGAATTCAGTCTCCTATGTACGGCTGCCATAGAAGAATAAATGTGTTTTTTCCTCCTACTGAACAATTTTATATTTTGCACATAGGAGTTATTCCAGGAACAACGACGAAATAAAATAGAATCCATCTAGCCTGTGCACTTCCGTATGTCATACATTAATACATTACCTAATCGTAGAAATTTAGACGTGATATACCTTGACTTTTCCAAAGCGTTTGATAAAATTGACCATAAAATTTTAATTAATAAACTTTCAAGTTTTAGATTATCTTCTTCATACTTACAGTTAATAACATCATATCTTACAAACAGGCAGCAGTATGTTTCATTCAATCAAGTAAAATCGAAACCATTCACAGTAACTTCAGGTGTACCCCAAGGATCCAATCTTGGTCCCTTGTTCTTTTTACTTTATATCAATGACTTAAACAGATTTTCCACTCTAAATGTTTACTATATGCTGATGATGTTAAATTATATAAAATCATTGACAAACAACAAGACGTTTTTGATCTACAGCATGATTTGGACAGACTATATAGATGGAATATCGATAATTTTCTTCTGTTAAATCTTAATAAATGTTGCTTTATGACTTATTATAAAAATAAGACAGTTGCTCAAAATTCGTATGAAATTAATGGTGTGAAGTTACCTAGAGTAGAATCATTTAAGGATTTGGGTATTTATTTTACACACAACTTATGTTTTAAAGTGCATTTAAATCACGTGGTAATTGATGCATGTAGAAAATTAGGATTTATAATCAGAAATACAAAATAATTAAAAAATATAAATACTATTGATACTCTATATAAAGCTCTAGTTAGGAGTAAGCTAGAGTATGCACATGTAATGTGGTCACCTCAATTCCAGTCTCATCAGATGCAAATAGAAAGGATACAGAAAAGATTTTTACGTTATTTATATTTTGAAAAACATCACGTGTCGTCTTATGACAAGCAAATTTCATATAATCAGTTACTTTTTTAATTTAATTATAAAACTTTAAAATATCGACGATTAATAAATAGTCAAATTTTACTCTATAAGAATGTTAACGATATATTGAATAACTGTGATTTTCTTAAATTCCTTCATTTTAATGTAAAAAAATACAGAATTACGTCATAGGCAATCTTTAGTTGTTCCAATTCCTAGAACTGTTTTCTTCAAGAACTCTCCATTGTTTGTTATGTGTAATACTTACAACTCTCTGTCTTTAAACTGTGATTCTCAATTAGATTTCAGTTTAACAGTTGAAAAATTTCATACAATATTAAATAGAGTTTTATTTCCTTAGATATTTAAATTATGTAGAAGTGTATTATAATGTTTTTACTCTAGTTTTTAAATAATTTTGCATCATTATATTGACATTTGGCACTATATTAACAGCAATATTATATTCCAGCATCTACTACCGTTATGTATTTTCTTTCTTTCGTTTGTGTTGTTTGTTTTGTTTTTGTTTTTTTCTCTTATCATGTATTTTGTGTATGTATCTGTGTAAGCCACCTGTAATTGGAAGCCTGCTTCTGTTGGTGGTGGATTTAAATAAATACATTAAATAACTTATCTATACTAATAATAAATCTGTAGCAGAAATTTTTCTGGTAATTTTCGATTTTCTAAAAATAATTGGTCCTAACATATATGATTAACCGCCCTGAAACCGAAAATCGCTTTTTTGAAATTTTTGTTTGTCTGTCTGTCTGGATGTTTGTTATCTTTTCACGCTATAATGGCTGAACAGATTTATATGAAAATTGGAATATAAATTAAGTTCATGGCAGTCAAAATATTTTATTTAAAAGGGGGTTATAAGGGGCTTGAATTACATAAATCGAAATATCTCCCTTATTATTAATTTTCATGAACAATATTACATAACAAAAGTTTCTTTAAAAATAATTTCCGATAAGTTATGTTCTATACAAAATTTTGACAGGACCGATATTTAATGAGATAAATGAGTTTCAAAATTACAATAACAACACCATCTAAGGCGGTGTAATGAAATAAAAAACAAATGACTTCGTCTATAAGGGGCCTTGGACAACAACAATCGAAAGCTATGAAACATAGCCTACAGAGAATGTTTCTGTGTTTGTATGAAGTAATATTGGAAGCTAAATTAACCGATTTGTATAATTAATTATTAATTCACCACTGGAAAGTGTTGTTTCTTTAGATGGACATAATGCTATGATGTTATTACAGTAACTTCTGAGTGAATCGAGGACAGGTAAGATTAAAATAGCTTCTTATGCACAGAAAACATGATAGGCTATTCTGTACATTCGTTTCCTGTATTTCCTGAACTAATTTTTATGACCAAATGAGTGGTCTCTGGATCAAAATGATTGCATTTTAATTTTTTAATAGAATTTAAATTAAGTAACATAATAAACGATTTATCCTTCTATCAAACACGAATGTTCCCTGGATCAAATGTCCTATTTTAATCATGTAATTATATTTATTTGTAACGGGTGCAGCGGAGCCCACGGGTACGGCTAGTAATAAATAAATATTTGAGGAAGTGATTTAAATAAATAAGTAAATAAATTTGAAACTGTGTTCTTCACTGTATTTGGGTTTAAACGCTTTATGTTGTCCAAAAGGAAGTGAAGCGAAAAGAAGATGGGCTCTAGCAACAGTCAGACGGGCAGAACAAAATTGGTCGTCTGCTAACAGGAAGGAGAGACATGCACGCATTCGTGTGCGTGCACTGTCACGCTTTGCTGGCTCCGATATAAGTGTTTGATTTATAGGAAGCACTAATGACACCTGCACTTGTTGAGCAACGATAGAGTTTCGGGGGAGGGGATGGGAGGGCGGCACCCTCGGTCGACCTGTCTGCTCGCTAGTCGGTCAGTCAGTCTGTTTCGCTGTCAGTCTGTTTGTCGGGTCGTCAGCCAGCCAACCAGCTGGAGATGAAAGTGGCACAACGGAGTGCATCTCGGTCCCAGCCAGCCAGACACCCGCGCCGGTGCACGGCGCAAACTGTGATTGTGATGTAAGAACAACGAGGTAATTTCCAGACCTGTGATGGATGGAACCTTGACATCGGTGGATTTCCCGCCTTTCCACCACATGTCGGCACGGCGGACACACCTTCTGCAGAAGACTTCAGTCCTACACGGTATTTCAGATCTTTTAAAGGTGTCGGGTTGCTTGTGTTGGTTTTGCTAAGGTTCACACGTTCTTATGCGTGGAGGTAGAAGGACATAGGGAGCAGCCAGACATGCAGGCAAACGGGCAAGAAGATGGACAGGGAACAGATAAATTTGCAGATAGATGACAAGTATGCATGCAGACATATGTACGTACATACACAGAATGCACCGTAAGTAATGTCATTAATTTCAGGGGGTTATTGTATTTTTTTATTTTTTTATTTTAGTTGGTTATTTAACGACGCTGTATCAACTACTAGGTTATTTAGCGTCGATGAGATTGGTGATAGCGAGATGAGGCCGAGGATTCGCCATAGATTACCTTGCATTCACATTACGGTTGGGGGAAACCTCGAAAAAACCCAACCAGGTAATCAGCTCAAGCAGGGATCGAACTCGCGCCCGAACGCAACTTCAGACCGGCAGGCAAGCGCCTTAACCGACTGAGCCACGCCGGTGGCTGGGGTTATTGTATGTATGTATGTATGAACACTACAATTGGATATACACCCGCTGGTAGTGATATAATATACAATAATTACAATTACGATACAATAATTACATTTACGGAAATAAAATAAAATAAACGTAAATCTATAAATAGTAGTTCCAATAAACCTAGGACTATAAATAATAGTAATATACGTTACAAGAGCGGTATGTTGACGCCGCTCGTGTATCGTACATTATTTTGTGCGAAGATCGTTTTTATTACATACCTGAAAGAGGAATTTCTAATTCGTTGCAATGAACTCTCCATATTGGTTTCTGTTTAATGACGGCAACTTCGGAAAACCAAAATATCTTTCTTCAACATTGTTGCTATAAAATGTTTTCTGTGTTTACTATAATGCAGCAGGCCGTGATATACGTCTGTCTTTCCCCCAGTCTATGATGAGTCTGGAATTTTGTTGATTTTTCACGGCTTCCTTAATGTTACTTGCATTACAAATGCAGTAACTTTTGTGGTGTTGTAGACTTTACTTAACTTTTGCAAATATTTAAAAACAATAATTAACATTGCAATTTAGGTGAAATTGCAGTGGTAAGTTTCAATTTATAATTATTACTATATTGAACGTCTTTAAAAAATAATATGTTAAAACCTAAAGCAGTAAAATGAATGTCGCTTAAGCGGTAAGAATAGGGAAATTGTTATGTGTGTTACGTTGGGAATACTGAATGTGGTATTTCGCACTTACCGCGTATTGGTTCTGTGCGGAAAACAAGCAAATACGCAACGTGACACACATAACAATTTCCTCTTCTTACCGCTTAAGCGCGACATTCATTTTACTGCTTTAGGCTTTTAAAATATCATTTTTAGAGACGTTTAACATAGTAATAATTATAAATTGAAACTTACCACTGCATTTTCACCTAAATTACAATGTTAGTTATTGTTTTTAAATATTTGAAAAAATTAAGTAAAGTCTACTACTCCACGAAACTTACTGCATTCCTGATACAAGTAACATTAAGGACGCCGTGAAAAAATCAACAAGATTCCAGATGCCGATGTTATTACTGCAATATGTTATATAAATAATATTGTTAAAATATTAAAATGAAAAATAAATCATTACATAACCTTACCGTTTGTTTTAAGTTCGCATTTATAGACTGGGGAAAAAAAGACAGACGTATATCACGGCCTGCTGGAGTATAGTAAACACAGAAAACATTTTACAGCAACAATGCTGAAGAAAGATATTTTGGTTTTCCGAAGTTGCCGTCATTAAACAGAAATCAACATGGAGATTTCATTGCAACGAATTAGAAATTCCTCTTTCAGGTATGTAATAAACGATCTTCGCAAAATAATGTACGATACACGAGCGATATGTATGTTTTTTTATGTTCTCAGAAATGAAAAAAGCTCAACTACGTTTTGCTTTTTCAATCTTTTCCTCGAACATGAAAACGTCAACATACCGCTCTTGTAACGTATATTACTATTACCTTCCCAACACTCCAATGAAATAATTATGTACTAATAATAACATTAATAATAATAATCATACCTAAATATAATTAAATCATTAAACTCGATTATGATTATAATTACAACTTCAATTTGTCTGCTTCAGTAAGAAATTGTTTAGCTTTGTCTTGAAAGTAGTTATTGTCTGGCAGCCCGTATGTATTTATTAACACTACAATTGGGTATACACCCGGTGGTAGTGATATATAATATACAATAATTACAATTACGATACAATAATTACAATTACGGAAATAAAATAAAATAAACGTAAATCTATAAACAGTAGATGCAATAAACCTAGGACTATAAATAAAAACTATTCTATAATAACGCCTACGATAAGCAAAAGTAAATCTAACTTATAAGTACTTCTATTTCACCCAACTATTACCAATTTAAGTAATTACTTATCACCTTAATTAATTAGATACCAACTTAATTACATATCATCTTAATTAATTACATATCACCTTAATTTATTTACATATCAACTAAATTACATATCATCTTAATTAATTACATATCAACTTAATTAATTATATATCAACTCAATTAATTACATGACACAACTTAAATAATTACACTGCACCTCCAATTATATTTTCAGTCTAATCTTCTCAATCTTTCCTTAAATGTATAGATTTTAAGAGGACCACCCTGAAAGATTGCCGCAGGTAAGCTGTTCCAGTCTACTAGTCTACCAGTCTATTCTTTGAGATATTTCAAACAAAAGAGTTTAATACAATTTTGCTCGATTTTTCTTGCTTTTAGAGACAAAAATTGTTCTATGTGAAACATTTCATACCGTGAATAATTTCACAGGGAGCTTTACTTGAAAGCTAGATTTGCATTTCATAGCGTGTTTTGGAAATGTCATTGATAATTTCAATATGCTCAGTCAATTTAAGAGAGCAATGTATTATAATATTTAATGATTGAAATAATTTTAGCTTTGTGCTTTAAAATGTGAAGAAATTTGATCCGAACAAATGTTACATTGTAAAATTCCTTTGCAGAACGAAAAATTACATTTGTTCCGATCAAATTTCTGCACATTTAAAGGAAAAAACTAAGATTCTTTCCATCATTATCATGCCGCCTTAAATTGACTGAGCATATTGGGAATTAAATCAATGGCTTTCCCAAATCACGCTGTGAAATTTTTCATATAAAACCATTTTTGTGCGAGATGGCGCGTATTTGCTTGGTTTCCGCACAAAACCAATCCGCGGAAAGTCTAAAATTCCATATTCAGTATTCACAACCTAATACACATAACAATTTCCCTCTTCTTACCGCTTAAGTGACATATTGATTTTCCTGCTTTAGGCTTTTAACATATTTTTATAGACGTTCAATATAGTAATAATTATAAATTGAAACTTACCACTGCAATTTCACCTAAATTGCACTGTTAATTATTGTTTTTAAATATTTGCAAAAATTAAGTAAACTTTACAACTCCACTAAAGTTACTGCATTCGTGATGCAAGTAACATTAAGGAAGCCGTGAAAAAATCAACAAGATTCCAGACTCATTACATAACCTTACCGTTTAAGTTCGCATTTATAGACTGGGGGAAACAGACGTATATCACGGCCTGCTGGAGTATAGTAAACACAGAAAACATTTTAAAGCAACAATGTTGAAGATAGATATTTTTGTTTTGCAAATTTGCCGTCATTGAACAGAAACCAAGATGGAGATTTCATTGCAACTAATTAGAAATTCCTTTTTCAGGTATGTAATAAACGATCTTCGCACAAAATAATGTACGATACACGAGCTGTATGTTTTCTTTAAATTCTCGGAAATTAAAGAAGCTCAATTACGTTTCGCTTTTTCAAACTTTTCCCCGAACATGAAAACTTCAAATACCGCTCTTGTAACGCATATTACTATTGAAGAACGTAAAGTTAGGTTTGTCTGGATCAAATTTCTGCACATTTAAAGGACAAAACTAAAATTATTTCAATAATTTATTATCACAATACACTGCTCTCTTAAATTGACAGAGCATATTGGGAATTAAATCAATGGCTTTCCCAAATCACGCTGTGAAATGTTTAATATAAAACAGTTTTTTATCTCGAAAAGGAAGTAAAAGCGAGCAAAATTGTATTAAATTTTTTTGTTTCAAATATTTCAAAGAATAACCCCCTGAAATTAATTTCATTACTTACTGTTCACCCTGTTCATTGTAAGACGGACAATTTCAAACCATCTATCAACACCAAACTTATCTTTGGGCGATCGTACTCTTTTCTTGTAGGGTAGATGAGGGTGACTGTAAACAAATGCTGTGAGAAATACAAAACTGTCAATATAAAAATTTTAATTCGAGGGAATTTTTAAATTAACATGTTGGCTAACCTACAAAGCAGTTTGGCGCCAAATAGGAGTAACTGCTTAGTTGTGAACGAATATTTTGTAAGAGTCTACAAAAAAAAAAAAAAAAAAAAAAAAAAAGTTGAGAAAGAATTTTGCTTCACCTTCATTTTTGGCATTGGAAGTAAACGTACAGTGCTATTTTTTAAGAATATGTTGTTTTATGAGTAATGTATAGTAGTTAACATTTATTACAATGGTTTTGAGATCTCCCATAACCTCAGTTCATTAAATTATGACGTGTTTACATTTTCCCCATAGTTTTAATTGCTTGGGCGTAATTGTAAACATGTTTTACTATGGTTACATTTCGTACTTTTCAGTAATCAAAGATACCCCCACCAAACTACACTGTAGAGGATTTAGAGAGGGCTGTCACGGATGTGAAAAATAGTAACTACAGTTATCGTGAAGCTCAGTAGAGGTACAGAGTTCCTATATCGTCATATATCATAGGTTAAAGGGACGAAATGTACCAGTGATCAAAATTAGAGTTGGAAGGAGTACAGCTTTTTCTTATGAAACGAAACAAAAATGTTCAGTGTCTGATAGCCCGTGCGAAAATTGGTGTTTACAATTACCCCCTCTCAAAGGGGTAAATGTGAACAGGTGGGGTAAATGTAAACTAGCAATTAAAAGATGAAAAAAGTCAACCTTATTATTTGAAACCCATTTTCAGGGAAAAGAAAGATCTAAAAATAACACGATGTTTCTTTGACATGCTTATCGTTACTGAGGGTTGTGTAATGTTGAAATATATTTGAAATCAGTGAAAAGTGTTTACAGTTACCCTAGTCTACCATACTTAGGCCTAACATGCCTCGTAATTCGACAGTACTACACGTTGCCTGGTTGCTAAGCAATCAAAAGAAAAAAAAAACAGTGCTGTACGGTAAGCAAAATGATCACAAAAGGAATCTCTATTTAGAAAAAACTAAACATGATAATACAATTTGTGAAGTTACTGAAAGTTACTAGAGCAATATTTCTTAACTACCATTTCTCCAGAAGTGGATGTACTGCTATCCAAATTTAACTGCCTGAATAAACATTGTAAGACTGTTTACACAGAAACAAGAGAAGTTACATAGTGTCCCAAAAACGACATGCAAATATTTCTTATTGCAGTAATTTTTACTTATGAAAGAAATAGACATTTAGAGTGCTATTCATAGACAATTCGCTATCCCGCGCTACGAGCGTGCTAAACTAGCCCCGGCTATCGACTGGTTACTTGTACAGGATTCATATCATATATCGCTAACACTGGTTTATGAATACGAAAAACGTTAGTTCGCTGATCATCCACCGGAAGCCTGCGCTAAGAATGTCTATGAATATGCTCCTTGGAGTGCTATTCATAGACATTTCGCTAGCCCGCGCTACGAGCGTGCTAAACTAGCCCCGGCTATCGACTGATTACTTCTACAGAGTTCATATCATATCGCTAACACTGGTTTATGAATACGAAAACGTTAGTTCGCTGATCATCCACCGGAAGCCCGCGCTAAGAATGTCTATGAATATGGTCCTTAGAGTGCTATTCATAGACATTCATTAGTCCGCGCTACGAGCGTGCTAAACTAGCCCCGGCTATCGAGTGATTACTTGTACAGGATTCATACCATATCGCTAACACTGGTTTATGAATACGAAAGCGTTAGTTCGCTGATCATCCACCGGAAGCCTGCGCTAAGAATGTCTATGAATATGCTTCTTGGAGTGCTATTCATAGACATTCGCAGCCCGCGCTACGAGCGTGCTAAACTAGCCCCGGCTATCGAGTGATTACTTGTACAGGATTCATATCATATCATATCATATCGCTAATACTGGCTTATGAATACGAAAAACGTTAGTTCGCTGATCATCCACGGAAGCCTGCGCTAAGAATGTCTATGAATATGGTCCTTAGAGTGCTATTCATAGACATTCGCTAGCCCGCGCTACGAGCGTGCTAAACTATCCCCGGCTATCGAGTGATTACTTGTACAGGATTCATATCATATCGCTAACACAGGTTTATGAATACGAAAACGTTAGTTCGCTGATCATCCACCGGAAGCCTGCGCTAAGAATGTCTATGAATATGCTTCTTGGAGTGCTATTCATAGACATTCGCTAGCCCGCGCTACGAGCGTGCTGAACTAGCCCCGGCTATCGAGTGATTACTTGTACAGGATTCATATCATATCATATCATATCATATCATATCGCTAATACTGGCTTATGAATACGAAAAACGTTAGTTCGCTGATCATCCACCGGAAGCCTGCGCTAAGAATGTCTATGAATATGCTCCTTGGAGTGCTATTCATAGACATTTCGCTATCCCGCGCTACGAGCGTGCTAAACTAGCCACGGCTATCGACTGGTTACTTGTACAGGATTCATATCATACCATATCGCTAGCACTGGTTTATGAATACGAAAAACGTTAGTTTGCTGATCATCCACCGGAAGCCCGCGCTAAGGATGTCTATGAATACGGCCCTTAGTATTTTAATTAATCCACCACGCGATCTAGTGGCTAGAGCGCTGGACTTATAACCCCGTGTACATGGGTTCGATCCCTGGATTATCACTTGTGTTGATCCAGGTAACACAGGGGTTTTCTCTGGGAACTCCGATTCCTCTGTGGCATCCCAACAGATCTGTTATCTCATCGCGGGTGTAGCGTAGACCAGCCTCCTATGGCTCACCCTGTCGGTAAATTTGTCTACACAACTGGCTTCATATAGATGAATGACGAAATTTCAAGTACCCGTCATTCATAGAAAATATACTTTAATTAATCTTAATATTTCAATTAATTTAAATGACTATCATAAAAAAATACTAAGCAGTAAATCCTACGCAAGTGTTGAGTACATTAACAGAATCTCGGAAATAGGAAAACTTGATTTCGTTTCGTTATTTTAACTTTTGCTTACAACACTTGTATCGTAATATACTGTTTTAATAAGCCAATCTCGTAGGAAGTTGTAGATATTATGTCACTAGGTTTTGGACAGTGATGTTGCTGAACGACATTTAGGTTATTGTGAAGCGAAGACGTAACTCACCAAAGATTTGCAAAGGCTGCAATACTATGTTCCTTCCTAGGGATCTGTAGAGTGGAAAGAAGAAATAAGCTCTGGTCCGTGGTATGTGGGAGGGTTAGGACCAATGACCACTCTGAGGGCAGGCATTGCTTGAACGAAACTACCAATCGCTTGCAGGGAGGGGATGATTTTTATCTTAACACTCTATCAGAGCTATTCCATCTCAAATCGACCGAAATATAGAGAAAATTGACCTTAAAATTTCTAAATACAGTGAAACTTTTTTCTGTCCGTTGACAACTGTGATACAATGCCTTGTGCAAAGTTTGAGGCATCAGAACTTCATAGTGTTTAAATTAAAAATATTTAAATTTATCGTATTTTCATAAAATTAGCAACTTTAAATTCTTGTAGCTCCGAAACCCTTTCACCCAATGATCAAAATCATGGTTTATTTTGATGCTGAGGAATTAAAGTTTATATTGACATATAAACAGATTTTCTTACTTTTTATGGAAATGGAGAAATTTAGATTTTTCCTCATTAAGACGCCTTTGCTTAGGAAAAAAAAAATATTTTAAAAATATAGTTAGATTTCGCATTGAAAGTACAAATAAACACATTTTTTACTGATGTTATGTTGATAAGAAAGTTTTGAAAATATAAAATAAAGAAAATAAATAGTACGCGCGTGAACTAACCAGCTGACTGTGAGGCGGAAGCTAGCCGAGATAAGCAAGGCCAGGAGACAAACTCGTGATGTTTCGTCTAGTAGCGCATAGCTGGGCTAGCTTTATCACAAGTTTTCATAAACACAGGTGTAAAATGACGCCCAGCGCACGCTTATCTTCAGCTCTCGGTCAGTGCGTGCGGTACTGCGCCGTTCAAGTCCAGGCGTGTGAAAATAATCTATTTAATACCTTCGAAACTTATTGCCATACCATTAAATAAACAATGCCGAATCCCTCTTAATAATGCAAGGTTTTTTCTCATATTTTTTTTTTTTTTTTACATTTTTACAAATTGGCAAAAAGCCTAAAAGTAAGTAATAGTAATATGCGTTAAAAGAGCGGTATGTTGATGTTTTCATGTTCGAGGAAAATCTTGAAAAAGCGAAACGTAGTTGAGCTTTTTTAATTTCCGAGAACATGAAAACAAACATACCGCTCGTGTATCGTACATTATTTTGTGCGAAGATCGTTTATTACATACCTGAAGGAGGAATTTCTAATTAGTTGCAGTAAAATCTCCATATTGGTTTCTGTTCAATGACGGAAACTTTTAAAAATTAAAATATCTATCTTCAACATTGTTGCTATAAAATGTTTTCTGTGTTTACTATATTCCAGCAGGCCGTGATATACTTCTGTCTTTTTTCCCCCAGTCTATAAATGCGAACTTAAACGGTAAGGTTATGTAATGATTTATTTTTCATTTTAACAATATTATTTATATAACATATTGCAGTAATAACATCGGCATCTGGAATCTTGTTGATTTTTTCACGGCTTCCTTAATGTTACTTGCATTACAAATGCAGTAACTTTTGTGCTGTTGTAGAGTTTACTTAATTTTTGCAAATATTTAAAAACAATAATTAACAGTGCAATTTAGGTGAAATTGCAGTGGTAAGTTTCAATTTATAATTATTACTATGTTAAACGTCTCTAAAAATAATATGTTAAAAGCCTAAAGCATTAAAATGAATGTCGCGCTTAAGCTGTAAGAAGAGGGAAATTGTTATGTGTGTTACGTTGGGAATACTGAATGTGGTATTGACACTTACCGCATAATGGTTTTGTGCGGAAAGCAAGCAAATACGCACGATCTCGCACAAAATCAGATTATCTGTCTCTCTGTGTACAATAAATATAAGGATTACTTCTTAACATAACGTCAGCTTCAAAATGAGCTCCCGTTCAATGTTCTGCAGTAAATGGTTCCAGAGTTCTGAGCGCTGAAAGAGGCTTGTTTTTATAAAATACGCTAAATTTGTCGCTCAACAATACAAAAACAGTTTGACTTTCGATAGTATATCTCCTCAGAACCTTGTATAAATAGGGAAAAAATTAGAGTATAAAAAATGCGAGATTTTTTATTGGTCGATTTCATATGGAATAGCCCATCACAAGCATCTTACCCCTTAGCGGTCTCAAGCTGGTGCTGCCCGCAATACACTCCGGCACAGATAGACTCCTCCCCCATATGCGCCAAGAACTCTATGAATTAAAGACTGAACCTGGAAAATACAATCAGAAAAGGTAATCAGATGTTGAGAGCCAGCCCGATTAAAATGTTATCTGCATAATCCTGACGTCCAAATGTCAGTGTTAGTTGAGGATGTCCACTTGATGGAATTTGCTGATATATGATTGGTTACTCGATCTGGTAAATGTTAGGGACCAGGCTGTGCCACAGTATCTCCAGGCTATAAGTTCAGGGTCCTCACATTCCTCCTCATTCTTATTTCCCAGGAGTACAGTACCCATAAAATATTAAATAGTGGTCGTAGTGTAAGAAGAACTTCAGTCAGTCTCGCCCTCCTCCATAGTTGAATTAAAAAAGTGACACGGAATTCAGAGGATGCCCGTAATCGACTGAAATGTTTGTCTTCGGTTGGATGTTATTGTGGTATTTAGATTTTTTAACGAATTGGTTGTTTCTTATAAGGTTATAATTGAGAATGAAATAAATATAAACCAACTTGTGTGTTCTATTATTTGTCCACTTTATTTCTTTATTGAACATATACCTGTGCAAATACGAGTATTTACAATGGCATTACTATAATTCAACTGAGTGATTCGTTGCTAAGCAACTAACATCAGAATAGTGTAACGTAACTCATTATCGTTGCTAAGCAACTAACATCAGAATAGTGTAACGTAACTCATTATCGTTGCTAAGCAACTAATATCAGAATAGTGTAACGTAACTCATTATCGTTGCTAAGCAACTAACATCAGAATAGTGTAAAGTAACTCATTGTCTCGGCTAAGCAACTAACGTCAGAATAGTGAACGTAACTCATTGTCTCTGCTAAGCAATTAACATCAGAATAATGTAACGTAACTCATTGTCTCTGTTAAGCAACTAACATCAGAATAGTGTAAAATAAATTGCTCATCACTTTCAATTTGTGATTTTTATATTAGGCCCTAATTTTTTTTTCTCTTAATAATTTAACTGGAATATATGAAAAATAATTAGATCTTTACAGTTAAGAGTTTCATTTACATTGATGAATTTTATCGTGCAGTTCGGTATAATCTGAAATATTATGTACCGATAATTTATTTTTTTCATTTATTTCATTATTTATATTAAAATTAATTTATTGTAGGCAGTTTTTTTCTGAGCCAGTGACCCAATCGGTTTCTTTTTCTATTCCTGACTCATCATGCCATTTTGCAGTTTTTTTGGGAAAGATAAATGTCGTAGCTTCCAATTGCTTTCCGCATACCACTCTCTCATTCTCATCTTAAAATATTGCAACAGGATAAGGAACTGAATTGTTACGAAACTGTAATTAAGGGGAGAGGACGATATTTTTGGTGAAAAATGAGTAAATTTAAAATATATATATATATATATATATATATATATATATATATATATATATATATATTCTTCAGAATATTCTGTGATATGTGTGGAATGCATTGCATAACTTTTTGTGGGTATTTGTGCCCTTAGCGGATGTTGAGACGCCATTTTTAAATTTCCTGCGCTATGGATTTTTAAATCACACGTGTCCTTTCATTGTTTCCGGTAAATTAAATTTCAAAAAAAAAAAAAAAATCTTTAAAATACTCTTTGATATGTGTGGAATGCATTGCGTAACATTTTATGGGTATTTGTGCCCTTATCAGATGTTGAGACGTCATTTTTAAACTTCCTGCGAAATGGATTTTTAAATCACACGACCCCTTTATCGTTATTTCCGGTAACTCCATTTTTTTACATTGCCAGATAAAAATGGATATAATTTCTGAACTATTAAAGATACATGCATGACATTTAGAACACACATTCTTTAGACTATTAGGAAACTTTTCTCTGTAACAGAATTTTGTTAATAGATTTCATTTTTAAAATATACCCGTTTGTTTGCGAAAAAGGAAATAAAAAAGTGTTATTAAATTTTAATTTTTTTATTTTATAAACGTAGGGACTAATATCAAAATTCTGTTATGGACAGATTGTAGAGCATGCTTTTGCAAGTACATTGCAAAAATTGTTTGAATCTATATTTAAAAATGGTTTAGATATATAGGTTTTAGTAAAATCCTGCATTGGGTATATTTTTCCAAATTTGGGCCCCCATTTTTTTTTTTCAAAGTATTTATATTTGAGTTGCTACAGCTATGAGCTCTCTATGTACAAAAAAATTAACATTTTACACCAAATAAGAACAAAGTTTTAAAAATACCATCCTCTCCCCTTAAAACGAGAAAGTATGCATCATCTTTATTAAATTGATATTATTAACTTCATAAATGTCAAAGACCCATTACTATTAAGTAAATGCTTATTAAAAAACACATTGAATGCAAATTTTAATTTGAGCTCCTATATCAACTTACTGAATGATTTGAGCAAAACTACCTATACAGGGTGAATTGTAACCTCTGCACTTCGTAAAATAGATACATAATGTGCCGATACACCACGTGGTGCCACGAGCTGCTGGAAAAAGTTTCCCGCCTGCTGTCTGATTGCAGTCTCCAGTTCCGTCCAAACGTTTCGCTCGTTAGATTTGTGGAACACGAAGGAAAATTAGATTAAAAGTGAGGATTTGAACATGAAATAGCTATTTAGCTTGTAACACCACGTGGGCAGAATCAGATGTATTTTCTCGTTAGCGGTGACTGGATTTTTGTTCTGCTGAGAAGTTTTACTGCAATAGTAGAATATAATCATCGTTAGGAATGTTCGAATTTGTATGTATATTGCATATGTAAGCTTGCTTACAGTATAGCTGACACCAGCGTTTTTGGCGTGTGTCCTAGATATATAGTACCCAGTCTGTGAGCATGTTGCTAGTGCAGCTGAGAATGGTGCCACTTCATATACACGTCACATCAGTCATTTGCCAAACACAGTTGTCAGACTGACTGCGGCAAATATAAAACACTCGCAATTAACGTTCCCATTACTTATTTCACACGCCAAAAACGGTGACGCGGACTGTACGTACTTAACACTGGCCTGACTCTAAACATTGTGTGCTCTTTCTGTAATTTTGTCAAATTTATCTCACTACGGATACTTACGGTCTCACTAATAAACCGTGTATAATTTTTATACGAGACTTATGCAGAATTGAGACAGAAAACGTTACTAATAAACCATGCATCAGTGATGGATGTATAAACAGCCTGTAACTATACATGGGAAACTCGAAATCCTCTGTTTAAGCGTTGTATACAGAGAAAAAAATGGCTGTCTCTCCAACAGCTGTTCGTATCGACTGTCGTTTTATGATGATGGTTGCCTAGTAACCACGAAACAAGAAATCAAAGAGCACAGAATAATATTGCTGTATCTGTACTCTTTGATCAAAGCATAGCGTGGTGATCGACCAGGTCTCAATTGTACTATCGATACTTAGCGCGGCACACTAGGACACACTATCCGATGCAATAATAGTATATTATGCAACGAGCCTATAATAGTCAAGTTTCATACGACTTTTTATGCTCGACCATATTGAAATTATTCAGAAGCATTCATTTTATTCGTATCTGACTGAAGATCGGAAGTGACCTTGTGCATAGCTCGTAAATTGTGAGATGTGCGCAGACGCAAAAGTATTGATTTTTTTCCGAGGAACAATAATGTCATTGACCTTGATGTAATCTAGAGAATAACATGAACTAATTTTGATATAACCTGGAAATTGATTTAGAATTGAAAAACGAGATGACAAATTGAATTTATTTGAATATTATTTACAATTAACGCTAAATATTATAGTAACAGAACATAACCTTCTGCGACAGTATTGGATTTCCAGCCTGCGTGACGTTTTGCTAGTTGTCTTTCGATTGCATATCCGAGAATAATCGAAAACCTGAACTTTAATGAATAGGTGTACTTTAATGACATGCATTAAAGGACTGCTACCAGGTGTATAATTACTACATTTCGGCATGGTCGAGCATAAAGAATCTTAGTTACTATGTTAACTTTCGTAATAAAATAATGACGAAACTATGACGTAGTTCTGTAACAGTTATATTGTTATACGTGGCTTATTTATTTATTTATTTATTTGTTTATTTATTTGTTTGTTTATTTATTTATTTATTTATTTGTTTCTTTGTTTGTTTGTTTATTTGTTTGTTTGTTTATTTATTTGTTTGTTTGTTTGTTTGTTTGTTTATTTATTTATTTATTTGTTTATTTAATCTGGCGGATTAAATACAATAGAATAGAAATAGACATATACAGGGACATCATTTTATTTTTACTTCAGTTTTTATTGTACCTGAGTTTTTTAATGTACTTCACTCCCACCCCCTCTACTAGTGAACTACCAACCGTTCTCCACACAGAACCAAGCGTATACAGTCAAAGTCGCCTTACGGTCGTAGTAAACACGAACAGTACTGAGTTAGTGAGTATAGTACGTTCCAGAAATATGTTCGCTTTCAATATTGAATCATATTCTCGCACAGGTACTGTCGTCCTCCGTTTGCCTATGTCGCATCCCGGTTTTCCCCACCCACTTCTGCCCACTTCCTTTGTGGCTGGACTGTCTTAGTTCTTTTCTGAAAACATTAATTTCTGTTAGGAATTGGACGTCTACGTAATATTGTACAACTGTTTAAAATAACTTAAATAAAAAGGCCTCGTTAAGTAATTAGCTGTCACGTGATTTCCCTTCTTTCTACGACCCTCGACAAAACCACTTGAACGGATAATAAATAGCATGTCTGAATAATTTTATCTTTTCGGATCGGACAGAAGTGAAGATTGAATATACAGTATGTAAGGTACTCTTTTATAGAGTAGGTACAGAATTATTTCAACATGAGTTAGTAGTACGAAAGGCGAAACTGGTAATTGGAATTAGGTACAATAGTCTATAGTGCGATAATATGCACAAAAGAACTGAAATCTGTATAAAAATGAACGGCCATCATTTTCAAATACGTGTTTAAATATCCATATTATGATTATTTTTCAATTTAACTTCATTCTCTATATTGTACGCTAATGTGCTATAGACAGTATAATATGCGCTGCATAATGAATACGTCCGAACGGACAGCTCAGTTCGAGAGTAAAAGAACGTATTGTTAATATTTTACTGTATTTTGATTAAAGAAAACCCTAATGAAAATTATCAAACTCAAAATTTCGATATTTCCTAGTTTACGTAAATGGTTGAAGTCCACACCTGTGGAGTAACGGTCAGCGCGTCTGGCCGCGAAACCAGGTGGCCCGGGTTCGAATCCCAGTCGGGGCAAGTTACCTGGTTGAGGTTTTTCCGGGGTTTTCCCTGAACCCAATATGAGCAAATGCTGGGTAACTTTCGGTGCAGGACCCCGGACTCATTTCACCGGCATTATCACCTTCATATCATTCAGACGCTAAATAACCTAGATGTTGATAAAGCGTCGTAAAATAACCCAATTAAAAAAATTAAATGGATGAACTACTTTTGATCCCTCCTATACCTAGTAAAATGATTTGTATCATCGAACTCCAGTGGAGGGGGGATCAAACGGTGTTTCCGGTTCACAACCTTTAAGCCAAAGGTATAGCCAGGTTAATATTAGAAATGTTAGTAAAAATAAAATGATGTCCCTGTACAAGAAACAAATGCAGAGAGAAGAAGGAAATAAGAAGTTGGGATGATAATCCGTTTCAGGACTAATGGAGTTGATCTTTCTGTGTACTCGGCTAGTACTGTAAACGACCAAAGAGAGAGAGGTGGACTGAAAATGGACTTGTGCCCTTGTGGCTCTGCTGCACACATTAGTAAATGACTAATAAGCTTGGGTCATTTTCCTGTTAGATATTTTCCTATTCGTTCGTATTGCATGAGCCAGTAGATTTTCAGTCTGTAATGAGGTTGAAATCAGACTCTCTCGGACATTGAGGAGAAATGTTAATGAATGGAATAAGACAGAAAATCCGTTACACGAGAATGGTTGCCGTGCATAATCCATCACCCGTAACGACATTACATGCTTTAGATTTTAGTTGAACCAGGTAAATGAAATTTGGAGTTAGGACTGTTTCTGTTCATTTTCGAAATCGAGAAATCATGTAACACGAAAATAAAATAAAGAAGATGTAAATGATGTTGTGCGAGATCGTTCGTATTTGCTTGTTTTCCGCACAGAACCAATACGCGGTAAGTGTGAAATACCACATTCAGTATTCCCAACGTAACACACATAACAATTTCCCTCTTCTTACCGCTTAAGCGGGACATTCATTTTACTGTTTTACGCTTTTAACTTATTATTTTTAGAGACGTTTAACATAGCAATAATTATAAATTGAAACTTACCACTGCAATTTCACCTAAATTGCAATGTTAATTATTGTTTTTAAATATTTGCAAAAATTAAGTAAAGTCTACTACTCCACGAAACTTATTGCATTCCTGATACAAGTAACATTAAGGAAGCCGTGAAAAAAATCAACAAGATTCCAGATGCCGATGTTATTACTGCAATATGTTATATAAATAATATTGTTAAAATATTAAAATGAAAAATAAATCATTACATAACCTTACCGTTTGTTTTAAGTTCGCATTTATAGACTTGGAGGAAAAAAAAAAAAGACAGACGTATATCACGGCCTACTGGAGTATAGTAAACACAGAAAACATTTTATAGCAATAATGTTGAAGAAAGATATTTTGGTTTTCCGAAGTTGCCGTCATTAAACAGAAACCAACATGGAGATTTCATTGCAACTAATTAGAAATTCGTCTTTCAGGTATGTAATAAACGATCTTCGCACAAAATAATGTTTGTTTTCATGTTCTCGGAAATTAAAAAAGCTAAACTACGTTTCGCTTTTTCAATCTTTTCCTCGAACATGAAAACGTCAACATACCGCTCTTGTAACGTATATTACTATTAGGTGCATTGTGGCAACTTCCATACGAAACGAAATGTGTCTTCCTTCTACCCTGATAATAGTAGCATTAGCAGTTTGATGATGCATTCAACACCAGAGGTTATTCAGCGCTGAAATCCAACGTGAACGAGAACTGACCTATAATTCTGTCTGTAGCCCTCAATCAGAGACAGAGTTCTTTTATGTCCCTTGAATATAGCCTACGTCACGGCGGGATACACAAGTTATTTCCTATAGGAGGAAGCCATCTAAGGATTTCATCGTTCATTAATACCCATCGCCCTGCTGGGTTTGAACCCTCTAACCTCGGGTTCAACGGCCACCATGGCAGTCGCGTACGTAAAATTGGATAATATCGATATGATGAGGTAAAAACCAATGATTTAGAAGAAGTGTGTTGTGTCAGTGAAGTGTGTTGTGTAAGCGAAGTGTGTTTCTGTCAGTGAAGCTTTATAGTTTATAGTGGTAGTGCAAAGTATTTGAACAGTGAAATGTTTTTGAAGTGTTAGTGAAATCAGGATAGTGTCAGTGAAATGTGTCGTAGTTCCAGTGTAGTGAGTGAGTTGTCAGCGAAATGATTGTAGTGCTGAAAGGTATTTGTGCAGGTATGAACATATCATACTCGTGGATTTTAGTTAGAACTTAGGGTTAAGATATAGAAATTATATTTACTTTAAATGTTAATTTTAAGTGATCGTGCTTCATTTAATTTAGGATGCTTGCTGTTATTATTATTATTATTATTATTATTATTATTATTCCTTTTGTTGTTAGTATTAATTATTAATTTATTATTAGTATTATTATTAATTTATTGTCAATTGTATTTTTTTATTAATTGAAGCTTTTGTCATCTAGTCTGTTGTCAAAAATCTGAAAGTTAGAATTTATAAAACAGTTATATTACCGGTTGTTATGTATGGCTGTGAAACTTGGACTCTCACTTTGAGAGAGGAACAGAGATTGAGGGTTTTTGAGAATAAGGTTCTTAGGAAAATATTTGGGGCTAAAACGGATGAAGTTACAGGAGAATGGAGAAAATTACAAAACACAGAACTACACGCATTGTATTCTTCACCTAACATAATTAGGAACATTAAATCCAGACGTCTGAGATGGGCAGGGCATGTAGCACGTATGGGCGAATCCAGAAATGCATATAGAGTGTTAGTTGGGAGGCCAGAGGGGAAAAGACCTTTGGGTAGGCCGAGACGTAGATGGGAAGATAATATTAAAATGGATTTGAGGGAGGTGGGATATGATGATAGAGACTGGATTAATCTTGCTTAGGATAGGAACCAATGGCGGGCTTATGTGAGGGCGGCAATGAACCTCCGGGTTCCTTAAAAGCCAGTAAGTAAGTAAGTCTTTATTTATAATTGTCATTATTGAGTGTAATTAGTTACCACTGCCACCGGGTATATACCCATTTGCAGTGTGAATACATCCATGCATACATACATGCATGCATACATACATACATGCATGCATACATACATACATGCATGCATACATACATACATGCATACATACATACATACATGCATACATACATACATACATACATAGATGCATACATGCATACATACATACATACATATATACATACATGCATACATACATACATACATACATACATACATACATACATACATACATACATACATACATACATATATACATACATAGATTTAAATGTTTAATATTTCAAACAATGTAAGCTAAATAAAATTAGATACAGAGATAAGTAAGCAACAATACATCATAATGGTCATAGGAAGAAAAATACAGAAGATAAACTTGCGAATTCTAAATGAGGCAGTAGAGCAAGTGGACAGCTTCAAATACTTGGGGTATACTATAAGCAGTAACATGAACTGCTGCCAGTTAGTCAAAAAGAGGATAGAAATGGCAAAGGAAACTTTTAATAAAAAAATGAGCATCTCCTGCGGACCTCTGGAGAAAGAACTAAGGGAGAGATTAGTGAAGTGCTTTGTGTGGAGTGTGCCATTGTATGTGGCAGAAACATGAGCATTACGACGAAGTGAATAGAAGCATTTGAAATGTGCATATGGAGAAGAATGGAGCGTGTGAAATGGACAGACAGAATAAGAAATGAAACTTTGTTGGAAAGAGTGGGTGAAGAATAAATGATGCTGAAAGTGATCAGGAAGAGAAAAGGAATTGGTTGAGTTACTGGCTGAGAAGAAACTGCCTACTGAAGGATGCACTGGAAGGAATGGTGAACGGGAGAAGAGTTCTGGGCAGAAGAAGATATCAGATTGATGCTTAGCGCTTTAAGAAGGAATTTAGTGAAATTCAATTTTTTATATCTCGGCTACGAATAATTACTATAAAAGCTAAATGAACAAAAATGTTTCATGCTTAATATACATACATTACACTTTATAAAATACTATTAAGAGAATCAAAATAGCTAATAATTACCCGTAAAAATAATATCTAATCTGCATTTTTTTACAACAATAAAGTATTTATATAATAAAATCTACAATTAATTCAATATCTGCATGATTCTTTAACTGGAATGTTTTTTAAGGATCTGCATAAAAATACATAGTCTAACAAGCAAACGTTCTGATGGGGGCAGATAAGAAAGTTAAATTTTTTTCTTCCACCTTGTTAATAATGTCAAAAGAAGTGTTTACACAAATTTTGGCCACTCGAACGCAATTACGACTGTCGCGCCGTAAGAAAATAAGTTCGTCAGGGGCCGCTAACAGAAAAAAAACACAATTTCGTGGACAAATTTATTGGAACGGACACAGTGAGCTATTTCTCAACATATTCTCCATCGGAATTGAGACATTTCTCATATCATGGGATCGACAGAGAGAGGTGCAGACGCAGTCAAACGCTGGTTCCGATCTGAGGCGGCTGACTTCTACGACACAAAAATTGATCCTATGGTATGACAAATATCTCAATTCCAGTGGGGGATATGTTGACAAATACTGCAACAATTCCTGTATCTGTTTCAATAAATATTTTTTTGCAATTGTGCTTTTTTCTATAAACTGACCCAGGGAAAATCACTTTCTGGATGGCCTCGTAATTGCGGTCGAGTGGCCAAAATTTGTATAAGCACTTCTTTTGACATTATTAACATGGTGGAAGAAAAAAAAATAACTTTTTTATCTGCCCCCATCAGAACGTTTGCTTGTAAAATCTTTTACCTATTCCTATTGAAGGTAACGATTAAAATTTTTATTTTATTTTATTGGGTTATTTTGCGACGCTGTATCAACATCTAGGTTATTTAGCGTCTGAATGAAATGAAGGTGATAATGACGGTGAAATGAGTCCGGGGTCCAGCACCGAAAGTTACCCAGCATTTGCTCGTATTGGGTTGAGGAAAAAACCCCGGAAAAAACCTCAACCAGGTAACTTGCCCCGACCGGGATTCGAACCCGGCCACCTGGTTTCGCGGCCAGGCGTGCTGACCGTTACTCCACAGGTGTGGACAACGATTAAGAAAAGAAAATATTTCCCGAAAGGATAGGTAAAATATCCTAAGACTTTGTTTTTGATGTAGATCTTTAAAAAACAATCCAGTAAAAGAATCCTGCAGATATTGAATTAGTTTCATGTTTTATCATGTAAATGCTTTACGGCTACAAAAAGAATAGGCCTATGCAAATTTGATATTACCTGTATTTTACAGGTAATTATTAGCTGTTTTATTTTCTGAAAAGTGTTTCATAAAGTGTAAATGTATGTATATTAAGCATGGAAAGTTTTTTTTTTTTTTTTCATTTAGCTTGTATAATAGCTGCGATATAATGGAAATATAAAAATTGGAAATTTATCCTCTGAAGAGGTGGAAAAATTCAAATACCTGGGAGCAACAGTAACAAATATAAATGATACTCGGGAGGAAATTAAACCCAGAATAAATATGGGAAATACCTGTTATTATTCGGTTGAGAAGCTTTTATCATCCAGTCTGCTGTCAAAAAATCTTAAAGTTAGAATTTATAAAGCAGTTATATTACCGGTTGTTCTTTATGGTTGTGAAACTTGGACTCTCACTTTGAGAGAGGAACATAGGTTAAGGGTGTTTGAGAATAAGGTGCTTAGAAAAATATTTGGGGCTAAAAGGGATGAAGTTACAGGAGAATGGAGAATGGAGAATCATTCTAACCTATCTAATATTTTTTTCTCCCTTTCTTAACTGTAAATGAGCACAAACGCTACTTAGGTGTAAATTTTTCTGACATTTTGTATATTCGATTCCCTAACCGTTTCAAATGTATATCATTTTACCTTTTAGGTGTGTTTCCAAAGTATATACAATACGCTTTGTCAAATCTGGCAACCTTTTCATAAGGGAAGCTAAATTTATATTATATTAACACAGAACTGCACGCATTGTATTCTTCACCTGACATAATTAGGAACATTAAATCCAGACGTTTGAGATGGGCAGGGCATACGTATGGGAGAATCCAGAAATGCATATATAGTGTTAGTTGGGTGGCCGGAGGGAAAAAGACCTTTAGGGAGGCCGAGACGTAGATGGGAAGATAATATTAAAATGGATTTGAGGGAGGTAGGATATGATGATAGAGACTGGATTGGTCTTGCTCAGGATACGGACCAATGGCGGGCTTATGTGAGAACGGCAATGAACCTCCGGGTTCCTTAAAAGCCAGTAAGTAGCTGAGATATAAAAAAATGAATTTCACTAAGGCCAATGGTGTGCCTCCCCTCTCAACAGGATATAGTGCTAGTTTATTTATAGAAATTGGGTTTAAAGTCTAAATGATATCAAAAGTAGACAAATTTTTATAACCTTCAGTCAGTATATGTAGAGGGAAAGAATAAATGTAGCCTACAACTTTGACGCGTAGCCTAAACAAGTTATTTTTATGCAGCACAATATGTTACCAGTTGGAAGTGATTGCAGCTTAGAGACCTGGTAGAAAATTATACTCCTGATTTGTGTTGTACTAATTCAGAATGGGGAAGAAATTAAATATAACAGTAATGAAATGTTTGTAATAATGCAGATAGGATTTTTATTGCTTAAAAGAAGAAAACGTTTATATTCATTCATTCGGAAATATGCTCGTTTTTATTCTATTTTCAGTGATCTAAACAACTTAAATTTATCATTTAAAATATACTTTATACAGAATTTACTCTGGTAGAAGAATGAGTAATAACATCTTGTGTTAGATATAATACGAGGTCTGCCTCTTGGAGCGCTGGTTTCCATGGTACCGAATTGCGTGGGTTTTTCATAAGTTCATAATGTTATCCGCCAAGAAAATCGTAATATCTGAAGCTTGGCCATGTAAATTACGAGTTTAAGTATATAGGATGAAATATCCGTAGCCTTGAAAGAAAAAGTCACATAAATGAAGTTCGTAATATTTCGTTTTATAAATTCAATTTATTGACAAAAGATGATACTTAATATCAGAGAAGCTTCTGAAGAATCTCGGGAAAGATAAACAAAGGTATATTAAATTTTTTGTTGGAAAATTTTAAGAGAATTTTATTTTCCCTCAGTCGAGAACTTTTTCATCTTCTTTGCTCTTCATCTCGTAGGTCTTCTTACATTTATAATTCCTGTTTTGGTAGAGACAAAACAGTTTTTACGTTAGTGCGTCGCTCAACCTGTCAGGCATTTTTTCACTTCAATTTTATTGTGGAAGTCCTTCATTGAAGCAAAATATATTGATTTTTTTTCTTATGTTTCCACCTCTTGTTTGTTCTCATAATGATACACCTGCAATTGATTTCATAAATATAAAATCTTATAATATCATCTTATAGGCCTTTTGTTGTTCTTATTTCCAAACCGTAAACCACGATGGAAATCCCGCTATAGTCTTACAGAACTTTTTATTTATTTCTATATTGGTGTTTTATTTTAGAAAGCCATAACTGGCCACTTACCCCATTATCTCCTGGTTTAGTTGAGTGGTGCCTTATTCGTGTCACTTATGAAGTTCAAATCTGTCTTCAGACATTTGATTAAACGACAAGAATTATGCCGCATAGAATATTTTGAAAGTGCGGCGTATGCATACTGTATGTCATTCAGTGTCGGTGCAGTGGTGACTCTGCAGTATGATGGCGAACTTTGAAGACGGAGCTTCCGCTCATACATTAAAGCGGCCCGCTTCTCCCAATGCTTTTAATGTATCATGGGAGGAGGAGTTCTTTTTCGTAGAGAGCAGTGGATTAGCAAAGTGTTTAATTTGGCATAAAACACTCCAACTGATTAAGAAGTTCAATATCCAACGGCATTTAACATCTAAATCTTTCACTTCCAAAAGCAGTGATTTCAAAGAAAGCGCATTTTTCTGACCTTGACGTCGTGCGCGGGCATCAAGCGCTTGGTGTTGAAGAAGGAATAAGCGCCTGTTGGATTAAGAAAACAGTGGTGCACAAACTTCAAACGGGACGTGAAATTTTATGTCGTTATTTTTATATGGCTTCTTTCTGTTTGATATTATCTATATTGTCTGTAAAACAAAAATACTAACACCAATTTCTTAATATTGCACTTGTGTTTTAAACGTTAATAACATAATAATAAAGAGTTAAGGAGGAATATTCACATTAATTCCATGGTAGTACAACTATACTGTACTAAATGGATGAAACACATCATTCATGAAGAAAGTGATATCCCAAAGAAAGAGATTGAGTTTGACATGATAAGTTGGAATTGATATTGATGGTATCTTTAGCCTTATAAAAGTAATCAATGAATTAACCAAAACAATATTATAGTACAAAGCAAAGTTACCTAGATACTGTATATGTTTTAACTGTAACTAATATTACATAACAAAACTCTTATCGCATTATGCTTTTAAGGTGATATTGGTGCGCAAATTCCTATCACCAGAATATTAAATTATTTTCTCGAAGCCTGCTGAAGCTATAGAGCTGACATTTTTACAACACATGGGCACGTATCTTTTGTTTATGATATAACAGTAGTTGCTTTGTTAATTCGTTTCCTTACAATAGTAATATACGTTACAAGAGCGGTATGTTGACGTTTTCATGGTCGAGGAAAAGATTGAAAAAGCGAAACGTAGTTGAGCTTTTTTAATTTCCGAGAACATGAAAACAAACATACCGCTCGTGTACCGTACATTATTTTGTGCGAAGATCGTTTATTACATACCTGAAAGACTAATTTCTAATTAGTTGCAACGAAATCTCCATCTTGGTTTCTGTTTAATGACGGCAACTTCGGAAAACCAAAATATCTTTCTTCAACATTGTTGCTGTAAAATGTTTTCTGTGTTTACTATATTCCAGCAGGCCGTGATATACGTCTGTCTTTTTTTTCCCCCAGTCTATAAATGCGAACTTAAAACAAACGGTAAGGTTATGTAATGATTTATTTTTCATTTTAATATTTTAACAATATCATTTATATAACATATTGCAGTAATAACATCGGCATCTGGAATCTTGTTGATTTTTTCACGGCTTCCTTAATGTTACTTGTATCAGGAATGCAATAAGTTTCGTGGAGTAGTAGACTTTACTTAGTTTTTGCAAATATTTAAAAACAATAATTAGCATTGCAATTTAGGTGAAATTGCAGTGGTAAGTTTCCAATTTATAATTATTACTATGTTAAACGTCTCTAAAAATAATATGTTAAAAGCCTAAAGCAGTAAAATGAATGTCGCGCTTAAGCGGTAAGAAGAGGGAAATTGTTATGTGTGTTACGTTGGGAATACTGAATGTGGTATTTCACACTTACCGCGTATTGGTTCTGTGCGGAAAACAAGCAAATACCCACGATCTCGCACAAACATTATTTTACCATGCGAATATTTTCAAAATTTGTAATATACTATCTTTAGTAATACGTATTTACTATATATTAGATTTACGAAAACATTGTTTCAATACCTGTAAGGCTATTAAATAAATAGGACATTGTTTGAAAATTTCACTTATCTATAAACAAAAGTTGAGAAAATATTCGTTTTGAATAAAAAAAAAATCAAACTTGTGAAAAATGTGCATTAAAATTAAAACTTACATTCTTATAATGCACTTATACTTCTCAGACAAATCTAAAAATTAACATGGATACAGTTCCCTTTATCCATTGAATCAGTGCTGGCCATCCCTGTATGCAGCTCGACCAAGCGGCATATACCACCTCTTTCGTCTGTCTCTTTCCTTTCCGCTTTAAAGCGCTCAGACTCTCCTGAGCTCTAAAGCGCGAGCTGGCGCCTATGGGCATCAATTGACATGACTGTCCTAAAGTATGAAAGCCTGCATTCCAATTAGACCTAATTGAAGGATTTTACATGTTCGGAAATCTTATAGTTTCTTTCAATGTATTTCGGAAGCTCAGTACATAATGGGTTTTATTTCCGATAGGGACATGGATTTTTCCCATGGAACTAAAACTTCTGACTAGAGATGGCCGATATTTCACAAACCGATATTTTGTCACAGGTATTTTTTGTCACAGATAAACCTGTGACTGATGACGCGAAATATCTGTGACAAAATATCGCTATCGAAATCTGCTCCGTATTCAGTACTCTGCGACTGATATTTTCTCCTCTACGTCGTAGGTTTGCGCGTGCGCATGATACAATAACAGCAATCTGGCGGTAGTTTCTCCATCTTATTATAAATGATGTAGTTATTACACGATGTAAATAATAACACCATTGGTTACCAGTACTTAATCTTGTGCAAAATCCTGTCTGAACAACTGTTTTGTTTTGTAATTATTTTCCAATGTTTTTCCGAATACTTACGTTTCATTAATTTTTATTCTATGACTCAATATTATAATGTTAATGCACGACTTAAAATAATTTATCCATTATATTATATACGATAAAAAGGATCAATTTTTAAAACGATTAGGATAATCACATAACCTTAATTTCTCCATACCCAACTACATTTAAAAATGATCAACTGGTTCAATATGTAAGTATAATATAACCTCTTGGTACGTGAGGTTAACTCTTGACATGTTACTTTTCAGTTAGGTAGGTATTTATTTGTTAATGGTACATGTACATAATTTCTTTGTTGGATTTTCCCATATAAATCACTGATGAGTGGTGTGTATAGAGAAATCGTATTCGTATTTCACTGCTCTTCAATATTTCCTGCTAATTTTTATCGGTGTGACAAAATATCGGTGTAATTCATGCTACGTATCGATATAAAATATCGGTGTGAAAAAATCACCGATAAAAGTCACAGATATTTAATTGTCACAGATACTTGAAAATATCGTTTAAGCTCATCTCTACTTCTGACCGCACTCGGGGCTCTTTCGGGGCATGTTATGAGATACTTTGCCTTGCTGTTTTAATTTTTGCTCATAGACAGCGATATAGAAGTGCATATGGAGAGGGAAGGGCCCATCCCTATGTTTTGCAGCTTAAAGAAGCCGTGCTATACATTCCTTTCCATCATTCTGAACTACCGTATACCATAACTCTGGTGGTGATCTGCTGTTTCTTTACATATAGGGCGAACTGTAATGTCATTAATTTCAAGGGATTTTTCTTTGAGATATTTCAAAAATAAAAGTTTAATACAATTTTGCTCCTTTTTGCTCCCTTTTTTAGAATAAAATTATTTTATTTGAAATATTTCATAGCGTATTTCGGGAACGCTATTGAATTAATTTCCAATATGCTCAGTCACTGTCTAGAGAAAGAAAACACATTCTCATGGAGAAAGATTTATTGGAACAGATACAGAAACTGCTGAGCTATTTTTCAACATATTCCCCACCCGAGTTGAGACATTAGTCATTCCTTGTGATCAACTTTTGTATCTCTGTGTCGTAGAAGTCTTGCCGCCTGGATTTGAACCAGTGTATGGCAGCCGTCTGCACCTCTCTGTACTGTGAAAATGCTGACCGGACAGGAATTTCTTGAGGTGTAAGAAAAGATGGAATCGCTCGGTCACATACGGCTCGGAGCACAACATATCTTCTGCAGGAGTTCCGCTGGGAGGTGTTTCAACACCCGCCTTACAGTCCGGATATAGCTCCCAGCGATTACCATCGTTTGTTACACCTCAAGAAATTCCTGTCCGGTCAGCATTTTCACAGTGACAGAGAGGTGCAGATGACTGTCACACACTGGTTCCGATCCCAGTCGGCAGACTTCTACGACACAGGGATACAGAAGTTGACCCTACTGTATGAAAAATGTTTGAATTCTGGTAGGGAATGTGTTGAAAAATAGTTCAACAATTCCTGTATCTGTTCCACGAAATTGTGTTTTTTTCTCTCTAAACGGCCCAATGGATACGAATAGTTTCAAGGGAAAAATTGTTCCAGGGCCGGCATCGAACCCGGGACCTTTGAGTATGCATATGACTAAAGATGAGGAATTTGTGCGGTTTGTCGTCAGGTTGCGTGTGCATAGATGTTATACAGCTATATGCCCAGTGCCTGTGTTGACTTACGACGTAAACAAACCACGCGAAGAGTACAGTCTAAAAATGACAAATGCAACACTCCGTTAAGGTCTATCAGATGACAGTATACAAATATGAGGAATATGTAGAAACATTAGTATAGTTAGAAGAAGAAACTTGCCTTTATGATTCATCCATAGCTTCACAGCCATCACAAGCCGAATCGCACTGCACTGCTACAGACATTCTTAAATAAATCGAATGTCAAACGTCGTCGTCGATCAGTCAAATAGTTTTTGAACTGCGAAAAGCTTCTTTCAACGTCACAGGACGTCAACGGTGCATATGTCAAGTATACTATCCTATCGCCTGATGATTTTGCATTCTTCAGCATGTTACAAATTGTTAAATAGCTCTTATTTTTCTGTTATTTATTCTTTATTCTCTGTGTGCAAGGTCCTGGAGGCCCTTTCTTGATTGTTTCTGACACCTCTTTCTATGCCCTTGGATATTCCAAACCAGATGTTTCTGTGTTATGCTTTCCGGTATCGTTCCGTGATTTTGGTGTATGAACTTCATATCTTCAATTTATATTTAATTTCACATCCTTTGTTTGCTTGGTTTCCGTCATTGCTCACTACGTCCGTTCACCACTGCAGTGCATTGGACTATGAAGGTCTGTGTTCGATTCGTGTTGTTAGAAGACGGTAAGTAGGCAAAAGGATAGCGTGTAGTTGCATTTCTTTTGGTTGCACTGGTCGCAGTTGCTCACCTGTCTGTCCACCTATGCTCCCTGTCGAGTCAACGTGTTTTTCATGCCGCGCACTAACCCCTCATCTTTAATCATAATACACTGCTCTATTAAACTGAGTGAGCTTATTGTGAATTAAATTAATGGCTTTCTTATAATACGCTATGAAATATTACACATAAAACCATTTTTATCTCGAAAAGGAATCCCCGCTTGGGCTGATTATCTGGTTGGGTTTTTTCCGGGGTTTTCCTCAACCATAAGGTGAAAGCCAGGTAATCTATGGCGAATCCTCGGGCTCATCTCGCCAAATACCATCCGCTATCACCAATCTCATCGACGCTAAATAACCTCGTAGTTGATACAGCGTCGTTAAATAACCAATTAAAAAAAAGAGAGAAACATTTTCAAGTTGAATGCATGAAACAAAATGTGCTTACAAAAGTAGGACTTCGACACCACATTTACATATTAAATAACGGATGGAGGAAGACAAAATAGAAATTTTCAATTTTCGTGGTACACGACCAGCCTCATGGTCTAGTGGTCAGAGCTTCTAGCTATAGTTCGCGAGGTCCCGGGTTCGATTCCCGGTTAGAGCACAGGAATTTTTTCTTAAAGGAGGATTATTCCTATGTTTCTCCATGGTCTGGAATTTAGGTTCAGTTTAGATTTAAGACCTCTCCTGGCACCACATTATCATCATATCATATCATCGAGGTAATGTAACTCCGCCTTCCAGGCGGGTTACAAATAAGCCATTGCCAGGAGAGAAGACCAGAAATGCCGAAAAGACAACCTGGTGACATTGGTTTAAAAAAATAGTGGTATAAGGAATATCCTTGGCTAATGGGATGCTTTGAGACAAATGAATTATATTGCAGATTTTTTCAGTCTCCCCAGTACGTATTTACACCTTAGCTTCGCCACTGTAAGAAGCTACCATGGGCTTAGAACTAACATCTCATAATATATAGGTTTTTTAATATTTTATTTGTAATAAGTCTGTGATTTTATATACTATAAAAGTCTATATGGCATTAGGGTAATTTCCTGTTGGTGAAAGGAACTTGCTTTGGGGACCAGTAATCTAGTACCACGGTTGAGATGTGGAGCAATTAGCTACGCCATCATTAGAATTAGCTGGAACTCGCTTCTGCTTTAGTTGGAAATCTTCTAGGAATCTTGGGAACGAGCTATGGACCGTCATAACAGCCGCTGCAGCCGACTAAATATGTCAACAAACTAGTCTCGGAGTCTCCAGGTGCAGACAAATCTTTCCTAGAGCAACTGCAGCACGTACGCGAAGAAACGCGACTCGTTTACACCGTACATGGCGATACTCTGTACATGGAACCGCTCAACAGGCCTTAAGTAATATAATAACAACAATAATTAGAGCCCGGGTTTGTATGCACGAAAAAATTTTACAATATGCACCATAATATGCAAAAGCAAACTATTTGTTCTGTGGATAATCTTACCTTATTCGTGGCTGTTGCAGTCAGTGGCGGTGCGTCAATAATAATAATAATAATAATAATAATAATAATAATAATAATAATAATTTTATTTTAGCTGGCAGAGTTAAGGCCGTATGGCCTTCTCTTCCACTCAACCAGGAAAAAAGTGTATATACATATGCATGAACTTACAAAGAATTCAACAATTTGATTTAGATGAGAGTTACATGTACACAAGAGTTATTTACGAATTAAACAACAAAATACTATGAACCATTAATTAAACACTGAGATCAATTGTGTAGCAGAATTAAGCTAAATCATGCCACCTTGTTTCCATTAATGCACGACTAGTTTTATTATTTAATGCCGTATTGACGTAGTGGGGATGTATAATATCAGGATCGAGTATTTTAAACTCCCCGCATCTTGCATAAACTTCTTATGTAAACTTGGCAACATCCGTTCACGTACAAGCTGTGCTCTTTTCGAGAAGGTTACAGGAATTTCACGCATGCGCGGGAAAAAATTGTCTTTCGCTGGCCGCTTATGACTCGTCAAGAGCACAAAGCGTTAAGTGAACAGTGAATCTATCCTACACATGTCAGGTGCATCGATGCCTAATAGTCTGTACTTTAGCCTGTAGATGTCAGCATCTCATTGTTGGAACGTTTACTTATGTGGATGTGTGTACAGTGCTGCTACGAGAGTGTAGTTTGTGAATTACTATACTTTAATATCAGCATAATAGTATAGTTTGGCTTTCAAGCACGTGCTGGCTGAATGTGGTGTGACATGAATTTAAGTATTTTTATGGTAGTGTGTAATATTTAAGAATAATATTTACTGGTATGGATTTATAGTAATCAATCTATGCGAATGGGATTACAGTACTGGTATAGGCTATAGTATATCAGTGTGTTGTGAATCAAAATATATTACTGAACACACGCTTTTGTAAATAACGGCATTGTGATATATATTAATTTTTAACAAACGTAAACAATGAACTCTGTTCAAGTAATTTTTAACAGTAAAGAACTGGGTAAACTGGCTTACTAGGAAAAATTGGAAATAAAGAGAGTGGGTTTCCATTACAACAACTTACAAATGGCTTTTAAGGAACCCGAAGGTTCATTGCCGCCCTCACATAAGCCCGCCATCGGTCCCAATCCTGTGCAAGATTAATCCAGTCTCTATCATCACATCCCACCTCCCTCAAATCCATTTTAATATTATCCTCCCATCTACGTCTCGGCCTCCCTAAAGGTCTTTTTCCCTCCGATCTCCCAACTAACACTCTATATGCATTTCTGGATTCGCCCATACGTGCTACATGCCCTGCCCATCTCAAACGTCTGGATTTTAAGTTCCTAATTATGTTAGGTGAAGAATACAATGCGTGCAGTTCTGTGTTGTGTAACTTTCTCCATTCTCCTGTAACTTCATCCCGCTTAGCACCAAATATTTTCCTAAGCACCTTATTCTCAAACACCCTTAACCTATGTTCCTCTCTCAGAGTGAGAGTTCAAGTTTCACAACCTACAGAAGAACCGGTAATATAACTTTTATAAATTCTAACTTTCAGATTTTTGGACAGCAGGCTGGATGATAAGAGCTTTTCAGGGTTTCCATTATTATTATTATTATTATTATTATTATTATTATTATTATCATTATTATTATTCTTATATGTTGTTTTGAATTTATATACGGTTTCGATAGTAAAACATTGGAATCATGACATCTCATATTAGGCTAAACGTACGATTTTAAATTCTCTTCGATTTTGGAACATAAAATTGTGAACACATACAATATTTTATCACGAGCCTCCACTGGTTACAGTAGATAAGGAAAGTTGTCCTGAGGGTTTCTTGTGTGAACTCCTAAGTCTATCAGTGAAGAAGGTTTTATACAGTGAAAATGTCCTTTCCATATCGCATGATGTTCACAGGTGCATGTGAAAAACACCACAACTGTTCTTCAGTGAATTCCTCTTCTGTTACAGTTTTTTCACCATTACTAGGCAGCGTTTTGCTAATTTGACAGATTGTTTTGTAACATGATTTTTATTCAATGTCTGACTAAGCTTATTGAATGCAATATTAGTATTACCGTGAGTTTCTGAAGACAATAAGTTTGATCTATCAGAGAAAGTGAATACTCCAAAGAATTATATCGAGCCTCCAAATATGTTATAATTTCAAGTAATTTAGAGAAGCGCTTATGAATATAATGGATCTATTTCTCGATGCCATCTTCAAAAAAACATTCCTGAGCTATCGCAATGTTAGCTGCATATTTCGCATTTAAGAAATTACTAATAATGGAATTCCTCAAGGATCAATGTTAGGTCGCCACTTTTTCTAGTGTTCATAAATGATCTTGCCCCCCCCCCTAATAAAGGATGTAGGTCATCCCATATTATTTGCAGATGTCACAAGTATAATTACAGCCAATAACTCCAACACATTCCAATCTTCAACAGAGAAAATTATCTTCAAAATATGTGACTCGTTCTCAGTCAATAAATTAGTATTAAATTCTGACAAAACTAACATAATTCAATTTAAATCCTGTCCAAATTGAACCTCGCAAATTTCAAGCGCAATAATTAACATTAGATCCCTATTAGAAACCACAACAACCAAATTTCTTGGCTTAAAAATCGATGATGTTTTAAATTGGAAAAATCATATTCAAGAAATTACCCCCAAAACTAAATCAGCATATTTTGCTATTAGATCTATGCAAAAGATAGAAATATCAATACCTTAAAAACAATATACTTTGCATACTTCCACTCGGTAATGAGTTTGGAATAATATTCTGGATCTCCGGCTAAGAATTAATAAGACGTTAGTATCATTGTATGGATTTAATGAAAGGTTTCGAATGAGTCCCGCGCTATACTTCAGAATACCGCGTAAGTATTTATATACGAAAACTGTATTTAATAAATTTAAAAAAGAAGTTCCCCGCACCAAAAATAAATAATTCAATAATGCAATAACGATACTACATACGCGGTATTCTGAAGTCGTTTCGAGTCCCGTTTCGCTGGAATCTCTCCTACAAGATATGGGACATCATATCCAACATCCAAAAGGGAAAAGCGATGTCCTAACCTCAAAACGAGAACTGCATTGTTTTGCATTGGATGCAGTCAGTTCCTTGGGTTAGCAGATAAGCACGGAATTTCTAAGATATCAGTGTGAAAAAGTGCCCACAGAGTAGTTGGTGTTGTTAAAAGAGTTAAATTCGGGGCAGGGTTTTGATCACCAAAATGTTATTTACTATATCACAGAATTTTTATGCTGCTGCTGGGATTACTATTGTTTGTGAGGTTATGGATGCAACATTAACTGATGGTTCAACAAAAAAAAATTAACCTGATTTTGTGATTAGACATTGTAATTATTTTATCAATTGCTTATTTGTACGTGGACCACATCTGTTATTTACTTATTTGACTGAATTTGGTGCTAACTTTATTCACTTAAGTAATAAACGTATTGTTATACTCAACCAATCACATCACATCACATCACATGAAACTCCATTGTCGCCAATATATAAAAATCTAAATACTTTTAATTTTCTTTAACAATTCTTTATATTTTCTGTTGGTGAAATATGAATCAGCAAGCTTAGAATAATCTATTTTAGTACAAAATATAAACATATGTATCGATAGTAGTAAAAATACAGCGACTTTAGCTCTACTCCTTAGCGAGTTTTGTAAATTGTGGTTGGCGATATTGTGTAACCAATAATGCGTATTTGTAAATTTCTTTAGTTGATTTTGTAAAGTTCGTCAAATTTTACAAACTAATAAGTAGGCTTCGAGGCTTTGGACCCGATACAATAAGTTTACTGTGCATGTACTATAGGTTTTGACTCGCTGCAGGTAGCGAAAGGTAGAGATGTGTTCAGGTAACAACTATTGCTATTTAGAGTAGAGTACGGTAGTATGGGGAAACAGACACATATGTACGTACATTCTGGAAGTAAATATACATTACACTATGGCAATGTCAAAAGAATGTAATGTGAAAAGCATTTATTCTCCTGTCTTTTATAGCCATTTGTTTTTAATTATACACAGTGTTAATGGTGGAAATAATCATGCAGAAATTTTAATTTCTTCATTTATCCTATTGGTCGTCTTTAGGAAGTGCAGTTAAAGTACGTAATTGCAATGTACTACAAGATACATTCTCAGTGTCTCAAAAGTAAATCTTTTTCGGTTATCTGCCAAACACAGTTTGTACTGTGAAAAGCTGCGCTCTACGTCGCATGACGTGATAGGAGCAAAACGAAAAAACCTAACATCATTGCACTCTCTAAGAGACAGTCCTTTATTCTCGGGTGACTCTATGTCCACTAATTTGCTGTTTATATTACACAGTGATCCATATCCGTTATTTTTACATAAAATTGATTTCCACTTCTGTTTCACACGTTCAGTAACCGGTGTACTTGATGTCTCATTAATTCTCTGCATCATTCCGGCATCTCTTGCTCTGACTTTTTTAACCGTGTAATAGTTTCAGACTTACTTACTTACTTACTTACTTACTTACTTACTTACTTACTTACTTACTTACTTACTTACTTACTTACTTACTTACTTACTTACTTACTTACTTACTTACTTACTGGCTTTTAAGGAACCCGGAGGTTCATTGCCGCCCTCACATAAGCCCGCCATTGGTCCCTATCCTGAGCAAGATTAATCCAATCTCTATCATCATATCCCACTCCCTCAAATCCATTTTAATATTATCTTCCCATCTAAGTCTCGGCCTCCCTAAAGGTCTTTTTCCCTCCGGCCTCCCAACTAACACTATATATGCATTTCTGGATTCGCCCATACGTGCTACATGCCCTGCCCATCTCAAACGTCTGGATTTAATGTTCCTAATTATGTCAGGTGAAGAATACAATGCGTGCAGTTCTGTGTTGTGTAACTTTCTCCATTCTCCTGTAACTTCATCCCTCATAGCCCCAAATATTTTCCTAAGCACCTTATTCTCAAACACCCTTAACCTATGTTCCTCTCTCAAAGTGAGAGTCTAAGTTTCACAACCATAAAGAACAACCGGTAATATAACTGTTTTATAAATTCTAACTTTCAGACTTTTTGACAGAAGACTAGATGACAAAAGCTTCTCAACCGAATAATAATAGGCTTTCCCATATTTATTCTGTGTTTAATTTCTTCCGAGTATCATTTATATTTGTTACTGTTGCTCCCAAATATTTGAATTTCTCCACCTCTTCAAAAGATAAATTTCCAATTTTTATATTTCTATTTCGTACAATATTCTCGTCACGAGACATAATCATATACTTTGTCTTTTCGGATTATTTCCAAACCTATCTCTTTATTTGCTTCCAGTAAAATTTCCGTGTTTTCTCTAATCGTTTGTGGATTTTCTCCTAACATATTCACGTCATTCGCATAGACAAGCAGCTGATGTAACCCGTTCAATTCCAAACCCTCTCTGTTATCCTGGACTTTCCTAATGGCATACTCTAGAGCAAAGTTAAAAAGTAAAGGTGATAGTGCATCTCCTTGCTTCAGCCCACAGTGAATTGGAAACGCATCAGACAGAAACTGACCTATACGAACTCTGCTTAAGTTTCACTGAGACACATTTTAATTAATCGAACTAGTTTCTTGGGAATACCAAATTCAATAAGAATATCATATAAAACTTCTCCCTTAACCGAGTCGTATGCCTTTTTGAAATCTATGAATAGCTGATGCACTGTACCCTTATACTCCCATTTTTTCTCCATTATCTGTCGAATACAAAATATCTGGTCAATAGTTGATCTATTACGCCTAAAACCACACTGATGATCCCCGATAATTTCATCTACATATGGAGTTAATCTTCTCAAAAGAATATTGGACAAAATTTTGTACGACGTCAACAAAAGTGATATTCCTCGATAGTTACTACAGTTAGTCTTGTCCCCCTTCTTAAAGATTTTCAGACACAGTTTGAAAATGAGTTTGTATGAAAACCAAATTATTCGTCAGAACCTTCAAATCCAGAGCTTCAATTATTCTGATTGCAGAATAGTCGTCACCCAATGTGTTGATTATCTGCACAACTGTACGGCAGTATTTGGCATAATAAATAGCTGCATTAAGTCATGTACCCCATCCAGTAACAATGGGCTGTGGAGGTAGAGGAAGAGTGTGTGCTAGTTTCTTGAATTTCGCAACCGTCTTTGCGTATTTGTTGGTATTCATTCTACAGTACCCCCACCCACTGTACGCTTTACCACTATACTCAGTACGCCGTTATGCGGATTTCCCACTGAACTGCTCTATTGGGTCCGAAGTCTCGAAGCCTGCTAATAAGATAGCATTGTGAAACACAATTTACATACAAGCATTTGTAATCTTTTACTTGTTATTTGTAAATTGTTAATTTTTAATTTGTAAGGATTGTGAAAGGGGCCCCTAGACGCAATTCTTGTAAAAGAGAAATAAATCTTCACTTCGGAAATCGAACTTGGGCCATCTTGGTGGTCACACCATCAATGAGCTCTGGTATTCATAATTCTGTCAGTGACCTAAGAAGGTGTTGAACCGTTGACACGACCATCCATTAGTAATCATCGAACTATCTTTGTAGAAGAGGTCATCACAAAAACAACTTTTCCTACATGTGTTCCGATATGAACTTCTAGACTAAACTTCTTAATGAGGCATGACGAAGCGGTTTTATTCTCAGACAACTAGTGGCTGAGAATGCTTATCAGTAACTTGGACTGTGTGAACCCTGTGGAGTCCAAATTCCTGTTTATAACGAGAAGGGATGTCCCGTCAGAATATCAGCCTCAGGTTCGCAGTTTCTACATACGAGACTTACAGTAACTAATGGTCTGTCAATTGGCAGAGCGCTGGCTTAGGACAAGGGACACGAATTAAAATGTTGGCGACAACGGCAGAATTATGTTTGTAGTGAATAAGCCTATGCGGGCAAAACCAGGGAGATGCACTATCACCTTTACTTTTTAACTTTCCTCTAGAATATGCCATTAGGAAAGTTCAGGAAAACACAGAGGGTTTGGAATTGAACGGGTTACATCAGCTTCTTGTCTATGCGGATGATGTGAATATGTTAGGAGAAAATCCACAAACGATTAGGGAAAACGCGGAAATTCTAGTTGAAGCAAGTAAAGCGATAGGGTTGAAAGTAAATCCCAAAAAGACTAAGTATATGATTATGTCTCGTGACCAGAATATTCTACGAAATGGAACTATAAAAATTGGAGATTTATCCTCCGAAAAGGTGGAAAAATTCAAATATCTTGGAGCAACAGTAACAAATATAAATGACACTCGGGAGGAAATTAAACGCAGAATAAATATGGGAAATGCCTGTTATTATTCGGTTGAGAAGCTTTTGTCATCTAGTCTGCTATCAAAAAATCTGAATGTTAGAATTTATAAAACAGTTATATTACCGGTTGTTCTGTATGGTTGTGAAACTTGGACTCTCACTTTGAGAGAGGAACAGAGATTAAGGGTGTTTGAGAATAAAGTTCTTAGAAAAATATTTGGGGCTAAGAGGGATGAAGTTACAGGAGAATGGAGAAAGTTACACAACGCAGAGCTAGCTGCACGCATTGTATACTTCACCTGACATAATTAGGAACATTAAATCCAGACGTTTGTGATGGGCAGGACATGTAGCACGTATGGGCGAATCCAGAAATGCATATAGAGTGTTAGTTGGCAGGCCGGAGGGAAAAGACCTTTGGGGAGGCCGAGACGTATATGGGAAGATAATATTAAAATGGATTTGAGGGAGGTGGGATATGATGGTAGAGACTGGATTAATCTTGCTCAGGAAAGGGACCAATGGCGGGCTTATGTGAGGGCGGCAATGAACCTCCGGGTTCCTTAAAAGCCAGTAAGTAAGTGAATGAAGCCAAGATTGTGAGGATTTTTTCGTAGTTCTCCCGTGTATCTTCTTCATTCCATCATCCTCTCTACCTTTCATTATCACTCCACTCCAAAAATATGGCACCACTTGTGTTTGCGTGACGCCAAATAGATCGCCATTGTGGTTCTTCCTCGCAGTCTGCCCGAAGAATGTATAATACCTGAAATATTAGTAACAAATGGCTGCAGAAATACGTAAAAACTGCACTTTCCATAATAATTAGCCAGACAAACATAGCAACATACAATGGCTGCAAACCAGTTACAGCTGACATGTAATATTAGCACTGTTAAATGTGCACTAGTAGAGGATCAAATCGCTGTATGCATCTAGCAGATATCGCATAAACTTTTAGCACAAAAAGGGGTGGCCTTGTTAAGAGCTGGGCCTTGTTTGACACACCTACCTTATATCTCAGAAATCATTCTCTGCATCCATATGCACCTAAGTAGGCCTATACGGCAGCCGTGGCGAGAACGTGACTCGCGAGACATTGTGGCTCGCAGTGATAGCTGTGCATTTCGCTTGCTTTTAACCTCCGCCAACCCCCACCCTCTCACTCACTGGAGTCAAACTCCGTTCCATTTGTATTTGTCTCTGACCTGCGAGTGGCATATATCTCTCTCGAAACCATGTACGAAAGTTCCAAGTAGGATGGGAGGACGCATTTTTTGCTGTCAATATGTTGAGAATATTAAATGTATGATTTGTTCACAAGTATTACGAGGAAAACGGTTGTATAACATAAAACGCCATTATACTACATGTTACTGATGAAACATTAAAAGGTTAAGTGTTATTATCATCATCATCATCATCATCATCATCTCTGTACATCGACCCCTTTTCAGCAGATGTACGAATAATGCGGTTAGCTCTTCAATTTGAACTCACTGATTTACTATGTGATGTCAAATGAAAGCTAGATGTAAGGACTTGACAAATGTTTAACTTTCAAATCTTTGCCATAAAACAAATATCCGAAGCTTCGTTCTTTCGCTACAACTTACGTTTTTGAAAAATTATTTTGAACAATTAAAATAGTAAAAACCAAATTTAGATCACGACTGACAGACAAATACCTTCGTGATCAGCTACGACTGGCAGTAAGTGACATAATTCCTGATTTTGAAACTTTGTCGCAGAGACATTCTGAAGACAATTAATTTTAGGTTATGACATTGTTCATTTATTGTTCATTTCTTTCTTCGTTACACGTACTAAACATTAGTTTGTAGCCTTGTACTGTATAAAATTATATTTAAGTGCTTGACGTAAAGAAAATGAAAATCCGTTAATAAGTCAGACAGTTGCTTTACTTCCCCTTCGGGTGTCCACCTCCGTCCATAGGTGCTATGCACGTTGCAGGTTACATAGTGCTCGGCGCACGATTACATTTTCGCCACAGCTGGTATACGGTATAGTGAACGTTATGTCTACTTCATTGTTTACATTAGTGGGCAAAATGTTATACCTACTATGCAAGCAATGAACCTAGATCAGAAATAGTCGAATGCAGTGAGATTTATAGAGTCAGCTTTTGCTGCAGTGCTACGTAACTTGCCTTAAAGGCACAACCCCTGACAAAGGCACTTTATCTATGAATTCTTAACGGCTGCGTACAATATTCACTTTGGTTGTGGAAACGCATTGCAAATCCCGAAAAGGACTCTTAATATTTCATCCTAACATCTCATTGCAGGCCGACGCTCCCGATGTGTTTCATTCATTGCTTCTGACTCGTATTTATCCAGCTCGACTTCGTCCATGAAGCACCATCATCGCCTTCGACACACGAAAACGATAGTACAGTCCAGATCAGCTTACTTAATACCACAGTCTACTATATACAGTCACGAAGCTTGAGTTTTGAGGGTGCTAGAAACAATAGACTGTGACGGTACTATTTTGCATTGCCTGTAATGAGGCGATATTGGCGATCCTAGTGGTGAGCAACTATATAATGCTTGCATATTTACTACGTATTGAGCTTCGCGACTGTATATACAAGACTGTGTTAATACCCTAAGCGTGGATGGAACCTAACTATTTTTCCCCCATTACTACATAAGCTAGTGGATTATGGTAATTTTCTAGTTTGCAGGTTGAATTTTGTTTTGCTAACTTCGTTTCGAATTCCGGTACTGAGAAATACTACAGCTGCTAGTGATTTTATAACTATTGTGTTGGCAGCAGTGACACAAGTTGTCGGTAGTTTAAATTCTGAAAATTCAAATTGTTCTAGATTTCTGGGTCGATTACTGGAAGCTTGTGAGATTTGAACATACTAATAATTAATTAGTAGCAGTATTGTTGCCAAAAAATCTGAAAGTTAGAATTTATAAAACAGTTATATTACCGGTTCTTCTTTATGGTTGTGAAACTTGGACTCTCACTTTGAGAGAGGAACATAGGTTAAGGGTGTTTGAGAATAAGGTGCTTAGGAAAATATTTGGGGCTAAGAGGGATGAAGTTACAGGAGAATGGAGAAAGTTACACAACGCAGAACTGCACGCATTGTATTCTTCACCTGACATAATTAGGAACATTAAATCCAGAACGTTTGAGATGGGCAGGGCATGTAGCACGTATGGGCGAATCCAGAAATGCATATAGAGTGTTAGTTGGGAGATCGGAGGGATAAAAACCTTTGGAAAGGCCGAGACGTAGATGGGAGGATAATATTAAAATGGATTTGAGGGAGGTGGGATATGATGGTAGGGACTGGATTAATCTTGCACAGGATAGGGACCGACGGCGGGCTTATATGAGGGCGGCAATGAACCTGCGGGTTCCTTAAAAGCCATTTATAAGTAAATAAATAAATAAATAAATAAATGCTTGTTATTATTCAGTTGAGAAGCTTTTGTCATCTAGTCTGCTGTCAAAAAATCTGAAAGTTAGAATTTATAAAACAGTTATATTACCGGTTCCTCTTTATGGTTGTGAAACTTGGACTCTCACTTTGAGAGAGGAACATAGGTTAAGGGAAAAAACCTCAACCAGGTAACTTGCCCCGACCGGGATTCGAACTCAGGCCACGTGGTTTCGCGGTCAGACCCGCTAACCGTTACTCCACAGGTGTGGACTATTGCAAATTAATCCTTTGTCGATAATTATTATGCTTGCGCCGAAATTGAACATTTATTGTAATTTTCCACAGCTTTTAATGATTTTCTTTTTTTAACTTTTCATAACTGCTAAGGCGATTTTGTTTTCCTTGGCGCCTGCGATTGAAATTGAATCTGTGCGAGGCATATTGAAGCGAAATGTCAGGGAATTCGAGGCTAGTTCTGGTGTGGGAAGTGCCTGTTCCATCATCATCACACATCTTGTGCACTCGGAACTAGCTGCCACCCATTTGCAATGCAAGTCCAGTGTGCGCAGTTTTGTGACGCTTTGTCCTTGGAGATAGGTTAGCAGGAATGGCTGGGTACGTCCCTGTTTAAGTGCAGCTGTTTCAACATTTCTGCCTGTCTTTTAGTGTTCTAGTGACTTTTCTCGATAGATATAGGCTAATATTAAAATCACACAGTTTCTATTATAACGATGCCCTAGAGACCAAAGGTATGTGTCAAACTAATTCATTTGTGTATTTATTTACTCACTAGCCGTACCCTGCGCTCCGCTGCACCCGTTAGAAATAAATATAAAGTAATTACATAATTAAAATAGGACATTTGATCCAGGGAACATTCGTGTTTGATAGAAGGATAAATCGTTTAATATGTTACTTAATTTAAATTGTATTCAAATAATTAAAATGCGATCATTTTGGTCTAGATACCAGTCATTGGTGCAATGACAATTCCTTTAACATGTTTCTTAATTTTTACTACATGCAACCATAGTTTAATGGACATTGACATCATTTAGATTTAATGTGTATACTTTATTTTACTTGCTATATGTTTCCATTGAATTATGGTACTGTAATAACTTAATTTTAACCCTTGTTTTCTACTGTACGTATTCAGTAAAGGTGCTTGGCCCACTATGGTTCTGAACCCTTCAAATAAATTACATTATATTATATTATATTATATTATATTATATTATATTATATTATATTATATTATATTATATTATATTATATTATATTATATTATATTATATTATATTATATTATATTATATTATATTATATTATATTATATTATATTATGTTATATTATATTATATAAAAAGTGTGTTATAACGGATGTACCCCGATAAGTAAGTTTTTTATTTGTTATGGGGGTTCTTGAATCTCAGGAGGAACAACTTTTACAATAGCGCAACATAATCTGCTTGGCTCATTACCCAATTTTTTTGCATTGCATTTAATGCATAGGCCTATGTATTTTAACACGTTTCAATTGAGCATAGTTAAAATTTGGATTATAAAATAATGGAATGCTAAGCTAACATACTATTACTGTGTACTAAGTCAATACACTCTCGTTGTTCGTTAATTCTCTGAGATTTAAATGAATGTGTACATAAACATTATTTTAAGAAATGCAGGAAACGAATATACAGAATAACCTACCAAGTTTTCTGTGCATAAGAAGCTATTTTAATCTTACCTGTCCTCAATTCACTCAAAAGTTACTATAATAACATTATAGCATTATGTCCATCTAGAGAAACTACACTTTCCAATGGTGAATTAATAATTAATTATACAAATCGGTTAATTTAACTTCCGATATTACTTCATACAAACACATGAACATTCTCTGTAGGCTATCTTTTATAGCTTTCGATTGTTGTTGTTGTTCAAGGCCCCTTATAGACGAAGTCACTTGTTTTTTATTTCATTACACGGGCTTAGATGGCAGTTATTTTAATTTTAAAACTCATTTATCTCATTAAATATCAGTCCTATCAAAATTTTTCAAGGAATAAAACTTATCGGAAATGATTTTTAAAGAACTTTTTTTATGTAACATTTTTCACAAAAATCAATAATAAGCGAGATATTTCGATTTATTTAATTCAGGCCCCCTTATAACCCCCCCTTTGAATAAAATATTTTGAATGCCATATAGCCTAAAATCTAAGTTACAACGAACTTAATTTATATTCCAATATTCATCGAAATCCGTTCAGCCATTATCGCGTGAAAAGGTAACAAACATACAGACAGACAGACAGACAGACAGACATACAAACAAAAATTTCAAAAAAGCGATTTTCGGTTTCAGTGTGGTTGATTATATATGTTAGGACCAATTATTTTGGAAAATCGAAAATTACCAGAAAAATTTCGGCTACAGATTTATTATTAGTATAGATTTATTTATTCAACCGCTCATTTATTTATTTATTTATTTATTTATTTATTTATTTATTTATTTATTTATTTATTTATTTATTTATTTATTTATTTATTCACTCCTTTATTTGCTTACTTATTATTTACTTAATTATTTATGCACTTATTTATTTATTCGCTATTTTTATTTATCTATTTGTTTATTTGTTTACTCACTCATTTATTCACTCACTCGTTTATTTGTTTACTTGCTCAAATATTTATGCACTCCTTTATTTATCGCTATTTTTATTTATTTATTTATTTATTTATTTATTTATTTATTTATTTCGTTTGTGTATTCATTAATTTTATTCCAATGGCCAAATAATTCGTTTTTCACTCACACTCTTATTTCTCATCGTCATCGTGGTTTCCAACCTGTGGTCCGCGGACACCCAGGAGTCCGCGAGTAATTCATAAAGGGTCCGCAAGAACAAGATAATATATTTTTCAAATGACATTTCAATTAAATTTAACTTCATCGCGTTCTCTGATTTTTCTCAGTTTGCTTGTGTCAGCGTTGTGAGGTAGAGAGTTCACCTGGAATGAGATCACCTCAGGAACTTATCTTAGCTTGCAAGTCTAGTCTTCCTATCTGATCTGTTACTTTAGATTTTTAAATTCTTCGAATTCAATTTTCAGAGTCCAGCTTTAGGTGTTCACCGCACAGGATAAGATTGAAGCAATGATAAAGATATTACACTTTTGGTCTAGCTGTGTTGTGAATCGAGAATTCGATTAATTTCCCTCTCTAAGTGACTTCCTAGCAACAACTGGTGATGAATTCTTGTCCGATATCGTTGGAAGTTTACACCTGTGGAGTAACGGTTAGCGCGTCTGGCCGCGAAACCAGGTGGCCCGGGTTCGATTCCCGGTCGTGGCAAGTTCCCTAGTTGAGGTTTTTTCCGGGGTTTCCCCTCAACCCATTACGAGCAAATGCTGGGTAACTATCAGTGCTGGACCCCGGATTCATTTCACCGGCATTATCACCTTCATCTCATTCAGATGCTACATAACCTAAGATGTTGATAAAGCGTCGTTAAATGACCTACTAAAATAAAATATCGTTGGGAGTATGAAATGCCTGTTATTATTCGGTTGAGAAGATTTTATCATCCAGTCTGTTGTCAAAAAGTCTGAAAGTTAGAATTTATAAAACAGTTATATTACCGGTTGTTCTTAATGGTTGTGAAACTTGGACTCTCACTTTGAGAGAGGACAGAGGTTAAGGGTGTTTGAGTATAAGGTGCTTAGGAAAATATTTGGGGCTAAGAGGGATGAAGTTACAGGAGAATGGAGAAAGTTACAAAACACAGAACTGCACGCATTGTATTCTTCACCTGACATAATTAGGAACTTAAAATCCAGACGTTTGAGATGGGCAGGGCATGTAGCACGTATGGGCGAATCCAGAAATGCATATAGAGTGTTAGTTGGGAGACCGGAGGGAAAAAGACCTTTAGGGAGGCCGAGACGTAGATGGGAAGATAATATTAAAATGGATTTGAGGGAGGTGGAATATGATGTTAGAGAATGGATTAATCTTGCTCAGGATAGGGACCAATGGCGGGCTTATGTGAGGTCGGCAATGAACCTCCGGGTTCCTTAAAAGCCAGTAAGTAAGTATGAAGAACATTAAAATTAAGGAA